>CM031235.1:491685277-492047777 GCA_018340775.1 Taxus wallichiana var. yunnanensis
ATCTGCATAGTCGACACCAATGAAGTGTCTCTATAGTATGTACCCTTTTCAGGGTAAACCAATTTTGGATGTTGAGTGTGTGGTGGCATGGAGCATCCTACATAAGACTTTGATTGAGAGGCTGAGCTGGAGGTTTTCATGGCTGTTCGAGGCTAAAGGAAACTCGGTTCTTTTTCTGGTGGTTCGAGAGATTTGGGAAAGAGACTCTTTAACGTGTAGAATGAAAATTGGGTAATCCACTACCTGCCTTAAATAGCCTCCATGTTTTTTTGTGAATTAATGGCTTGTGCACACAACCGTCACATCTTTCAACAACTCCTAGGATGAATGACCTCCAATGCTGAATTTCACATCTCCCAAGAGATTTTCCATTACTTCCTCAATCCTTTTCAATAAGTACTCCAAAAGGTCATTGGATCATAACTTTGGGGAAACATAGGAAGGTACACCCTTCCCAAAAATTTCAAAAAAAGGACACGGGAGTCTCCGTAGGAGACATGTGTCCAAGGAAACTTATTGGAAGGAGAAAAACTACAAAACAAAAGAGACAAAAGAAGTAACTATACACATGATACACTATACAATATCTCAAAAAGACTTAATGAAAGGGTTTAAGATGGATTCCATTTACTAGAATCACAAAGGGTTCACCTTTCATGGTCTCAAGTTTGAAAGTGTTATGCTTGCTTGCATGTGGTGATTTTGAATGGACCAATCAGAGGGGGTCAAACTTCCCGTGATTTCAAGACTTGGAATCTCTCGCATCCCATTTTAGTACCAAAGCGCCAACTCAAAGATCAAGCTTTGAAGTTTTATGGTCAAACCAGGTTTTGACAACCTGTTGATGGCTGATCATAGATTCATGAGCTAACTCCCACTTCTCTTGTAGTTCTATCAATTCTGTGAGCCTCACCTGCATTTCTCCATGTTCCTCGATCTCTACCTATTTTAATAATTGTAATGTTGGAAGTTCTACCATGATAGGCATCACTACACTCTTACCATAGACTAACTCGTATGGTGAAGTCTTTAGAATATATTTTGGTGTGATCGATCAGCCCATAAGGTTTTCTTGATGTGTTCATGCCATGACCTCTTGTGCTCATCCCCATTATTTTTATGAGCCTTATCAGATTTTTGTTTGTGGACTCTACCAAACCATTACCCTACGGGTAGTAGTTGGAAGATGTTTTTAAGTAAATGTCATGCCTCATGGAAAAGTTAGATACTTTAGCACCTAGAAAATATTTAGCATTATCTGATATAATTATACGTGGGGGTCCAAAAAATTGGTGATGTCAAGGAGAAGCTCCAGTATCTTATTCTCGATAGCTTCTTTCAGCGGCACTACTTATTCTCACCTAGTAAAATAATCAGTGGTTGTTAGGATCCACTTATGGCCCACACTTGATACTGGGTTTACCATCCTGATGAAATCCAGACCCCATTATGTGAATGGTTCTTAATAAGAATTGGATTAAGGGGTAATGCAAAATTTCTCCTAAAACCTGTGTATACTGGAAAGTTTTGCACTTGTTCACCATTTGATAACAATCAACAAACAAGTTGGGCCAAAAGTATCCTACTTGTAGGAATTTTATGGCCGTAGTTTTGGTGAGAAATGGCCTCCTGAGCTACCATGATGTAACTCATGTAAGACCCTTTTAGTTTCCTCTTTCTCTAGGCATCTAAGTAGAATCCATCAAAGTTCCTTTTGAAAAGGATATTATCAATTATGATGAACTCGGATCCCTGTTACTAGTAATACCTTCTATTTTTGAGAGGAAGGTGACCTAGATACTCGCTTGTTTGCATGAAATGTATTCTATCAGATACCCAACCTTTGTGTTCATTTTCTTGAATCTGTAACACCATCTCAGATTCATCATCAATTGGTGTCATTAAGTCTGGGCAAGATATTGGCACACCCTTTCCCCTTACTAACTTTGTGGGTTTAATCTCAACATCATACTCCAAAATCTTGGTGATCCAGTTAGCTCTCTTATCAGTTATTTCACCTTATGTAATATATTCCTTGACACTAGAGTGTGCCACCAAGATCACAATTTTTTGTTGGTCACAAGATTCATGAATTTCTTTAGTCCTTTAACAATGACATAAGCATGCTTTTCTATAAAGTTGTACCTAGTTTCATAGTAGTGGAAAGTCTTTGAAAAGAAGGCTAATGAATGCTATTCTCCTTGTGAATCTCCCTTCTGTGTTAGTAAAGAGGCTACATTGTTTTTGCTTCCATATACATACATGATGAAATATTTAGTGAAATATGGATTGTGTAACAATGGGGCAGATGCAATGGATTTCTTGATTGACTCAAAGGATTTTTGGCCTTGGTGGTCCATTTGAAATATAGGTATTTTTAGCATCAAAGTGATTGGGTGGATCATTCCAACAAAGTCTGAAATGAACCTACTAATGAAGTTAATATTTCCTTAGAAATATTGAACTACCTTCTTATTTATTGGCAGGGACAACCCCAGAATAACTTTGATCCTTTCTGGGTCAATAGAGATTCCATCTTTTGAGATGATATGCCCTAGGAGTTTTCCTTGCGGGACCGAAAAACACTTTTAGGATTGAGAGAGATCCCAAATTCCTAACACTTTTTGAATACAACCTCCAGTGCATCAAAATGATCCTCTCCTTTTTTAGTGAACACCATGAGATCATCCAAGTATATCAAAATCACTTTGTTGATAAGCTCTCCAAATGCAACATCCATGGCTCTCTGGAAGGTTTGACCCAACATTGGTGAGTCCAAATGACATCTTTGCATATGTGAAGGTTCCCAATTCATTGTGAAGGTGGTCTTATGTTGATCTTCTTCCGATGAGCCATATTTTATTATAGCCTGAAAAAACATCCAAGTAGAAAATCTTTTGATCCACCACATTTGTAATATTTGTTCCATGGAAGGCAAGGGGTAGTGATCCTTTAGAGACACCTTATTCAGATCTCTGAAATCCACACAGAGTCTGATTTCACCATTCTTCTTCCTCACAGGCACCAAGTTAGACACCCATGTGGAATGCTTGATTGGAAAGATTATTTTGGCTTCTAAGAGTTTCTGAGCTCCTCACCATGAGAGATTCTATTTTGGGTTCACCGAGCCTTGCTTTTGATGCACATGTTTTGTTCCTTTCTCCAAATCAATGGTATGTTGAATGATATATTTTTATAACCGTGTAGGTCATCATAAGTCCAGGCCACCACCTTATCATATTTATGGCATAAAGCCACAAGCCTTTCTCTTTCTTGTTGGGTGACTTGTTTTCCTACTTTTAGATTCCTTTCATGAGCTACTTATATTTTAGCATAATCTTCTTTGACCATAACAAAATTTATCTTATCTGTGTCAGCATAATTGGTATAAAAGAGATTCTCCAATGTTATCATCCCTCTTGGAAGCTTGTTGTTCTAAGTGAATAACTTGATCTCCATAAGCTTCTTCAATTTTTGGTTGGAGTTGGTCTATGAATTCTTTAGATTGCTACAGGAAAAGCAATATCTACTGGTCACTCTTAAAGAATTGTCAATGGTCTATATTGTCGGGTATAGATGGTTAGATGATCAACTTTATTGCATCCTTTTTCTCCAATAGATCTTTGGTGGGATCAAATTATGATTCGATCTGAGCCACCCTGTCTGCCTTTATGTTCTGGTCTCGAGGGATAACCTTGATATCAAAGGCTTCAAAGTCTTCAATAAGATCCCATACCCTATGTCGGTAGGACCTCATTCTTGGGTTCTTTTTTTAGCGCTAGTGTTCCTGACATGTGTTACCACTAACTTAGAGTCTCCAAAGACTCTCAATTACTTTATACCTTCCTTGTGCGCTAAAGGTCAAACCATGCACTAAGGATTCATACTCCGCTTCATTGATGGTGCAAGTGAATTGGAAATGGAAAGATTGGAGTATCTTTATTTAGCTTGGTGGAGTTAAGTAGATATCGGCTCCAGAGCCATTTCTGCTTCTAGCGCCATCAAAGTGCAGAGTCCATATTTGTGAATCCTTTGTGGGATTATTTTTACTTTTACTATATCCTCTTTCATGATCTTTGGAATGCTATGATGTTTTCATCAAAAATCACATAAGTGCCCAATCAGTGGAGTCAAAATTTCCAAAGGGATCTCTCTAGTGATAGGTCAACCAGATAGTTTCTACTTTGATGGTCACCCTCTTCTATGTATGACTCTTCTTCTCTGGTGATCATGGCATGTGAGGCTTCAAAACCTGAGGCTTGCTTGATCTGTTATATGTTCTTCTACGAGAGGCTCTAATAACACCTTCATTTTGGACCCATACTTAGTCCATAGAATAAGATGTGACCAATCAAGAGACATATAGCCCCCAATTTTTGTTGTGAAGTCATGGGATAGACATAGTCTAAATATGGTGGTACATCGATCACCATATATCCTAAGAAAATTTATGTTTGGGTAGGAATAGAGTTGTAATGGGAGACCTCTGATGACTCGATGGTTTACACTGATTTTCCATCTAATCTGCATGACTCCTTTCCTCAAGGGTTCATATTTGATTCCCAAGGCATCCGCTATTTCTTTAGGCATCATTTGTTGTGCTTGTGCCAGAATCTATCATGGAATTATGTAATAACTTCTTACCAATAATAAGAGTCATAAAGAAGGGTTTGGGTCTTGGTTTTCTTCCTTCCCCTTTCTGATTCATCATCACTAACTCTTTCGGAGCTTGAGTTTCTCTACATTGTTGTTTACCCTTTCTGGTCGTGCTTGAGCCACTATTGGATTTTAATGCCTCTTACAACAATTCCTTTTGTTCTAGAATGCCCAAGATATCCCACAAGGATACATTGGTGATTTCTTGATTTTATCTACTACGTTCATGGGCCCGAATGATTGTGCCTTGGGGACTTGCTAATATTTTGGTCTTTCTTCAGCTTTGGATAAAGGTATTTTGATTATGAATTTTTTGCCATGATTTCTTTCCTAGTGGGTGAAAAGAGCAATGACTGAGAGCCCTTTTCTTACTTCATTCATTATTGTAGGAACCAAACTTCTATTCTCATCATTCACCTCTTGAAACAAGTGTTGTAATTTGATTGTAATGGATTTAAAGTAGATACTTTATCGGTGAATAAAAACTCCCCCTTGATCAAGAGAAAAGTGTGTGCTCAGGAGCACTCTCTACTTCTTGTTCCAAGGACATTCCTTACATCTAAACAAGGGCCACATTCTAGATTCCCTGAGATTGGTATGGTCTACCATCATAGACCTTAAAAGCATCCATTTCTCTTTTCTCTGCTACCTTTTTTTGTAGATTCCATTGAGGGAAATATCTTGGAATATGAGGGGTATTGCAAGGAAAACACCAAACATTGGGGTCTTCCACTGATTGTTCTGTCTGAAAATCATTTCTCTCCCCTTATTAGGTGAGAGAGTGGAGGTGGTGTCGGATTTTGGGAAAATTTGGTTAGATGGTTGGGTAGGAAGTGGTCTCTGGGAATTTTGATATTGTGGAGAGTAAGTGGGCTTATTTCCTTGGTAGTTTTGATAATTTTTGTCTAGGGTAAGCACCTTGATTCTTCTAAGGTTAACTATCTCATTGGAGAAGCTCCTAAGGATATTTTTCATTTCTTCTATCTCTGAGGAAGATGATGATGCTGCTGTAGGGGAATAAAATCCTTGAGGGGATGGGTAATTATATATGGATGTAGGAGTTTGGGTTGAGCTTGAGGTTTGTGCTTGGGAAGTGGGGCTATCTCTGGATATACTAGCAAAGGAACCTTAGGGGGAAGTTTAATAGCATCTATAAAATTGTTCTTAGCTTGGACCACAATATCATATACATGTGGCAAAGAATCTCCTCCCAACGAATGAATCATGACAGAGATATCTGAGTTCAAAGATTTTAAATAGAAAACAATAGCCATACCTACAGGTGGCTTGGCCTAGATTGAACTAGAATTCTTTTCCATGTCTTATGGAATCTAGTATTGAAGTCAGTCATAGGCTCTTGTGGATCCTTTTTGATGTTGATCAACTATTGAAGAAGTGAAGATCTATCTCCTTTTTCACAGAATCTTGTGAAAAATACATTTCCAAGCTCATCCCAGGTACCAATAGAATTAGGAGTTAAGGATTTGTACCAATGAATAGCTTTTCCTTTGAATGAGGCTTTTAGAAGTCTCAAGGCTATATCTTTCTCTGTGATGAAATGTATTGCACATATCTCCACGACATCTTGGAGATGTTCCTCCGGAGTCTTAAAGTCTTCACCACTGAACTTGGGTAGTGATTTCATTGCATTTGTTGGAATAGGGTTCCATGTTACCGGATGTACTAGTGTAATAAGTGGACTCCCTTGATTCCATGGGATGAACTACCTCAGAGGTTGAGGTGATTGATGGGCCATTCTGATAGGTTTGAGGACTCTAGTAGATTGTGAGAAGGTCCTCCCAGGTGAAGGTGTTGAAAGAGTTTGGTTTGAGGGAGATGAAGATCTTTGGATATGCCTTCCTCTTCTTCCTCGACCAGGGATAGCTGTAAGTACTCAAATATGCCTTCTTTTATTGCTCTTGACTGTGTTTGTATCCTTCTCATGAATTAGAAATACTCTAGGATATCCTTATGGATCTTTTCCCATTGAAATAAGCACTCATGTGCCTCTTGATCAAGCTTTAGATTAGTCCCATTAGGCGTGCCAGGAAAAATGTTGACGATTATCTTTGTAGATGGAACCATCAAAGTAGTGGGAAATATTAGAGACATGGGACTTGGCCCCTAAGATAACCTCTAGATTTTAAAGAAGCTAGATCTTCTCTTCAAGTGTTGAGATAAGGGTTAGAAAGGAAACTAAAAAGTTACAAATCCTAATCTAAGGTGATGCACCAAGATTTACCATAAAGAATAGAGATACATATTCAAACCACTATAAAATAAGTTAAAGAGCATTAAGTATGATTAACCTATTTTCAGAAAGATTCAGTATTATCTAAGGCTAGAGAGAACTAAAACTTAACCATGCAAATGGGCATATGAATGTAAAAGAATTTAAGGGTATAACATGGTAGAAACTAAAACATATATATGAGAGTTAAATAAAAGCATACAAAAGGAAATAAAGATTCATAGTATTGTGAATCCTTTTTGTGCATAGAACAAGAACCCTTTAATTATAGAGAAAACAATACATAAGGCCGATAACACACAAATTATAGTGCTTATTTACAATGGAGCCTTGTTAAGGCTGATAAACAAAAACTACTAAAACTAAAAATCCTCTGGAGCTTTCTCAACCACTTATCCTCTATATATTTTTTTACTAGTTCAAGAATTTTCTTATATAGACTTATTATAATATTTACCATTTACATTTAGTTCTTCATTTTCCTGATCTTCGACCCATGTGGTAGATCTCAAATGCTCGCTTCGAGGATTCGGGATTGCATTCAATCACTTCGAATTTGAGTCCTTTCACTTCTTTGGTAGGCTCTATAGATGGTGATATCTTTCTTGTGTGACATATGGAGGCCGCACACTAATTTGGGGCTGCCTTCTATTTTCTCCCTTTGGAGTTACGCCTGGGCAACATGTGGGGCTCTGTGGGCTCATATCCTTTTCTTTTGACTTTTCAGCCCATTCGAACTATGTTGATGTGACTTTGCCACGTGGATTCTATGTGCTGCTTTGAAAATCCCAGCTCTTTTTGCTTCCTCTAACATGCGCTGAAGAGACACGTGGGGACCCTCCACGCTTGGCTCCATACTTAACCAAAAATTCTGCTCCAAAGAACAAAGAACACCAAAACCAAAAGGGATGGGGTGAAAAAAACCAAGAGATACCTGTAGAAGTAGAAATTATTCTACAATATTTTTTAGCCTATGACAATGGAGAAGAATGTAACAAGTTTTGTTTCGATTTGTTCACTAGTTTTTTAAATATTGCATTTTTATTTTCCTGTGCACCACTTCATTCTGGAAAAAAATCAGGTTTTAAGCATGGATTTTTCTAGTTTTTCTTAAAAATTAATGGTTCTGAGATCCAAGGGAGATGGTGGGATGAAGGAGAATGAGAAAAATGGTGAAGGAATTTTGGAAAAAATCGCTAGAGTTAGGGTGCAAATGGAGAGATGTGGGGGAAATGAAGAAAAAATGACAAGTGTTGAATATATAGTGTGAAGGGCCAAGAGGAGGGGGTGGGGAATTTTTTTGTCCCCATTGTCCCTTTGGAAAGGGACAATAGGTGCATAAAAATTCTCCTTATCCCTATGCCGACACTTGTCATGCATGCGTTCGGTGAGAGGAATGGAGAAGGGGATGGAAATAAGCACTTGGAGGCTTCTTGACAGTCGTATGATGAACCATGGGAAAATAATAAGGGGGAGTGATTTTTTTCTCCATTGTTCCATTTGAAATGGAAAATGGGTGCACAAAAGTGTGCCACCCTCATGCTGCCATGTGTCCTTGAAGAAATTTGACTAAGTACCGAAACATGCTACATTGGGAAGAGACTTGAAAACGCCATATCTCGGGCTCCCGAGAGGTCTTTTTAGGCACTTTCTTATATGATTTTTACTAGAAATGACATTTTTAGATGAATGGAATGGGTCTCATCTTCTGATTCTTCCTAAAAATCTTCAAAAAATGACCTTATTCCTTGGAATCACCAAGTGTGCCCACTTAAAATGAACTCCCTTGAGAAACACCAAGGGTTTTTGAAAAATATGAATGGTACATAATGTATAGGATAATATTATATTTCAAATGAGTAATTTTTGTCTCCTAACTCCTTATAGAGCTCTCTCAATCATTCGATGAAGATCAGGTAACTATTTTGACTGCCTTCTCCTCACAGGGGCTGAGACTGGGTCATATGAAAAACCATGTGGAAATAAGGGGTAGGGCACATTATATTGTCCCCATTATCCCCTTGGGTTGATAAAATATTTGCACAAAAATTATCCTTAGCCCTTTCTTGACAAGTGGCATGCATGTAGGAGTAGGTGAAGGAGGAAGTCAACTTGGTCAAAGGAGCTTCAAGTGAGCCACCGAGGTCATATGAGTGACAAAAAGGTTAAAAGGTGGGAGCGCGTAATTTTTTTCACCTCTTGTACCTTTGGTAAGGTGAAATGGGGACATGAAAATGAATCTCATCCTTGTGATGCCACATGTCCCTTTGTAAAATTGGCTAAGTACCAAAGAGCATACCTTGAGAGCCGACTTGGAAAGGTCATAACTTGAGCTCTCGGATGAGTTTTCGGGCACTTATTTATATGATTTTGCATGGAAAATACATTTTTAAAAGTATGGGATGGATCCCATGACTTTATTATTATTTAAATGTCTCCAAAATTATCCTTTTTCTCAGGATCACCCGTTGTGCATGGAAAGAATGAGTTGGCTTGAAAAATGCAAGGTGTTTTTGGTAGTGATTTCACCACCATGTAGGGGATTAAAATTATTTCCAATGATATATTTTTGGCTCATAACTCATTCCAGAGCTCCCAAAATCACTCCTTGAAGTTCAAGTACTTTTTATGGTGCAGGCTCCTTTACCCTAAAAACCCGCTTTTAGTGAATTAGCTCATAAACCTTTGAAACTTCCTAGAATATTCCTAATTTAGTTGAAAAATGATTATTTATATTGGATACACCTTAATGATGAATATATTATTTTTACACTACTATGGTGACCATGCACTTGGCTTAAAAAGGTTGATGAAAGCCCTTTCTAAGCTTGCTTGAAAACCTGCCTTGAGAAATATCACTCCAAAGGCACTTGAATGATTTTGATTTTTCCTAAATCACCTAATGGAACTGATGACATTAAAAAATGTACCACTAAAGGACAAGGTTGGACCTAAAACTAAGGGGTAGGTTGATTTGAGGGTGTCTAGAAAGGTATGACATGGAAAACATTTTACACTAGGGTATAGTTGTCCTATTTTCAGGTGATTTTTTCCCATGTAAAAACACAGTAAAATGAAGTCAATCAAAAATATGTCTTGCATTATAGTTAGGCTTGAGTAAGCATGAAGAGTTAATTCCAAATCCTTGATTACACCCAAGACTTACACTGTCTATCCATCAAGTTGTAAAACACCTTTTTAGGTTGGATTGTATTCAATTCACAAGATATCTACAATCTTCTTACATGCATCACTGGGGTACTAGAACCAAAATATATCATGTAGTTGTGCACAAGGTGATTACCAACAATTAGAGAGATGTATAAGGGAGGAGGCTTGATAACTACACTCATTTGTTCCTCCTTAGTTTGACATATGTTGATTGTGGAGTTTGTTTTTTACATGACAAAGTTCAATAGGTGGGAGTTGATTTAAGGCTTCTTGCAGGGAGACACCTTTGAGATGGTATACATAGGGCATCCCACAATGTAACATTCAAGTTTTTCATTTTCATTTGTTTAACAATGTTGAGGGAAATATCTTGGCCCTCTATAATGAGGGTGTGATATTCCCTTTCCTTATTTATTCCTTCCACGTAAGCTCTTTGTATGGTGGAATTACTTCATTCTACGAATTTGTGTTGAGATACAAATTTTATTTTTCCCGCATAAGTTACTTGTTTTCTAGTGGTGAGTGATCCGCGTTTTACTAGGTGAATCCAAATTTCTTCCTAAGTTTGCAGTTTATCTTGAAATGCCATTCCAAGTTGGAGAAATAGGGGAGGAGACCTTATATCCATTTATCTCTATTTAGATCTTGTGTTATCCACCACATGAAGTGGAGGCCTGTTTAAATTTCTCATGTCTTGGTTAATTGCACAAAAATCTTCAAATCCAAAGAGCATGAAGTTAGGCTCAAGGGCGACCTCTTTCATTTCTTCCACATTGCTTTCTCGATGGAACCATGATTGGCTCTTGTTGATAATGTGGGGTTTGCATCATGAGAGATTTAGCTCACAAATAATTCATTCCAACTTCACATTCATACTGGTTATGTGGTTGATCATAAGGATAATACCATTCAAAACCTTGGGCCATATTATTTTAGACCTGGAATAATGGCTTTTCTCAAGCTAGGAGCTGGTAGAGGTTGTGGATTTGGGTTTGGTGTTCTCTTTGATGGGTAATTCTATCCAAATATTTGGTTTGGATATTTAGATCCTTGTTGTTGGTAACCATGAGGATGATTAAGATAATTTTTGTGATTTGAGCTTGTTATCTCTTAAGGAGACAATTTCATTTGTCAAATTATTTAGCTAGACACTAAGGCTTTCAATTTCTTCTTGCTTCATAGAGGAACTATATGTGGATGCAGATGATGAAGGAGATGGTTGAGGAAGGGGATAAATTGATGCCATATTATCTCAAAAATATTATATCATTCTATTTTTCCTTAATTTTAAGAACATTACACCTCATAACCCACAATCTTTTAGAAGGAAGATGATCTTGAGAAAATTAGCACGAAGATCATAAATTTACTTGTCAAAAAGCTAATGAAATTACCTTTCATGAATGATCACAATCTTAAATCCATTCTCCAGTCCTTAGAGAAACTAAAAAACATACCTTACACTATTTTTTCATGACAATAGGTTTGTAATATTAAGAGAGGAAATCAATGCCATCTAAACATAGATCTTATCTATCCTGAGCTCCATAGTGTCTATAAACTTCAGGATTGTCTTGATCACTATTTTTTTACTTGGATATGTAGGGAATTTATGGGAAAAAATTATCTAATTTTTATTTACCCAATAAGGTCTCTCAAGTCTCTTCTTTCTTCCCATAATGACTCCTTGAATCTACCTACAAGCTTGAATTCCTAGTTGTTCTTCTTGTTTTAGTAAGGTTTACACTTAGCTATTTAGATCCTTGTCTTCAATATGAATGAGATTAAAGGTTTTAAATAATCATTTTAAACAACCCTTATTGATATTTGAAAACCCTATAATCTCTGCATGGTTCCTTAACAACAATTTGAGTAAACCAAAAGGTTAGACAATCTCTCATAGGCCGGGTCAAAGCGCGTGGTGTATCGGTTGGCGAAAAGGGATTTATTTAACCATATAAAAATTATTAACACCTTTTAAACTAAAAATTCATCATTAAACAAATTATTGAGCTTAAAACATAAATAATTACCAAGATTACATCACTTACCTTAAGTCCCCTGTTCACTTGTCATTGCTCTCACAAACCTAGATAATTCTATCATGAATATATAAAAATTATTATTTTTCAATGCAAAAATTAAAAACCCATCTCAAGAAATGTCTAAAAACATTACTTACCAAATTTCAGATCATGTATATTTATTTTTCAGAAGTTATGCCTTTTGATATGGTCCAAGATACACCAAAATAACCTTTGTCATGAACCTAGATATTTTCGTTATCGATATATTCATCTAAAATTGCCAATAGTTATAAAATTTTGTGGAAATATTATCCTATATGAGAATAATATTTTATCAAAATTTTTGTGATTTTTATTAGTTAAAACAAAAGTTATGAACTTCCGTAGTTTAACGCCGAGAACATAAACTAGCATATACAAACCTTATTCCTTATAATCAAGAGTTCTAATAAATTCCCTTCGATTTGCCATAAAATTATCTTCCTTTTCATTCTAATATTCAATATTTTTGGTGAAATATGAACATATTGAGGATTTTCAAGTGCTCGCCTTGTCTAACCCTCATGCACAGTCTTATGAAACATGAAAGATTCAAAAATAGAGCTTCTAGCTCATGGAAAAAGCATGATTACATTATAAAGCACCAAAATACATGCCATAAAGGAGGATATAATATCATAAAAATCCCATGGAGTTCAAAAACCAATTTCATTTAAAGAGAGAGAACCATCGTACCATGCTTTTACACACAATTCTTGCATTTCTTACTCCACTCATTCACATCCCCATGCAAAACTCTTTTCTTCTTTGTCTCTCTTGTTGAGAGTTCGACCTATACATGCATATCTACATGATTCAATATTATCTTGACCTTATCTCTAAATCAAGACTTTGAATTCCTTCTTGTTGAGATAATTTCTCAACTACATGCTATAAAAGCTAGAGCTATTTTGGACAACTTGCTCATTGTTATAACAACTAAACATGATCCTTATAATAAAACTACAAATCCCCCTCCTACATAGGAATTTGAATTGAAAAAATAAATTATTTTGCTCTCATGAAAGGAGTAATTACATTGAAACCTTCAAATATTCAAACTAACATTCACTATGGAGGAAAAAAACTCGTTTAACTACTAATGCATGAAATTCATGCCTTAAAGTCTTATTGTAGCTCATTCATGTTTATTCAAGTATAAATGAGATGCTCTTGCATCAACAATGACGGTGCATTACTTTTTGGAAATTGATATAAAATGGGCATTGACAACCTATGGGCTAGTTTTCTTGCTTGGATCAAACAATTTTCAGCCCTAATGGCTATTGCATAAGCATTTGGTAATTGGATAACACCCATAGATTGAATCATTCGAGAATTCAAAGATCTAAGAAAATATTGAAATGCACCTTGTGGGGATGGTCTTATAAGGATTGGAATTATATCTTGTGTCTTCTAGAAATTGAATTTGAAATTGACCATAAGTTCACTTGGATCTCATTTGATAGTGGTTAACTCGCTCGAGGAGTAAAATGTTATTCTTGTTTTCACCAAATTTCCTATAGAAGGAAGTTCGAGCTCATCCAAAGTACGTATTGACATGGTTGGAAAACTTTGATGTCACTGAAAATCCTTCCCTTTGAGAGAAGACACCAAAATATGCACTATGACATCATCCTCCATGACCACATGTACTGAATAAACATTTGAAATGTCTTGAATATGCTCCATGGGTGTGGTATAGTTTTCACCTATCAAGGAAGGGGATACTCTTCAAAGTGGCTCTTGGTATACCATGTTGAGTAGCCAAGAGCAATAGGATATCATCATTGAAGCTTACAAATATAAAATTCCTTTGATACACTATGAATGGTATGGGTCTAAAACCTATAATAAGAAAATGGTCTACTAGGAGAGAGATTTTAAAAATTCTACTTGAAGGCGATGTGTACCTCTCGTGGAGAGAGTTACAAGTAGTTGAATGGTTTGCCTCTGGATATGCTTAACCTTGTTTTCACTCTTCTCATGAAATGGGGATGACTAAACCACTTAAAAATAGGATATTTATAATTTGAGAGTCACTAAATGTATTGACAAAATGCCTTTGAAGGCTAGAAATACTAGGTTACATGCCAAAATCATTAGTAATGATCTAGAGCTCATCAAACTTGTCCCAGTGGGAATTTTAGAATTTTTGGAGCTCAAAATTGCACCCTCGTATAAATCATAATAGATCCATAATTTTGAGACAAAATGGGATTCTCTCCAAGTTTAGGAATTACAACTTGATATAGACCTCTCGGAGAAGCTCGACCTCCTCTGTTTCGTGGGTTTGGAGAATCCACGTAAGACAATCTAAACTAATGATAAAAATACTCTTACAACTAACCTACACTAAAGCATCCAAATAACTAGGGAGAGGGAGGAAAGAAAACTACAAAAAGTAAATCCTAAGCTAAAGGGGTAGTGCTAGTATAATTAAAAGTAGATATCCTCCAATTCTAAATGACACATGCAAGTTCGTAGAAAGAGATCATGAAAATGCACATAGTTCTAATCTAAACAACTGAAAGAATGTAAGATACACAAGGGGATAGAGGTATTCATGCCAAACACAGATAATTTAAAGGAAAAAGTGAAGCCACACTTGCATTAATTGATCCCTTATAATTTACGCACAAAGTTGAGGTAAAAAAGCTTCATTTGTGAGTTACGAGAGGTCAAAAATGAAACTTCAAGTTACCAAAGGAAAGCTCAAAAATATGTAAAAGAAGAAAAGGAGAAGAACACTTTCAATGTGCATGATAAATTACATTTATAGAAATTTGGGAGGAATAAAGAGAAAGAGAAGAAGGGAGGAAGGACCACCATGTTGGCATATCAAAATATGAAATCTTTCTAAACAAGTATGGGTGCCATGATTTCTTATAGTATTGACTTGTAGTACAAACATGGGCACCATATGAGAACAACCAACTACCATAACACAATGCCTTGATTCAATAACACACTATCAAACTACATAGGAGGACACTTACTTCATTAAAATTTGTAGGTTAAGGTTTTTGTTATCCGGTTGAGAAATATGCATGAATTTTTCTTCTTCCTTATGTGGATTTTGACGGTTTGACTTTGATATGTGGCTTTTGATATTCCTTGAATGACGAGTGGAGTTTTATTTTTGTTGTAAGACTTGAATTTTTTCCACCCTTAGTCATTTAAGGCTCCCTCTATGTTGCGTAGGTTTTCCATTTCTTCATTGTGTGACACTTTACCGCAACTATGCTCCTTCATTCCATGGACCTTGAAACCCACATAACACTATGATTTGGGAAACCTATGGAACAATAAATTAGTGTCATACAGTTTCCTACATTAGTAAATTTTAAACTTACTTTCCTCATCGATGTGTGGTGCCTTATGGATTTTAACTTTGACATAATTCATCACGGGTTCTATGGAAAAGACAAACTCTATGGAATGCTATGTATCCCAAGTCCACTCACACTGTCCTTCTTCATACCATAAGGCAGGATCTTCCTACTCCTTCACCTACTCTTTGGACCCTATCCTCAGCTGATTTTCTAACTATTTCCCCATACATAAAATCTCGTGGTTCTCTGACCTACCTTTGACCCGTGAGAGATTGATTTGATACTTGTGGAAGATCTACTTCCTTAGTAGTGCTAAAGGCTAACATACCTCGTGAAGCATTAATTCCACAAAAATCCACCTAAAATTTGATAACTCTTTTCTTTGTTTGGCATGTTGCGAGAACCCACAGAACACTACATTTTCACACTCCATGGAAGAACAACTTAGTGTCCCGTGATTTTCTTGAGAAAAATTGTCTAAGTCCTAACTTAGATGAGTTGTTCAAAATTACACGGGGTGTAATTTTGGACAATAGGCACTTTTTTCCATTTTCTCTCTTTTGTTGATTTTTTCAGATGCTACTCCTTTCTTATGTTCATTTACCACTCTTAGTAAAATTTTCACTTGTTAATGATTTAAGCAAATGAATTATATATACATGTCTTATTTAACCTCATTAAGGGGGAAAGTATTCAAGAGGTACATACTATTACAAGGAGCTAATATTTTCTATCTACTACATTAAGGACTACATTTTGGGAATGCATACTTCATTACATAGGAGGGTCTATTATGAATTCCATACCACACATTTGAATTTGGGATAAAGTAGTTTTAGCACACTATTATTTTTACAATGACACTAGGAATTATAGCTCAAGGGACACTATTTCAATCACACACACACAAGAACTACATTGAGTCTAAAATGTAGTGCATCACTTAATGAAAATCACATTGGGGTGACCATTGAGGTCAGTCTGACTCAAACATATGCATATTTTTTTCATCTAATGTGTGCTTGAGTATTGTGTAGGTAGCTAGGATTTTATTTTGTAGTTACAAACGTGACATAATGAATTTGATGAGACCTACAATGAACAATGAGTGATACTAAATGAAAAAGAAAGAACCAAATCCTAAGCTATTATGTAGATGCCAATTCCCATAATAGAAAATAGTGCCTGGATGACCCCATCCCATTCTAGTCAGATTTTGTCCTATCGGTTCTAGATTACAACTTCGGATAGAGAGCTTACACAGCCCAAGATTAGTTATTCTAGGTCATTCAACAACCTAGAATCAGTCCAAACCTATAGTTACAAGATGAGTCATTCTTTAAACCCTATTTATCACTCTTTCTTCCATTTCATTTGCTTGATCTTACTTATTTACAATAAACCTTTATTGAAACTTTCAGGATGGAAGTGTTGAACCTGAAACTTTTAGCTTAAACACATGCATCTTGAAATTTCACTACAACAAAAATATCTAATTTTTTTTGGGATCACATCATTTGTCAAGTTTTTCAACCAACTTCCTAAAGAATTTTATATTTCAAAATTAGTTCCACTAAAGAAAGTTAAGTTCTTGGAGGCCTCCATAACTACATTGTTTAGTTCTGAGAGCTCATCTATCTTCTCATCATTGAAATCATTAGCTTTGAATAACTCTTATTATACCAATATGTTGAATTTATATTTGATTTCATTTGTTGTATTCCTTAGAGATGAATCATCTCAAAATAGATCACAACGGAGGGCTTTAAACTCAATAAAAATTTCAGCCTTTAAATATTTCTCCTCTTGAATGAAGTTTTGTAAATATGTTTAAGTTTCGTCAAGAAATTTGAATCTCCATTTCACACTATGGGACTAGGTTTGAGAAATATTATCTTTTGAATTATCAAAAATATTTTTAGATAGGAGAATTTTATTGTTAGTCACTATCATGCACCTCAAATATTGAATCATATCAACCCATAGTTTTTATTCTTTTTCAATGTTTTCAATTCCAAAATCTAATAGTTTATGGGAAAAAACCAAATTCTTCTATACTTTACTTCCCTCAATAATTAATTTTAATCCATTTACCACCAATTTCTCGACCCAAAATTCTATAACTTTACCTTGTTGAGTTGTTTGTGGAATTTAGAAATGGTTTTGATTTCAATGTCATCTCAAAGGTGGAAGATGGAAGAGATGTAAGAGGAGTGTAATTTAGAGAGAGAAATGCTTTGATATAAGAAAAGAGAGTTTGAACATGTTTTTCCAATTGTTCTTGAGTTTATTTTCCTTTATTTACTCTCTCAATTACTATTGATATTTTTTTTTTTCAAGTTGTGTACATCTCCTTCAAGAGTGGCTTCTCCCAGTGAAATCCTTATCAATTCATAGTCTACCACCGTAATCTCATTTTCATTCTTATCAATTGTGGGTTTTGCAATTTCCACAAACTGATGACCTAAAGTGTCAAATACAAGGTGAAAAGTTATTGTGGATTTCTTAGGGATTGGAATATCAAGGATAGTAGCCAAAACATCATAATCGGGAATAATAATTTTAGATTGTGCTTTTGTTTTCTTCTCTACCAATGGTTGGACCCAAGAGAAGGAAGTGTCGAGTTAAATATTTTGTGGTTGAACTTGTGATAGACATGTTGAGAGTGAGGAGAATAAACATATGCATGAATACTTTCTACAAATGGATATTTCTCGGTAGATACTTGTGGGGAAAAAGAACTCTCCCTATAGTCAAATTTTACCTCAAACTACTCCCTTCACCTAAGTCCTTAGTAGGAATTTTAGTAACCTCATCCTCCTCCTCCTTATTTAATTCACCTTCCTCTTCTCCACCATATTCTTCTCCACCTTATTCATCCCTAGGATAAACTCTTGGAGTCCACACATAGAATTTTAAACTTGGGTTATTGTTGAGATAAATAAAAGGAAATTATTCCTATGAAATAGGTTTCTCAGAAGCCTTGAATTTTTCCAATTTCTTCATGAACCACTTCTTGGTTCTTAGGAGAATAGGTGTTGTGAGGTCATCAATATTATATTTTTCTTTTTGGACCAATCAATGATAGGAAGAGGAGAATGTTGAATGAAATTTACAAATTCAGGCTCATACATATCAGATCCATCATCAATCATACCTTTTGGTACTTGGTGTAGCTTGAAGTCCTAAATTTGTTATAGAGTTATCCTTGCAAATAATCTATTTATTAATTCTAATTCATCATCATCATCTTCCTATTAGTCTTTAATGGTAGGAACTTGTGAAAGAAAATATGGCGGTGAAGATTCTTGTTAATGAATTTCTTATTGTCAAATGACGATCTCTTAGAGAAAGGTGCATATTGAATGGAGAAACTATTCTCTCAACATTTTGAGCATTAATTCCCAATACGAAATATAATTTCCAAGAGTTAAAGGAAATTATATTCTTGAAACCTTTTTATCCCTACAAGTTCTATAAAGGATATCAAGTTATCTACATAAATCAATCAAAGTAATTTTATCGTTGAAATTAATCAAAATTTTATAAGGCATCCCTTCTAACCCTACAACTTTGATATAAGAGAACATTTGAAATTGGATAAAATGGTTACTAGATTGAGTTACCAGTTGTTTTGCTTCTTTGGAAAACTAGTTGGTAGTGCATCCTTCCAACAATTTGACTATGAACATAGTGAATGCATCATTTAACCTCCATAAATGGATTTTGTTACTCATGAGTCAGATGAGTGTAACATTCATAGATTGGTTTGGAGATATTTTTCCTTCCATGACTTGAGAGACCCACCCAAATTCGATAACCTACAATTGTGTACATCAAATATGAAGTCATGTAGAATGAATTAGTGTTATTCAAATTTGGGTTATTTACTAAACCAAATTATCATAAATGCTTTCTCCTTAACCCAGAGATTGTTTTCCTTCACAGATCAAATTAATGAACATGCTCATCCAGATATGGAATTCTTAGGTAGATGGAAGTCCCACAACCCTATCTATCAAGATAATAATGTCAAACAATTCCTCTACAAAATCAATTATGTATATAGTTTTAACTAGCTTAGAGGGTCCTTTATTTTTAACCTTCAACCAATACTTAAAACTTATGGTTTGATATTTATTGCATGTTAAATCATATTCCCTCCGAGCTACCTCATGATTAAGGACTTCAACATCGACAAAAGTAGCAATTTTAAGAGTGGGTTGATGTGGTGAGCATCTAATTGAGTAATTACTTGTCCTTATGAGCCTTTCAATTATTTTGTTTGACCATCAACGCAGGATGTACATATCAATATTGTGTCAAAGACACATTGAAATAAAGTAAGAAAACCACTTGCATGTATCAGATCTGTTGCTAAAAATATTTCCATCTTCCATTCAACTCTAGAATTCAGGTAAGTGCATGTGATTTACATCACTATCCCCAATTTTAGGTATGATGATTTATTAGGAAGATATGGGCTCATACCTAGAATATTAGAACTTCATTAGGGTATTTTAAGATCTTAGGGAATAACCATGAAGGAGAACGGGAAAAGTACAAGAAATTTGGCCATCCTGGGACATTTAAAATCTCATAAAGGAGAAATATTCAAAAACTAGAAAAATAGTAATGCAAATGCGTATGTGATGAACAAAATTGAAGCTCTCTACAAGGCTACCCTGTTAGTGTTTGAAACTTTGAATTTGGTTGGAAATTCAATGAGAAAGAGGAAAAATAATGGCTAGGGAAACATCTAAAATGTAGGGGGCATAATAAGAAACATGGTAGGAAATATTTAGAAATGAATTTAGAAATGAAAAAACTCAAATATATAATGCCAACTGAGTTAGTATTTGGATGTGCATGTAGAACATTATTTAATGTTCTCTATTGGCTAAATGGAGCTAGAGAATAACCTTGGAACAATTCTAAAGGTTATATAGAGAACCAATTAAGTGGAGGGTGTAAAAATTGGGAATAATTTTGGTGAGGTAGGGGTAGGAGGGAACCATGAACATTTTCCCATAGTTTTGTGTGGTGGCGGTAGGTGTAGTCACAAAATAACATACTTTATATTTACAACATGCCACTAATTATGTCATGATATCCATGATTCCTAAGCAATAAACAATAGACATTAACATCACTTGTTTTACTTTTACATTGATTTATCCCTTTTGATACTCTTGAAATTTTCATTTTGGAATGACCACTTCACTTATGAACATTAGACAATATGTGACCCAACTTTGTATTTTCTATTTGATCCTCTAAGCATCCTAGATACTATCATCCATTAGGGACATGAACACCTAGGCACTAGTGTCCCCTTTGGGAACTTATGTCCCTTTCCCACATCTTCTCAAGTTTGAAATTCCACATCATTTGTTATCTTTTCTAAATCCTATTTTATCAATTTGGGTCAGAATTTCTAGTTGTTAATGACAAAATTCAAACAAGGAAATCATATATATATATATACATTTACTCACTACTATTAGGGGATGGACAACATGAGCTATTACTTACTATCTAATACTTGGAAAAGATCAACATTTGAAGACTACACTTGGGTTGCTTTATGTGCTACATAGGAGGGGTTATTTTTGAATTCCATCTCACACATTCATCTTGGGGAAAAAGTAGTTATATCCCACTATCTTGGTAAAAATGGCACAAGGGAAACCTAGCTTCAAGGGACATAATTCAATCTCTCTCTCTCTCTCTCTCACACACACACACACACACACACACGAACTACATAGAGTATAAAATGTAGTGTAACACTTGATGAAAATCACATTGGGGTGAATTCCAAGGTATTTCGACTCAAGCATATGAATTATTTGTTTCATCTAATGTTTTATTAAGATTTTTGCAGGTAACTAATGTTTATTTTATAGGTTTAGGTGTGATAGAGAAACCCTATAACAAAGTTAGAGCAAAAAAGTGAAATGAAGGCAACATTGATGATCCTAAAATAACCATGTCTGCACTCACTATCAAGTTTGGATAATACCGCATAGATGGTATTATAGGTTGCACTTTTAGATCATAGTTTTTAGATGGAGCATGCATAACCAAGACTAATATTGTTCCACCTAGTTCCTATTATCTCAAAAATTTAGCACCCTTTGCATTTTTCATGAAGAATAACATAACTCTTGTACAACATGGATTTGCATCAAAGTGTGGGACCTTGCAAGTCATACAAATTTCTATAGGAGGTTGATTCCTTTACCTATTCTTAATGCTAAATTACTCCCACAGATGGAAATAAAACTATCCAATCCTAACCTAAACATTCACAAGGACCAGGAGAATGAGATACATGAAAATTAAAATCCTAAGCTAAATAGAGGTGATAACATTGAGAAAATGGGGAAGACACTCTTAATGAGGGAAAATGAGAAGACAATGAAGGAGGAGAGGGAAAACAACTATGTCACAGACCAAAACAACACTTAATCTTCCCTTTTCACACAATGCACAACAAATATGGAACCTGTAAAGGATAAAAGACATGCACAACACACCACAACAACAATAGAAAGGTAAGATTGTAAATAAAACAAGCCAGGGTAGAGAAATAACCACAAAACTAGATTTTATTTCTTGAAGCATGCACAAACCATTATAATGGAGTGGAAGAAGGCATAAAACACCTTTTAGATCCCAAATCTGAGGCATGCAACTCAAAAATACTTATGCAAACACTTTAACATGGTGCACATGTATTATGAAAGAGTCCAACCTTTACAAATGTGCATTCACAAGACCACCTCCCACATCATATTTCTTGAAGGAGAAGGTATGGGCACCATTCACCATTAATTCTAGTAGTTGAGCTACTTAGAATTGCTATCTTATTGCTTTGAATATTATTTTTTTCCATTTTTACCCTTTTAACTCCATATATGTATGAATTTATTGATGCAAAAGTGGAGTTCTTGATGATACCTTTCAAACAATACCTTTTTTAATGTAATTTGAGTTATACACAAAAATATATGGCTACATAGATTTTGGAGCACAAGAGGAACATACCAAAGTTCCACACGGGCCTTAAAAGGACACTTTAATTATTTTATTCCCATAGGTGGTGAAACGGGAAGTCAAAGGGATGAGGGAAGGGTAAAAAAATTCTTGGTGTGATGCTTAGAGATTCCTTTTCCAACCGGCATTGTGTATGCGAGGAAATCGAGGGGTGGGGAAACAATGGAATGTGGGGTAGTTCCCACTTTCCCCATAGTTCCTACCTTAAGTGAATCACTCTACACCTTATTCATCCTATCGATCAATCAAAAAACCAACAAAACATTGGAACATTTTGAAAGTGCCCCTATACCCCGCCCACCATGTTGATCGACATTCACGACAAATCAGAGAACATGAGGAATAAAATAATAGTTCCTCATGTTCCTCCCAAAGCTGATTTAGCCCTATGTGAACCCAATTTTCTTGAAAAATAACCAAGTCCTTGAATTGGAAGCTTGGTAAGGTGAAGAGTAAGACTCTGTAAAACCTGCCCCATAAATTATTTTTCTTACATTGATCAATTTTGCCAAATTTTACCTTGTTTGACCTACTCGAGTCCAATAATGAAATTGTAAGTTATCAAAATAGCCTGAAGGGTTATTGGACAAAAATTTGGCAACTCAATGGGAATATTTGCATGTTAGATAGGAGATTAGTAGCATTGAAGCATCCATTAGGTATGGAGTCACTGAAAAATTTGAAAACTAATCTAACTTGAAAAACATACCCCTAAATCAACATAAGACACCGCTTTAACTCAATATCAACCTCGTTCTTCCTAAAATGATCTTTCCTTCAAGAGAGATATTCTAAATTGAATTTTAATGAGAGTGGAAAAATTCCATGAATTTATTTTCCACCACATTACTTAGAAATCCAAGAATAAAATTGTAGTAGTTCCTCTCTCAACATCTTAAATGCTTGTAAGCTGTTCTGAACTTTGTTATGCTACTTCTTCCAACTCGTCCTTATCACTTTCCAAATTTACCTAAAACATATCTTCTTCAGAGCCCTCCATGAACCACTCTACAACGTAAAATTCCATATAAAAACTACAAGAACACCGTACAAAGTACTTAGGAAAGAAAACTACACTACCAATAAAACAATGTGTGAAAGAGCACTTGGAGGAATTGAAAACTAATATACTATGTACAAGGTAGGGCCTTTGCTTTAAAAATAATGTTTAAGATAGATCCTATTGAATGATATATAAAGCTCCTATCCATCCTATTTTTAAAATTGGAAAGCATTGTTTGATTTGTAGCTTGAAATCATGCGGGGGCCTCCAAATGTATCAAAATTTAAGTGTCTATTTAGTTCATCCCTATCTACATCCCACTTCAGGACTAGATATCCTTCTTGGAAAATCCTAGCCATTTATTTCTTATCAAAACACTTTTTAATATGAGCTTGATCCTTTTCCATTGTTTGTATTGCTTGGTTTCTCAACTCTTCTAGCTCCATGAGCTCTACATATCTAATTTCCATGGCCTCGACATTAAACAATTCTAGCTACCCGATGAACTCTAGTGCTGGTAATTCAAGAGATATTGGAAACCTTCCTTCCTTACCATAAATTAGTTTGTAAGGGGAGCTTCCCATTGACCTTTTAGGAGTGATCCTATCAGCCTATAAGGTTGATTTCACTCTTATGTGTCACGTTCTTTGAATTTCATCCAAGTTCCTCCTTATGATTCTCAAAAGATTCTTATTGGTTAATTCAAACCAGTCATTACCTTGGGGGTAATAGTTTGAGGAGGTTATTAAGTACATCCCATTCTTAATATCCCAATAAGAGATCTTTGTGCTAAGGAAAGTTAGAGCATTATCATAAATTATCATGGAAGGAACACCAAACCTAGTCACAATTCCTTCATAGAAGTCCAAGATGCTAGCTTCATTTACTTCCTTCAAAGAAATTTCATCTTTCCATTTGGTGAAGTAATCAATGGTTGTGAGGTTCAATTTGTGACCTAATATTTAGTAAAAAATTATTAATCCAATAAAATATAACCCCCATTGCATGAATGGTTGATTTACAGAGATGGGGTAGAGTGTAAGGGCTACTAGCCTCTATTTACATGTGAAGAAGGAAAATTTCTTATATCTTTTCACCCATGCATGAAAATAATCAAAATTTTTGGGCTAACAATAACCAACCTTCAGGATCCTAAAGGTGGTTATCCTTAGAGAAAAGTGTCCTCCTAATTTTCCATCATGAAACTCATGAAACACCTTCTCTATCTGATATGTTTTAATGCATCTCAAGAGGATGCCATTTATATATTTTTCTCGAAAAAATTCTATCAATTAGCACGTAAGGGATGAAGTGGATTCTAAATTACACTCTCTTGGATTTAATCAAGCATTGAGGATACTGATCTATTTGGAGAAATTTTATTAGATCAATATTCCAACAAGGAGGAGTGAGGCATCAATTAGTTTTTCTTGATCATGTTGGAGCACGAGGACAACCCCTCCACTAGTCTTATAATACAAAAATAGTTACTCACACAACCCTTTACCTCTAACCAACTTATTCAGCTTGATATCAATATCATACTCCATTACCTTGGTTATCCAACTGAATCTCTTCTCATTCAAATCTTTATTTAAAAGAAAGTATTTTACCCTAAAATGAGATACCATGAGGTAAATCTTATTACTGGATACCAAATGTCATATTTTTTGAAATTTGTTATAAAAATAATGCTTGGTTTTCAACAAATGAATATCTCACCTCATAATCCTATAGGCCCTGGTTGAAGAATGCAATTGGTTATTCTTGATATTCTTTGTTCAACTATACTAACATGGTAAATATTCTATACATGCTTCCAAAACTATACAAGGTGATTTCCTTTGAAAAATCTAGATTATTAAGGGTAGGGGCTTGTGCTATCACTTGTTTGATGGCCTAAAAACCACCCTTCCCTTCAATATTCCACTTGAAAGGTATATTTTTCTTTAGCATAAATGACAATGACTTGACAAGATTGGAAAAGTTTGGGACAAATCACCTGAAAACGTTGATTCTCCCTAAGAAACTCTAAAGTGGTTTCTTGTGACTGGGAAAAGGCAATACAAGTATGAAACTAACTCTTTCTACATCAATGGTTAATCCTTCATTATAAACAATATGTCAAAAGAGGTTACCTTCATGAGCTAGGAAGATAATTTAGAAAAAACAAGCTTTTTGCTAAACCTTAATTATAGAGTCACGTATGATAATAAACGCTAGAATACATATTTGACACAAGTAATAAGCTAATAAAATATGAAACCCTAAGTGTAAGAGAGAGAGGAATGAACTTGGATGATTTACACTTGATCTGGGACTAATTTAGACTGGGAAAATTACTGAAAAAGAAGTGATCTGTGTCATATGTGCTTAGGATAAATTACTGACTACGAGGAATATGGTTGGACACGAGATGCCCATGGCTAGACAGGGACACATGGGCATTGAAAACCTCTACTGGGTGCTTGCATGACTATGAAAATGGTCAGAAAATGATTTATGGAGTGTCACAAGTATTCACCGTTGATCAATTTTTGTTGCAATAAGATCACCAAGGTACCTGTAACCTAGAAAATAAACATTCACTTGTCAAACCCCCAAAACCACATCAAATCCAAAAAAAGAAAGATGTAATATGGGGAGTCGGAAAGACCCCGATGCTCACCTAATGAGTGAGATTACAACCGAGTGCTACAAAGTACATCTTAGACTCCATGTAGTTCTTTGTGTGTGTGGAAGAAATTATGCCCTAAGATTCCATTGTGCAAGTGCACTTGATAATGGGATAAATAGATGTAGCAATGTAAATATATGTGTGGATGACAAATTGAAATTCCCCTTCCTATGCCGTACATGTATAAAATGTAGTGCCTTGTCCCTTGAATGGATTTTAGATGAATGTATTTAGTGCTCTTATATGCCTTTGGATGCGAGCTTAGTTGGTGATAGTAGATGCTTAGAGCTTGGTCCCTTATTTGGTCACATAGCTTTGTATTTATATGATTACCTTATTTGAATTTTGTAATTGATAAGCTGGAAGGTGACCTATAAGAAAATAATATACCCAAAAGATAAAGAATCCTAAAAAGAGCAAGTAAGGTGGAAAAGGTTAGGGTTCTATTATCAAGTCATGAAAGATAAAGTAATAAAGTTATGATTGGGTTTTAGGATGTGTAAGACCAAATTGTAGAAAAAAAATCATGCACATACTACTATTTTACTATACCACCAAGTATGTTGTTATATGTATGGATAATGCGTAAGAAAAGTATTCACTGATGAAACACTTCATAGTCTATCTTCTTGATTTTATTTTTTCTACTGTCTTTATCTCTCACATCTATCACTTCTACACCTATTTCTGGTCAAGTCATAGAGATCCTTGTCTATCAGTCTTCTCACATTTATCGTAAGTTGATCTTGGACACCAACGCCCAAGTCTAGACACTAGTGCCTAGGTGCTCCTATCCCCATTATTCTTGTTCACATTTTTGACATTTGTGGTCCACATTTTTGGTTTTCTTACTCCTATCCCAAAGTCCTAGTCGGTGTGTGGTGTCACTAGTGTTGAAATTCAAATAAGAGATCCCTATATATACACAGCACACATACCATTATAAGGGATAACAATTATACAGGGAAATCATATCTATATACTCTCAAAGGGACTACATTTTTGGGCTTATTACTCTACATAAACTACATAGGAAGGGGAACTTTTTGAATTCCATCCCAAACATTTGCATCCTATCTAGCTATAGTCCACTATGTTGGCGTCATTGGCACGAGGGAAACCTAAGGACATAATTTCACACACAAACACATAAAATTACATGGAATATAAGATGTAGTGTAATGCTCGTTCATAAGTTCACTCTATTGGGTATTTGTCAAAGTCGTACAAATCCCCATTTGCATATATTATTTTTGATATTTGATGTGTTTTGGGGTTTTGTAAGATATCACTTGTTTTACATGTTACAAGTGCATTCCGTGATCATCTAGTGACATACATGCAATCAACAATGAAGGGTAGATAAACCCTAGCGACATTGGAATAATCAGATTCTAACCCTCTTCACAATCCAAAGTGCTTAACGAAGGTCTCGACACCTAGGATCCCTCGCCCAAACCTAGGTTTGCATGTTTGGCTCGGTTTGTAAGCTCCAATTTATATCAAGCATGCTCAAAATTTTGTCTAGCTTATTCATGAGTTACTCCTATTCGGACATACTTTGGGATAAGTGAAAATCAGATAAGTGCCCTATCTCTCTCATTTTCTTACACGGTTACATCTTTAGAGTGCTTAGCATTTATATTCTATTATATATCATCATAGTGACTCTAAAATTAGATT
Source organism: Taxus wallichiana var. yunnanensis (assembly GCA_018340775.1). Lineage (NCBI taxonomy): Eukaryota > Viridiplantae > Streptophyta > Pinopsida > Cupressales > Taxaceae > Taxus > Taxus wallichiana. The sequence goes on from CM031235.1 coordinate 491,713,182, forward strand.
TAATATTCAGATTTTATTAAATCATTTGGTGAACCCCTCTCTTAGAAATCCTTTCCCTAGGATCCATAAAACCCTCATGGCTAAAAATCGATCCTCTTCTCCTAAGCAAGTTATGCATCATGTTAGTGTCAATCCTATCCTTGATGATGTTGTTGAGGCTGAACTTCTTGATCTTTATCATAATGATTGATTTGATGACAATGTTCAAAGATTGCTTCTTGCTAATGAACCCAAAGTTCCTACTAGTTTCTACAACTCTAGTCTAAGCATTGTTCCATTGGACCAAAAATTTTCTAGATGCACTCCTTGTTCTTCCATAGTCACTAAGGCTACTCCACCTTATTCTATTTCTGTTATAACACATGATGATATTGTTATAGTTCATATGTTTGGTCTTGATTGTGCTACTGTAGATCTAAATAATGTAATGTCCAATGATGTGAATTTACACGTGCATGATGATGAATGTAAAGTTATATTTCATATTCATTATACTTTTGCAAATATTTCCAATGACTGAAAAGATATACTATATGATAATTATTCTCTTACTTCTCTATATGTTGATGAATCACTTGATGAAATAATTGCATGTGAAAATTTGTCTGATACTGATGCTTATTATATTTCTTATTATGAACATGTTAGTGAGGATGTTACTATTCTTAATATGGATGAATGTGAATTTTCCACTCCACTTTCTTCTACTTCTGAGGTTATTTCCAATGTCATTCATGGTGATTCTACCACTCCTACTAGTTCACCTCTTATTGTTTCTGTTGATTTTATTGCTAGCATTTCTGTCGATATTCCATGTTCTTCTCCTCCTCTTCCCTCTTCTTCTTCATTAGATGATATTCATGTTGATTCTTCTATTCCTACTAGTATACCTCCTCTTATTTCTTCTACATCTACATCTAGTGTTCCCATAACATCTTCATCTTCTGCTTCTTCTTCTCACATTCCCATGATCACTCATAATGGAAAGCTTCAACCTCTCAATGTGCCTCTTACATCTTCTACGATTCCTTCACATGATATTTTATCACTCATGCATGTTGTTGGCCATTTGCAATCTCAAGTTCAATCTCTTACTCTTGAAAGAAAATCCTACTATGCTTCTATTGATAATAATTCTCTTCATGGAAATCCTATTCCAAAGAAAATTCACAATTCAACTTTTCCTAAGGATTTTATCATGCCTACATTTTCATGTTTCAATGGCACTGACAATCCATATTTGCATCTTAAGCATTATTGTTTAGCTATGGATTCTTATTCTAATGATCACTTGTTACTAAAATATTTTTTCATAGTCTTGTTGATGATGCTCTTCAATGGTATACCCATTTGCCTTTTGGATCCATTAGTACATATTGCGAAATGGAAGATGTTTTTCTTAGATTAGTTATGTTTAACATGTGTCCTAGAGTCACACATGATTGCTTACCTAGCTTACATCAATGAAAGAAAGAACCTATTAGAGATTAAATTTACGCTTTAATTCTTGCACACATCAATTAGTATTTCAGCCTATTGATCTAGAGAAGTAATTTATTTTTCATGTCTTGATCCTTGCATTAAAAGAAAATTACAATATGATACATGTTAATAATTTACACTTTAATGCTTTATAAGGTCATTGATCTAGAGAAAGAATTAATTCTTTGCACATGTTATAGACCCCCTTCCTTCCCTCCTACTACTACATCATCTACTTATTCTTCTCCTCTTCCATATACCAAATGTCCTCTAAGGTATCCATATCTTCCACCTCGTAAGAATGTTCCATCCCCTCCATCGCATAAACATCCTCCTCTCCACCACCACGTCAATCTCCACCTAAGTATTCTCCATATCCCAATCGCAAGCCATTGCATTTATCACATGTTGCTAAGCCTCATGATGTGTTGCATTTTTACTTGATAAGTGATTATTTTTCTTATCCTCTAATCAACATCCTCCTCCTCATCTCTTATATTATTAGTGCGATAGTCCTTATTGTAATTTCCACTGCATAAATGGCCATCGTGACAATGAATGTTGTGCCATTCATGAAAATTACAACAATTAGAAGACAAGGGTGCCATTTAATTTGGATTTCACTCTGGCGAGTGGTATATTTCTCCAATTCTACATAAGTGTACTCATACTTTGGTTCACTTGTCTCCTCCACCCACTTCTAAGGTAATCATTCATCCATCTCCTAAAATCATCAATTCATGTCCTCCACCTTGCGCATCCATCGCCACATCATCTCATCCACCTCATAGTGTTACTACTTCACATTGGATTCCTAAGCCATTGACATCTGTGCTTCCTACCACTACATCTCCCATCATTGGTACCATTTCATATGACTTTCGGTTTAGATCCTACACTCATGCTCCTACAAATTAACATGTTTCCACCACTCCTTGCATGCCTCTACATCTTTGGTAGGTGATTTTATCGTCACCTCATTACCTAATGAAAAAATCTTAATCTTATGGTTCTTACATGACTATTGAGGGATCTGTTACAAAAAAACCTCCATTATTCACTCTTTGTGCTTCACATTCTATCTTTCTATCAATACATTTTCAAACCATTTCCGATGACACACTCTTGTTTTATGGTTCATTCTTTATTTTTGAGGGGTCTTATATAAATGAACCTCATCTTTGCTACATATACATTGGGGACATTTCAATTATTCCCCCTATTGATCATACTCACCCACTTTCACATACATCATGTATCATTCATTTTATCTACTTACATCTATTACTATCACATACTATCTATCTTCATCTATACATACAATCCAACTTTCAAGCATTCCTCATCTACTTCCTATCTACATCATCATATATTTTAAATCAACATAATCATTCAAATAATGAAAATCAATCATCACAAAACCAAAATATGAGAAATAATCATTGCATCACATATCAATAAAACATAAACACAACACAATAATGCCAATCATCCATATATATATCATCAAAAATCATAGTTACAAAAATACATTCACTAGTGGGAAATCCCCATGCATCATTACATCTATAATGCCATACATCATCATAACTATCACTATATACAACTGCTGGAGCTCTAGAACTAGATGTCTCACTACTCAATATAAATCACTTTGGTCATGACCCTTATATCTCTCTACCTTCCTATGAAATATCGCTAGCTCGACCAAATGCTCGCGAATCAGCCTTATAACTCTACAAACTTTGTGAATACATCCTGTGCTAGGGATCCTCCTCCTATTGCCTCCCTAGCTTGTTGAATCTCTTCCCACATCTTGTCATGATCACTCAATAGTACGGTATATGTAACCACCACTATCACCACTAGCTCAAACAAATGGGCATGTTAACCCATAGGAACATCTACTAGCTCCAACATCCCACCTCCCATAAGAACATCTAGGATACATTCCATGTAAATGTGTGAATTGATGAATAAAAAACCATGGAACAATAAGCATCACCTACAATCAACCAAGTGTTGCATTAGTTACTACGCACAATGAATGAACATCCAACAACTAAGTGATAATCACCAAATAACAAAAAATAATACTTATGCTCCGTTAGAGCCATTGGTATGCCATTTCCATTAGGGCGGTGTGCCTACCCTCTCGATCCTCTAACATGTGGTGCACTTGCCACATCTACAACAAATGGAAATAATAATACCCACCTATGCACTTCCCACCACTCGATATAAGCATGGATACATCATATATTGTCCAATTTTTTGGATTTAACATTGGCTCTATGGAAGCATATATACCTCATCTGGGCTAGGAGGGACTATATTTTCTCATGTGGGGTGTAGCCTCGCCCTGGATGCCTCGGCACTATGGTGGTTCACACCCATAAATATGGCTCTAGGGGTGCATCTTGAGCCATACAAAACTACCACGATACAAACTCTATATGAAATAGCTCAATTACCCTTGGGAATTAGTCAAATCAACCACATTGTGCGTGAAACACACTTTGTAACTCTACTCCATCCTCTAGCCATCCAATATAATCTTGATATGGCATCCATATGATGGACTTTGGTCCCTTACAATTAAGCATAGTTCTATAAGTAGTAGTATCTAGTCTCCTACTACACTTTCTTGTACACCTCACTACAAATATCTCAAGACTCACCCAATTCATACGTGATCCAATGAGGGTCCTCAATATAGCAATGTTCTCATAATCCCAAACATGTAACAATGTGGTGGCTCCAAGTCCACCACCATGGTCCTCCTATGTAAACTTGTATAGGTCCCTATACAAATGTGCCAATACACATCATGCCCATATAAACCTTGTCCCATGCTCTTTGATAAACCAAAAATATCATGCATCTTATACAAGATGCCCACTCCACCACCCTCTACTACCATTGATGAAGTAATAATAACTGCAATGAATTTCCATAATTGTAGAAAACCTTATCTATGTATGACATCTAGACTAATATGGGTCTTTGTCTATACCCATGTGCCTATAAAGTATCATCTATCTTCCCTCATCTACCTCTGAGCATCCACTATGACCATCACTTGTACTCTCTTGCCCATAAATGGTAATCACAATATATGATATACATCTTCTAGGGTCACAATCATCTCCCTAGTAGGTAACCAAAAATTAGAAGTATCTAGACAACACCACTCACACAATGCAATAATCATAGGCATATTATAGGGTACTGTACGATGGAAAAGTAACATGCGAGCATAGGAATATACAAGTACCTCTTCCTCGTACCTGACATCTCGAGGTCGTGTTGAGACAACCGGTGAATGTTGAATGCGAGATAGATACAAACAAGCTAATAAGGTAATCTTAAATCCTCAATATGCAATAATGGAATCTGCGAATCTAAGGTGAAGAAGGCCCTCCTAACTTGAATTGGTGTAATGGTTCATTTGGATAAAATGGCTGCTTGGAGGCTCTAATCAATGTTGAGCTCTGCCGAGATCCTGTTTCTTGGTTATTGGATACGTGGGAAGTGACCTGTGGGAGCTTTGTATATGTCTCCAAATAAGGTCATAAAAGTAGTGGTAGGTGATTTAATGGATTTGTAGTGAACTATGGGTGGTTTTCTAGTCTAGCCTAGAAGATATTAGATTGATTGGATTTTAGGTTTAATACGGATAACTGTACTATAATATCTGGCGGGAGTGGTGAGGATATAAATACCAGCGTTCGTAAGCTAGTGTTAATACTTGACTGGTTTGTTGGCCCGTTGGGTTGTGGGACTTAGGGATCACAACCGTGAATTCGTGGTTGTTGTGGACTTGTTATGGTCACATAAAGAATCAATCCCTTCTCCCAACTATCCAGTAATCATATGCTTTTTCAGCCTCTACGTTTAGAACTAGAAGTTATATGATTTTCTTGGAGTACCTAACAGGTGTTTTGACAATTTGAATACGTAAGCTAGTGTCTATGTCAACGAGGAGGTCTCCCGCATTAGGTTGTGGAACCAAAGGATCGCAACCAAATGTTTTCTCTCATTCGAATCCTTGCACAGTCATTCAGGTGTTTTATCAAGGTGATCTATAGTTTGGATGGTTTGACTAGAATGTGTAAGCTTTGTCGTCTTCGATATTTAATCCTCTTAGTTGCTCACTAATTGCTTGTAAGTTTGTTGTTGCTTGAAAGACCTGTATCCTAAGGTCCTGATCTATATTAGCTAAAGTCATGGGTAGATTTGGTTGAGGTACTATGGGTTCAAATATATATTCTCTAGGCTCTCTAGGTCTGTGATTGTCATATAAAATGATTCAACTTTTAACTAACATTTAATAAACTGATTACAAAAGAGGTATTTACACTATGTAAGCATCCTTCTATTTTTGTATTTTTAATGACGTATTTCAATGAAATTTGAAGAGCAACTACTCTAGTATATTTATAAAATGGACAACTAATCTAGAAACAGAATAAAAACAAGCAACGTAGCCTGGTATGGCTATTCACCTGTGCAGTTGTGATCTTATCCTAAATATCTAAGCAACTATATATTTGAATTGAAAAGACTCTCAATCCTACCTCAGAAGTGAGGAATGAATCATAGTTTCTTAGAAACTATCAATCCCCACAGCTTCCTGGTGATATTGAGAGCAAAATTTTGACTGAAATGAAATGATTTACTACTCTATTTGATATGTTGTAACTAGAAATTTGATAGCTCAAACCGGCATTTACGAGAATAGTAGTAAATAGTTGTGTGTGATTTTGTCCCCTTAGTGTGATCTCCTCATTCCTTCGTGTCCTTGTGAATCCAGAAAAGCATGTATATGATAGTATCAATAGAAGATGGTATTCAAACAATCAAAACTTTGGATATAGACCGAATACAATGCGAGTAGGAGAGGGATAACGCAAGTGAATAAAGCTTGACTATGCAATTCCTAGCAGGATTTATTGTGGGAATACAACACAAATGTACCGAGAGTTTTAGAAACTATCCTTGTGACAAAACAAAACCTGTAACTTTAATGGATTCTAGTCTAGAAATGAAGCTATTCTATGTTAAACTGATTGTATGAAGAGCAATGAAACAAGACTTGAAACAAGAAGATGATATGACCTCCAAAATGCCAACAATGGAAGCAAAACATAAAACTAACAGAATTCTAAGCAAGGAATTGAAAAACTGAACAAGAGAATTGAGAGGATGAGGGGCCATTTGCTTGAAAACAAGCTGGCTATTTATAACCAATGCATTTACCAGAGGGTAACTCCCATTAGAACTCTTTTACTATAAACAAAGGAAAAACACTATTACCAGGGGACCAAAAACATTAATGCAAGCCAAAGTGGTTGAAGAAAGCATGTAAAATCCAAGATTTACGTTTGACGTGATCATCGGAAGGATCTGGAAAATTCATACAGATCACCACCTATACAGAGGCGGCGATTCTGAGGACCATCGCCCTGTCCCCAGGCTATGGTCATGGGACCATCACCCGGGAAGAGGCGGTAGTTTCGTCACTGAAGACAAAATGCAAGAAGAAAATGGGGAAAAGGGCAACACAAAGCATGCGGAGGCTGAGTGGGGCATGTGGGATACAAGCGTATACATGGCGAGCCTTTCTGGATTCTCGAACACCTTATAAGGAGACTTGTATCATCATTGGGGCACGTGCAACATCATTCTGGTGGTGTAGTACCCTATAATTTCAGGTTCATACATATTGCCCCCTCAGAGAAGTGTTTTACCCATGAAGAGGCGTAAAATGGCAGGTCCGAGTATGGCGGTCCCAAAATGGGGAGTTAGGAGTTATACCCGACACACCCGTGTCTTTGGAAAGTCATTATCTAAGATCCCGCTAGCTGTAAAAATGAAAAAGGGGACTCAAGTGCAGATAGATAAAAAATTGGAGAGATAAGGCTAAACTGATATGAAAAGAGGACTTACCATCTATGTGGGGTTTAGAACTTACCTCCGTTGGCACTCTGACCTTGCGAAAGACATTCGAAATCAAATTAAGAGGGCTATTTATATAAAACGAGGTCATTTTACTATTCATTTACATGGATTGATTTGATAGTTTTTGAGCTCTGGGACCCACGGTGATGGTTTTTGATGAGAGTATAGTCAAAACGTTTGTGGTGAGATAGTGATCATGCCTCCGAGAGTGGAACATTGACCCGCAAAGTCTCAGGTTAGTTCTTCTTGATTTATTGTTTTTAGACCTAAAATGTGGAAATGATGAAATCTTTCTCTTGGGGATCATTTTTGAAAATGTTAGTTTTAAATGTGTCTTTAGGGGGGGCACCCATAGGGTAGGTTTTTTTTTGTTAAAAAGGTGTTTTTGCTTGTTTTTAAGCATTTTTTAGGGCTTACGGCCCGTTTGGGTTTGCGGGACAGGACCGCCGCCTGTGCAGGGTGGTGGTTATGGGACCGCCACCTTAGAAAGGCAGTGGTTATGGAACCACCACTCTGCACATGGGTGCGGTCCGTGACAGAGGACAAAAACAATACAAAGTTTAACTTGTTTTTGCATGTATAGAATTTTTACGTGTTTTTACTAGTTTTTTCAACTGGATTTCAGTACTAACTCACTTATTTTTGTGTTTTTGGGTGTATGCAGAAGGAGGAGTACATTATATGGGTGAGAGAGGGAGTGTGATTAGATCTCGGCAGTGTTAGAGGCACTCTCCCAGGCATAGCGGGATACTCTCTAGAGGGCTGGTATATGGAGGATTGCATAGGTTCCTCATGTTGCACCTGCTAGTCACATACTATGTGACTTGTTCTCATATTAGGATGTGGATCAGAACACCTTCCGATTTCTAGGAGTTAGGGGTGAGTGGTCCATCACCCTAGAGGATGTTTACTGTATACTAGGGGTTCCGATCCTTGGGTGGTGGCTATCTCTTAAGACAACAATATCTAGATCACAGGTGGTTCAGTGGGCCACCTATATGGGAGATGTGGTTGTATCGATGGGATCGAAGAAGGGCGTGAGGATCCACTCTATTATTGAGTTAGACATTCCCTTGCTCTGCAAGGCCATCATGGGCATCCATACATCCAAACTGATTGGGGATAAGGGAGGGGACACCCTCTTATATTTCTGGGCCCCCATTATTGCAAAAATTGAGGGCCATGGATGTGTCTATGCTCTGGGGAGCAGATATCCTCGGGACTACCTATCATGACTTATACAGGGTAGTCCGTTTACGAGGGATAGTCATTGAGCCACCGACTCTTGTTATGAGTTCGGTGTATGAGCACATCACCCCATATGGGAGAGGTGTAGAGGTGGAGGATCTCGGTGGCTTTGTCGGATCGGTGAGGTGGATGGGGATGACAGTTCTTAGAGCACCCCACCGGCCTAGTGGCCTCTCCCGACCACCGCATACATGGAGGCCACTTCTTATCGAGGCCATGGCAGGGGTATGGGGAGAGGAGATCATTACACCGATTTCCTACCGCACCACTAGCCAATTGATAGATAGGGTGGGGAAGTTGGAGATACACCCCTTTGTGAGTTCCACAATAGTTTCGCCTCCCTATAATGACATGCTTCCTCCAAAGTGATGCTAGTGTATAGATCTATCCACGAGGCTCGGGGAGTTCTTAGAGGCTGGGGTTAGACTATTATTACTCTTGGTACTCCTATTGTGGATAGGAGGGTGGTACATGCACTAGGGAGAGCCGGTGCTCCTCAGGCACCCTTACTTTAGATTGCCATCGGTCCCGCTCATAATAGTGATGAGCCCATTGATGTGGACTCTGAGTCTGAGGAGTTCACTAGGGGGAGAGACCGAGGAGGAGACAGAGGACATGGAGATCAGTGAGACGGGTGGGGGGATGATAGTGATCCCGAGTGGCATGACACTCAGGAGATCCTATAGGCTGAGAGGGCAGAGCGGAGCACAGAGAGGGTGACTCTGGTTTTAAAGGAGTTTCTCTCTCAGGATTTAGGTGGGGATGGCAAGTCTGTTGCAGGCCATCACATTGCCCTAGACATGGGTGAGGGGCACCAGTCAGTGGTGAGCGCGGATCCTAGAGATCCTTCTTGGAGGCCTGGAGATCCAAGTGAGTTATCACTCTTCTCTTGACATTTGTTTTAGTTAGAGTTGTCCTAGTTTGTTGTTTCTTTTTGTTTTGTTTACTCTTGGTTTTATCGTTGATCATTTTCTAACTTGTTTTCTCCTTTGTTTGTAGTGACTGCTGATGAGTGGTGAGACTTGATTCACCGAGTGTGCATTGATACCTTGCTTCTCCCCTCGGAGAAGACTCATGCTGAGCTTTCCATGGATGTGGGGGAGCCCTCAAGCAATCGGTAGGCACACTGATGTTTTTCCTCTATCTGGTACGTGGTGAAGATCATGACTTCTCTCCGCACGGAGGTAGCTGGATATAGGATAGCTGAGCACCTAATGAGGAGGAGCCATTCTTGTAGTGAGATGACAGCTACTGGTCATGACCGCGAGCCTTTAGTACACTTGGAGCGCCGGCGTAGCTGGAGTCCTAGGCGTGGTCATGCACCTTCTGAGGGATCCCATAGGGATTGAGAGACTATCTTTGTAGCATTTTTTCTAGATGTCTATACGAGTGTTTTTGTACTTTTTGGGCTCATTGAGTGTTTTGACCATGCCTAGTGCATGATGGCATTGTATATGAAACCTGATTTATATATATATATATATTTGGATCTAGACTCTTGGCATCTAGAATTTTGTGACTTGTTTCCACATGCGTACTTTAGATATTTTTAGAATACTATTTTCATGTTTTCAGAATGTATGCAATGGATAACAAATGATAGTAGATAGAATGTTTTACTTTGTATGTTTTTGTAATGCTGATATGAGATGATACTAACATATGGTAGTACTGAACTTTTGAACTCTTTGGGAAATGTTTGTAATTTCTTCTTATGTTGGCAAAACATGATGAATGCATAGTGATAAAGAGATGAACTTGCCCAATCCCAAATCCACGCAACTAGTAAGACGCGAGGGCTCAACACCAAGAATTAGGAAGGGCACAAGTTGTATGAGTTTGATTGAATGGAATGATGAGAGATAGACAAACTAGTAACAAGAACCAAATTTGGACCTACACACCCACCCTACTCAGAACTACTACCACGCTTAGAAGGCCACTTACTTTCTAGTTTATCTAGACTTAGATTCACAAATGGAAACTTGGTTGACAAAATCTAGTTTTGAGGATTTGATCTCTTTGGAATTTGGATATTTGGATATTTACTTTCTCTTAATAGAATTTGATCTGTGTTTTTAGCATACCAATATTTGTTAATTTGTGTGACTGGACCCCCCACACCCTACCTCATGCCACCAGTAAGAAGCACATGTTTGTCACCAAAGGTAGGATATAGGTGAGTAAGGGCACTTCTTTCCTTTCCCAACCTCACACCACCAGTAAGAGTTGTGGGCTTATCACTGAAGGTTGATGGGGCAAAGAAGTGTGTAAAATAAAATATTTTGTTTGCTTGGTGCTTTTGATTTCATTTTATTTTGACATTTCTGATCTATGACTTTGGGATATCCTTTCGTTCCAAGAGATTTAAGAGGGATAGATGTGACACCAAGAAGCTTCTAGAATAGACCGTAGGCAAGGACAACTTCACCTAGTAGAAAGAAAGAGCAAAGCCAAGTATGCAGGCCTTGGTATGGTTTTCGTCAATGTTTGTCTATCAAATTTGATGAGAAGATTTGAAAATAGTTGATGATGCTTGGAGAGATGTGATATGAATGCTTTTGCCAATATTTTTAGAAATTTGTAATAGATTGTTTAAGAGTAAGCTCTTGGACTACCATTTTTATGAAATGGACAGAATGAAGTAGCTAAAAGACTAATGCAATGTAGGTAGCTATAATGTACTAGTAATGACTTTGATGTTTTATGTGTAAAACCACTTAAGATGCAAGGAATTGATAGTTTCACCAAATTCCTCACCTTCTAGCGTACATAAAAGATACATACCATTTCCGTAGTCCTTCATGACTCAGTATGGGCCCAACCATTTGGGCCAGAACTTCCTTCCTTTGCTGGTTTTCTTATCAATATAAGCTGTCTAGTCTTAGAACTAGATCTCCCTCATATATTTCTCGATCATAGAATTTTTTTGTTGTACTTTGCCAAAGACATCCGGTCAAAGCATAGGCTCTGTGTCGCTATTCGGTGTTTAACCTGGCCTTTTCAAGGATTTCCAATTGAGAGAGGTGTGCCTCCCTGTAAGCTTCTTTGTCCAAAATCCCTTGTAATGAGATATGGAGACTGGGTATTTCAACCTCAAGCGGGAGAAATACTTCTACTCCGAATACCAGTGTGAAAGGAGCTGCTCCTGTTGGTGTTCTTACTGAGGTTCGATGGGCCCACAAGGATGGATATAGTTTTAAATGCCAATCTCGCTTGTTCTCCTTGACCGTTTTGAGGAGAATAACTTTTAATGTTTTGTTTTTTACTTCAGCTTGCCCATTGGCTTGAGGGTAGTAAAGACAGGCCGTGTGATGGTTTATCTTGAACTTGCTACATAACTCACAAAATTCATTTTTTAAAGTGCCATTATCTGAGATAATGACTTGTGGGACACCATACCTATAGATAATTTGGTTCAAAATGAATTTGGTAATTACCGAACCTGGTACGGTGGTGAGAGGCATGGCCTCCACCCATTTGGTAAAATATTCCATGGCTGTAATTATAAAATTATGGCCATTGGTTGATGAGGGAGAGAACTTCCCTATCAAGTCTAGACCCCACGTGGAGAAGGGCCATGGATTCGCCATTAGTTGCAAGGATTGGCTTTGGCATGTGAATCTCATGAGAAAGTTCTTGGCATTTGTGGAACTTACATATGAATTCCATTGCGTCATGCTCAAGAGTGGGCCAAAAATAACCCATCGATGTATTTTATGAGTGGTGGTGTGACCACCGAAGTGGCCTCCACATATCCCATTGTGGGATTCTTCTATGTCGATTTTAACGAAGTATATACACAATCATTAGGAAAGTCTAAATTTTTAGCTCACCTCCATCTAGTGGATTGTCACCTAACCAATCGGTAATGATTTGTCCCTTAACAGATTTGTAGTTTACGAATGTTAACTCAAATTCTCCCATTAAGGTTATGAAACGCTTGACCTTTTTATATAAAGATCCTTGTGTGAGAAATGTTCGTAAATGGTCTGTCTTTACAATGACCCTTATTTCTTGGTTTAACATGTAATGTCTTAAATGTTTTGTTGCAAAAATTATGGTGAGGCATTATCTCTCTCTACCTGTGTGTAACATGTCTCATAATCGAGAAACGTTCGGTTGATGAAATAGACCGCACATTCCCATTTATCATTGTCTTCTTGAGCTAGCATGCAAGCTAGCAAAATTTGAGTGGCTCATGAGTATAGGATCAAAGGGCGGTCTGGTTTGGGAGGCATTAGCATGGGTGGAGACAACAAGAAGCGTTTAACTACTTCAAAGGCCTCATTGCATTCTTTAGTCCAATCAACACTATAATCTTTCTTTAATAGATTATTGATTGGATGAATGGAAAAACTTAGATCTGGGATGAACCTGCAGATTGCACTGAGTTTCCCAAGAAATGACCTGATTCTAGACTCGTCTAAGGGTGGGACCATTTCGAGAACAACCCATATTTTGGCTGGATCAACATCAATCCCTCGTGAAGATATAATGTAGCCCAGAAGTTTGCCTCCCATCACACCAAACACGCACTTCTTTGGATTTAATGTGACACCATATTCAATTAATCGTGAGAGGATGATACGGAGCACTTCTGGATGATCAAAGTGTTTCTTGGCTTTGGCCAACAAGTCATTCAAATAGGATTCCAAAATTTTATGGATAAGATCATGGAATATGTAAGTCATTGCCGATACGTAGTGCTGGCGTTCTTAAGACCAAATGGCATGACAACGTAACAATAAGTTCCCTAGGGAGTTATGAATGTAGTTTTGGCTTGATCCTATTCAAATATTTTAATCTGATTGTACCCTAAGAACCCATCCATGAGGGACAATAGTTCAAATCCAGTTGTTGCATCAATGATAACATTAATGGATGGTAATGGGAAGTCATCCTTGGGACAAGCTTTGTTAATATCCCAAAAATCTATGCAAATGCGTATCTTCCCATTATTTTTGAGGACGGGAATGATATTAGATACCCATTGTGAATAGTCAATGGGCTTGATGAATCCTACTTGGAGAATTTTTACTACTTCCTCTTTTACCATTAGAGCCACTTTTGGCTTCATTGGTCATGACTTTTGTTTAATTGGCTTCGCATCTGGTTTAGTGACAAGATTATGTATCGAGACTTGTGGTGCAATGCCTATCATTTCTTTATAATTAAATGTGAAAGCCTTTTGATGTTATTTAAGGATTTGGGTGTGTATTTTATCTCCTACGGAGTTAACGAGGATCCCAACTTCAAAATTCTTGGTTATTCCTCCGTTCCAATGTTTATGTCAATGTTTTCTTCTATCAAAGAAGCGTTACCTTCTTCAAACTTAGGTGGGGCTGGAGGTAGCTCCAAGATTTCTCCATTTTCTATCTCATAGATATCGAGATCCTTTTGTGGAGGAGACTCTACCAGTGGGATTTCCAAAGTAGGAAGAGGAATGTGGTATTAGGGAAAGATCAACTATACGGTGAGCAAGGTATAGCTCCGCATAGGCGTTTAGATATTCGAGAGTGACTCTATCATCGTCAAAGTGACCTATGATAGAAAAATCATCCTTAGCTTCTCCATGAGCTAGGAGTGAGTTTGTTGGTATTTTACGCACTAATGGTTCGGTACGAAGTGATACTGTGAAATTTGTATCCTCCAACTCACTATTTGGGGTGAAACGGGAAGCTGAGGTTACTATCAAGTCTGCGAGAAGGTTTTGCTTTCGTGGGATTGCTTCAATTGATATGAAGTTAAATCCCCTACTTAGATCTAATACTGTCATTTTATAGAGCTGTAAGTGCTTAGCTCTAGTTTCATATACCTCAGAGACTTGGTTTACAACCAATTGCGAGTCTCCTAGTACTCTAATGTTTTGACACCCATTCTTTTAGCTAGAATGAGGCTAAGGAGGAGAGCTTCTTACTCAACCCCATTGTTTGTACATTCAAAATTTAATTTAAAGGTGAAAGGTAAGATTTTTCCGTCAGGTGAAGTAAATATTACTCCCACTCTAGCTCCAAAGTGACATCTAGCTCCATCGAAGTGGAGAGTCCAATACTTGCTTGGAAAAATGGATGTTGGGATATCTGTCGTAGCTGTTTCTTCTGCTTCGGTTACCTCTACCATAAAAATTTCGTTTGATGGAAGAGAAGCAATTCCTAGGGTGTGTCCCATACCCATGGAATCAAATGGTAGGAGAATAGGTAAGTCTTTCTCTAGTAACTCGACAATTTTTGTGGTAGTCCCTAGTGATATTGTTTTTATAACATTGGTCTCACTTTTGAGTACTGGAACGTCCTCAGCTGGATTTGAAATTTCCAACTCAGTGGTGGGTATCACTTTTCTTTTGGTTGTGAATTAGTTGGTTTGACAAGATGGTTTGCTGGAAGTTCAAACTCGGAGTGAATACCCGGTCTTTTCTTTAAATCAGCTAGGTGTATATCGAAGGGTTTTGGGTCACCTTGTGCCACAAATATTTTCCCTAAGTGTAGAAATATTATTTCTTGGAATAATGTGGAAGGGATTGCCTTCATACGGTGTATCCATGGCCAACCAAGGATCATATTATAATTGGTTTCCGATCTATAATATAAAACTCGGTGAGGACCGTCTTGGGTCCTAAAGTGACTGGTAAAACTATGGTTCCAATCGAAGTGGCTTTGAGGCTGTCATAACCTCTTAGCGTATTTTTGTTGTGGAACAGTTTGTCTCTCCATATCCTAACTTTTGAAGGAAAGCGAAGGGGACTATGTTAACTACTACCCCATTATCAACCATTGCATGTTTAACATAATTATTGTAGACCCAAACTTGTAAATGTAAATCTGGGTCACCTCTTCGTGTAATTTCAGCGTCTGTTGGCATTTTGCTTATATCGAATATAAATTCCGTATCCCTATCTGGCTGCCCCGGAGGATAAACGTCAAAGTCCACATGGTTTACTTGCATTTCGGGGAGGAGTGATGTTGATTAAATGACCAAGGCCTAATGCTTCTAAGAGAGCAGCCCTATGGGCGGGAGAGTTTTTTAACAAATCCAAGAAGGAGATGTGTGAGAAGGTTTTAGTTAAATCATTAATTAAATCATAGGCACCTATAGGTTTTACCAATGTTTGTTGAATTCTTTTTTTGGCTCTAATGAATAACTTGGAGTTGTTGAGAAGAATAATCTCATGTTCTTGTTATTGTTTCTACGGGTAGCGCACGTGTCTAACTCCACTAAACCAACTATCTTAGTTTGAGGTCGAGTTCCTAATGGGGTGCGGTGGTGGATGTAATGAAGTTGAAGCTTCATGATCATTGTTTCTGTCATGACACCCTTATTTGTTCCATTAGGATCTAACCTATTATTGTTAGAATGGTTTGGGAGGGTCATTTAAGATCTTGAGGATGCATTTTGAGGGGAAACCCCCCGCATAAGCGTTTGGTATGGGTACTATAGAATTTGCTAAAAACATATCTATAAAGAGTTGTTTTTGATCTTATGGAAAACACTGTATGAATTTATTGTATTCATGACAAGTCCTAGTATCGTGGCCTTAAATCTTGTGGAAGCCACAATATAGATTAGATTATAGTTTCGAGGCTGTTGATTTAAAATTTGTTGTGACCCAAAATTCTGATAAGGTTGTTGGTTGTTAGAGTTATTTTGAGGTTGTTGCCTTTAGTTTTGACTCTGATATCCAGTTGGGTTTTGATTTGGACTTTGCTTTTGGACTTGTCATTGTTGTTGTTGCCGTGGTGGACGATTAAAATCCACCATGTTGATTGTTGGAGTAAAATTGTTATTTCGTTGATTATTAACAGGTGGTGAAATGTTTACAACGTTTGCCCTTTTAACTTGATCAGTTACTCCATCTGTTGTAACTCCGTGGTTCTTGTTAAGGATTTTAGGTCCTTGATTAGCATTCCCGGTATTAGGATAGGCCGTGGTGTTTTGATTGGGGTGGTTAATTTCCCGTTTGTCCCATATATCTTACGACCACTATCTATCACTGCTTGGTCAATTCGGAGAGCACTCTGGAGCACTTCATCAAGTTCTTAGTGGGAACTTCTGGACTTCTTCCTTTATCTCTCTATTGAGATAATTGAGGAATAAATCACACAATTCCATTTGATCCATGTTTGGAGCACTTGTTGATGAGTAGAGAACCGTACACCATCTTTGAATAAAATGAGCAGCGGACTCATTATGTTCTTGTTTGATATGCAAGAACTCCCTGATTCCCATTCTTAACAATTTGTTCATGTCTAAAGCTTTGATAAACTCAAACATGAGTTGTTTGAATGAGTGTATCGAGGCTTTAGGTATTCTGTAATACCAATCAAGGGCAATACCTTCTAAGGTTTTAGGGAATATTTTAGCGATAACCCCTGTCCCAAGGGAGTAACTCGCATATGGCTGTGGCATAGGCCTTAATGTGTGCGTTTGGGTCCCCTTCTCCTTTGTATTTGGGAAAATTAGGAAGAGGTCTTGGAAGCATAACACTTCGTATGGTGAAGTCTAGGGGCTCTTTTAAATATTCTGAATAAGTCCCTACTGTAGGCCTTGACCATCGATGGGGCTTTTCGAGGGGGTGGAGGTGGAATGGGTTGTTGATATGACATAGCATATGCATTTGTAGGGACATAAGGGAATCCTTGTGGTTGAACGAACATCCCAGAGAGAAGAGAACATGTCTCCTTGTGGTGAATTTGAATAAATGTTTAAATAAGGAGGAGCATTGTTCTGGTATGGATTGTTTGGTGCCAAGCCGGGAGGTGTCATGTTTTTAGCTAGAGTAGCATTTAAAAACACTGTCCTAGTTAGCGTTTGTTGTGGATAATTATAAGGATTTTGAGGAGGTATGCCTAACGTGCATGTTCCTGTAAGGATGTCAACTTGACTAGGGTGATGCGGAGGGTTGGGGATTCCGCTTGCCCAAAATATGAATTTTGGTTTGCTTGAGCAAGTTCCAGCCCTCTAACCTTTTCAACTAAGGCTGAAATGACTTCTATTGGTGAAGACACTGTGTTTTTCCTTAACGACGTTTGTTGTATACCTTGAGGTTGTAAAGGGGTGTGATACCCTACTATGAATTGATCATTACCTTTCCAAGCTTCACCGAGGGCATTTCCCATAGGTGGAGGGATGGGGGTGTTTTCCTAGAATAGGGTATCAGATTGTATTTGTAAACTCCCTATAGGTGGATACATATTTTGGAAGCATTGTTTGCTTTTAGCAAAGTGTGCTAAGTACTCCTCATCCAAAAAGGGGAGTGGATCTGACGTTCTACTCGATCGTCGTGGTCCGAACAAGACCCGAGGAGATGAAGTGGACTCTCCAGTAAACATCATATTATTAGATCCTGATGGCTCTGGCTGTTGTGTTTGTGCAAGCTGATCAAACTCCTCAATTCGGAATGAAGAATTTGAGCTAGTTCTTTGAGGGGGAGTTTGAGATGACAAGTAATTACTTGAATAGTTATCAGCCCATGCAGAAAGTGAGGGCGATGGTTGTCTATTTGTTTGACTATAGTTTACTTTGAGACCTGAGAGAGGTATGCCATATGCATCGTATCCCGACATCTTCGGGGGGTATATGAATACCAACAAAATAATGGGAGGTGGATGAGAGAAACGAAAAATAAAAGAGGAAGAATTGTTTGTTTCATGTTGGGTTCACCAGTTTTGTACGATGGAAAAGTAACATGTGAGCATGGGAATCTACAAGTACCTCTTCCTTACACCGACCTCTCGAGGTCGTGTCAAGATAGCCGGTGAATGTTGAATGTGGATAGATATAGATAAGCTAATCGGGTAATCTTAAATCCTCAATACGTAATAATGGAATCTGTGAATCTAAGGTGAAGAAGGCCCTCCTAACCTAAATTGGTGTAATGGTTTATTTAGATATAATGGCTGCTCGGAGGCTCCAATCAATGTCAAGCTCTGCCGAGATCCTGTTTCTTGGTTGTTGGATACGTGGGAAGTGACCTGTGGGAGCTTCGTATATATCTCTAAATAAGGTCATAAAAGTAGTGGTAGGTGATTTAATGGATTTGTAGTGAACTATGGGTGGTTTTCTAGTCTAGCCCAGAAAATATTAGATTGATTAGCTTCTATGTTTAATATGAAAACTGTACTATAATATCTAGCGGGAGTGGTGAGGATCTAAATACTAGCATTCGTAAGCCGGTGTCAATACTTGACTGGTTTGTTGGCCCATTGGGTTGTGGGACTTGGGGATCACAACCGTGAGTTTGTGGTTGTTGTGGACCTATTATGGTCATGTGAAGAATCAATCCCTTCTCCCAACTATCCAGTAATCGTATGCTTTTTCAGCCTCTACGTTTAGAACTAGAAGTTGTATGATTTTCTTGGAGTACCTAACAGGTGTTCTGGCAATTTGAATACGTAAGCTAGTGTCTATGTCAACGAGGAGGTCTCCTGTGTTAGGCTATGGAACCAAAGGATCGCAACCAAATGTTTTCTCTCGTTTGAATCCTTGCATAGTCATTCAGGTGTTTTATCAAGGTGATCTATAGTTTGGATGGTTTGACCAGAATGTGTAAGCTTTGTCATCTTCGATATTTAATCCTCTTAGTTGCTCACTAATTACTTGTAAGTTTGTTGCTTGAAAGACCTGTATCCTAAGGTCCTGATCTATATTAGCTAAAGTCATGGGTAGATTTGGTTGAGGTACTATGGGTTCAAATATATATTCTCTAGGCTCTCTAGGTCCTGTGATTGTCATATAAAATGATTCAACTTTTAACTAACATTTAATAAACTGATTACAAAAGAGGTATTTACACTATGTAAGCATCCTTCTATTTTTGTATTTTTCAATGACGTATTTTAATGAAATTTGAAGAGCAACTACTCTAGTATATTTATAAAATGGACAACTAATCTAGAAACAGAATAAAAACAAGCAACGTAGCCTGGTATGGCTATTCACTGTGCAGTTGTGATCTTATCCTAAATATCTAAGCAACTATATATTTGAATTGAAAAGACTCTCGATCCTACCTCAGAAGTGAGGAATGAATCATAGTTTCTCAGAAACTATCAATCCCCACAGCTTCCCGGTGATATCGAGAGCAAAATTTTGACTGAAATGAAATGATTTACTACTCTATTTGATATGTTGTAACTAGAACTTTGATAGCTCAAACCTGGCATTTACAGAATAGTGGTAAATCCAGTTGTGTGTGATTTTGTCCCCTCAGTGTGATCTCCTCATTCCTTCGTGTCCTTGTGAATCCAGAAAATCATGTATATGATAGTATCAATAGAAGATGGTATTCGAACAATGAAAACTTTGGATATAGACCGAATACAATGTGAGTAGGAGAGGGATAACGCAAGTGAATAGAGCTTAACTATGTAATTCCTAGCGGGATTTATTGTGGGAATACAACACAAATGTACCGAGAGTTTTAGAAACTATCCTTATGACAAAAAAACCTACAACTTTAATGGATTCTAGTCTAGAAATGAATCTATTCTATGTTAAACCGATTGTATGCAGATGCAGAGAATGAAACAAGACTTGAAACAAGAAGATGATATGACCTCTAAAATGCCAACAATGGAAGAAAAACATGAAACTAACATAATTCTAAGCAAGGAATTGAAAAGCCAAACAAGAGAATTGAGAAGATGAGGGGCCATTTGCTTGAAAACAAGTGGCTATTTATAACCAATGCATTTTTACAGAGGGTAACTCCCATTAGAACTCTTTTACTATAAACAAAGGAAAAAAACTATTACCAGGGGACCAAAAACATTAATGCAAGCCAAAGTGGTTGAAGAAAGCATGTAAAATCCAAGATTTACATTTGATGCGATCGTCAGAAGGATCTAGAAAATTAGTATAGGACCACCACCCTGTGTAGGGCGTGGTTCTGGGGATCGCTGCCTGCCCCTCCAGGTGGCGGTCATGGGATTGCTTTTGCCAGCAGGGCGGTGGTTTCATCACTGAAGAAAAAATGTAAGAAGAAAAGGGGGAAAAGGGAAACACAAAGCATGCAGAGGCTAAGCGGGGCATGCAGATACAAGCGTATACATGGCGATCCTTTCTGGATTCTTAACACCTTGCAAGGAGACTGTATCATCATTGGGGCATGTGCAACATCATTAAACAAGACGGCAAGTACCCTAAATTTTTTTGGTACGTGCATGGTACCTCCCCAATCTCGTTATGTGCCATAGGCTAACATCATCTAGTATTACGCACTTCATGTTAGATAATCCCAAATTCATCAATGTACTCAAATGTTGATCCCCATATAATTCCCTCGAATGGATATCCCTCTACACAAAACAAACACCAATAAAAACTCGACATTATTACATCATACATATTCAAAATAAACTAATCATAGCGTAAAAATTGATGAAACTATCAATATTTTAAACTTCCCTATCAAAATCCTTTCTTGGGTAACTAACACCCAAGAGTAGGACGCGGAGTCTAGAAGCATGTCACCAATGCCTAAAACTAGGCAATCGACATTGTGAAGGACATTAATGCCTTGGCCGCTCCAACCCATGTCAGAAATTCCCAAAAGTTCAAAAATTCAAATTTTGTAAGAAATAGAACTGATTTCAACAAAAATTCAAAAATACTCATACTTACCGGCTCATCCATCATCCGTGATGCCACACACCCACACAACCACCATCTCAAATCTAGTCAACCTCACTGCCCTAATATGTAGCAGATCCTGCAAACTCGGAGCTCAAATTCTAAATCAATCAAGGTTCAAATGAAGTACTATTCAATTTTCACCATTACTATATATAGCACTTTTTGCAATTTTTACTTTACTATAGTTACCATTTGCACTCATTCTTCCAACTAAAACACGATACACAGTTTTAATCATATCTCGAGCTTTGTTACTCCATTTTCTTCCTTGTTTGTTCCATTCAAAGTGTTATGTTTGTGGAGCTTGTTTTCATGTTGGAGTGTGGTACACCTTCTATGTGTTACACTTGGGTATTTTTACGGCAGTCCCGCTCGCCAGTGAGCGAGTCAGGGGGGTTCAGGGGTGAAGTCCCCAAAGCAAATTTTCATGGGTGGTTTATTAACCCATTGGTAATGGGTAACCGTTATGAGATTTTTTTGGGCCCCATGTTTTTCGGTACCCATTGTTTTGATACCCACAATTTTTGCCCATTATTTTGATACCCACGATTTTGCCCATGGTTTTGATACCCCACGCTTTTTTATCAAACTACTTAAGCAATTGTCTATTTATATGGTCTTATGCATATGATAGATAAACAAGCAAATGTATTGCAGATGTGTTTTGTATTCGAGTGTGAATTCTATAGAGTTTGTTGAGCATAGATCCAAATGGATATGGGTATTGTATTGAGAGAGTGAAGGCTTGTAATAAAATATGAGCAAGTGATTCTTAGTGGACGTAGCCCAAATTGGGTGAACCACGTTAAATCTTGTCTTTCTGTGTCATGTTATTTATTTTGCACTTTTATTTGAGATCTGTAATATTTTCTGCATATTAGTTTCTACTATTGCGATTCAGTAAGGGATTATTCTTGATCGGGATCATTTTTAAAAGTTCCCTAAACATCCCTAAATGGTGTCAGTGTAGAATATCATCTCAAGAGCTTTCCAATGACTGTAAAAACATGACAAACGGACACTCGGAGCTCAAGATATGTCCAAGATTTTTTTACAACACATGTTTTGAGATCAAGTTTGGTATCAGAGCAGTTAGATTGCCGGATTAGCTTCTAATTGTGTTTGGAAATTTGGCTTCAGTTTCAATATTGATTTCAGTCTTCAGTGTGCAGACATTTTGGGGCTTGTTAATCTTCTTTTGTAGTGTGCAGTTTTAGAAGTACAGGTTGTGTTTACAGGAACCGGGAGTCATGGACAAGTCATCCAAACAGGAGCAACTGGATGAGCTTGAAGCCATAAACCACCAACTCCAAGAAGAAAACTCTTTCTTGAGAGATAATTTTTATTCCTTGGAAGAGGAAATAGTGCGGTTAAAAGTTGAGCCACAATCCTCTATAACCAAGAAAGAGGAGTATGTCAACAAGATGCTTGAAGAGAGCAAGAAGTTGATGGGCTTTGTTAAAGGGTTGCGGGAAGAAATACGAACCAAGGATTCCCTCTTGGAAAAGCTACAACAAGGTGAACATAAGAAGGAAATTCCTTCAAAATCAGATGCAGGTACTATGATAGAATGCACTGTAACTTGTTCACATTTTAATTCTTCCTCTCATTCAGGTTTCGAGATATTCCTTTGGGTCGGTTTGAAAAAAACACTAAGGGAATTGGGTCTAAGCTAATGGTTAAGATGAGATTTAACGGAAATGGCCTTGGTAAAATGGACAAGGTGATGCTAACCAAAGACAGTAGAGTATCGCCTCGGTTTTGCAGGATTGGGTTATTCTAGTGGGAAAATGGAAATTGGAGAAAGTTCCAAAGCAACTGAAGGAAGACAAGCTTCCAACAACCAAGGATCTATGCCACTAGAATTGTAGGATTCTATCATCAGGAGGAACAATGAAAGGTGTAAGAAAATAGGTAAAAGAGGTAATCAGATTCCACCTCCTTCCACTTACACTAAAAATAGCACTAAGGGAAAATCAAATCCTAAAACTTCTAATACACTCTTTTAGTTGGAACAATATAGCTTTGGTAGGCAAAAATATGCTTTCCCTTGCACATTTTGTGAAGGTACTAATCATTCTGTTGCATATTGTTGGAAGAGGAAAAATTGATTAAGAAGTTAATGCCTTTTGTGAATGATAAGGTAGGTGCTAAAGACCAATCTCACCAAGGAAAGGTGAGAAATGACAAGAATGTTACCTCTCCTAAACAGGGGAATCATTCTCGTAGATAGAGTTATGAGAATGGTAAAATGGGTAAGACTCCTAAAAACAGGGAAGTTAAATTTTGTTCCCATTGTAATAGGAATGGTCATGATGTTAAGGTTTGTTGGTTTGTTCCTAAACAACAAAATTGGAAAGTTGTTAAAAAGAACAATATTGTAAAACCAACAGTGCTAAACCTAACTAAAACTCATTTTGGTACTGAGAAGGTAAAACAACCAAAACGGAAAAACCCAAGTGATTGGTTGGGAAAAAAACTCCTCAACTTTATATTTGCACTACAGTAAATTGTTGATAGTAGGAGCGCAAAATGTTTTTCAGAGCTATATTTTAGGGATTCCTGTTGATTGATAAGGATTTTTCCTAAGTTGATATTTAAGCTTTGAAAATGAATGGAAACAATTGAAGAGAAGATTTGAGTGATAGGTTCATCATACTCATGTTTTGTTTTCTCATATTGGTTGGTAGTTCCATTGTTGAAAACACTATACAGGGATAGGCATCAGTAGCATGTCTAAATTTGAAACTTGCAGTTGTAATCAACATAATCACAAAGTGTCAGTTGAACACTAGCTTCCGTTATAGATGGGTGTTATTATCTGATTTATTATTTGTGATGGCGATACAATGTTTTGTGATATTCATGTTGATTCAGTTGTTGACTATAGCTATTTTTGGGCGTTGATAGTCTATTATATTCTGATAGTGAATACTTGCAGTTGTTACAGTTTCAGATGGGCAGTGGGCACTAGCCTAATTGTGGGCAGTTTAGATGTCTTGTATACTGATCTATGTTATGGAATTGTAATTTTTGGGTAATCGGCCGTATCATAAAGTGACAGTTGAACACTAGCTTTCCGTAATAGAATGGGTGTTATTATCTGGTCAGTTAATTGTGATGGCATTACGGTGGGGTATGACAAATCACAGTTTGTGTGCTGATTGATAGGGTTGCAAAGCATTCGATTGGACACTAGCTTAATTGGGTGTTATTATCGATCGGTTATGTGACTAGCTAATCAAATATTTGCATTTATTTAACCTATAATGCTATTTTGGGTTCTTGTTTGTGTTTGTCATGCAACGCAGAAGAGATAACATGTTTTTGTGGGTTGATACACAACTTTTTGTGGACAAAAACCTTTCTCAGTGGGGAGCTGTGATTAGGGGATTATTTTTGAAAGTTCCCTAAACATCTCTAAATGGTGTCAGTGCAGAAGATCATCTCGAGAGCTTTCCAATGACTATAAGAATGTGACAAATGGACATCAAGAGCTCTAGATATGTTCGGTCAAAGTTCAGATAGCGGGAAAGTCAACTCTGGTCAACTGGTCAATATTGGACAAATCGCACTGTGACACGTGGCTTGCCACCACTCGTCGAATTCACTCGATTTGCCTATCGGGAGATGACAAGTGGAATATATGCTATTGACTAAGTTAATTAATTTCGATACCCCATGGTATGGGTCGAAATTATATTTACTTGGTAAGTCCACTTTCCAAATGCCACGCACATGTATATGTCAACCGATATATTAATGTACATACATTAGTATTTAACCGCCAAAACCAAATGCATATGCTATGACCACGTGGAAGGTGGTGAAGCGGTTGTTAGGGGGCATTAAGCCATGCATGGATGTTTCCACGTGGAAGAAGGTGGTGAAGCGGTGGAGATGGGGGTGGTTAAGCCTAAGGTGGTCCTTTGACCACTATAAAAATGCATGGAAAGGCTTAATAAAGCCTAAGGTATTATCAACCCACAAAATGTGGGATATACATCCACTTACCTTGCGTGGAAAATGGTGGAGGAGCCGCTAACATGGGGATGTTAATCCCATTTCTTATGCAAATGCGCCAAATTGGGATTGTTCATCCCATTAAAAATGCTAAGCTGCCCATTATTGGGAATTTTTATCCCAAATTACATGGTACGGGTTTAGGCTAATATTAGCCTAAGATAATATGCAAATGCATATTTTAAGGGCCCTAATTTTGTATAAATAGGGAACCCATTCTTTGTAATAGAGACAGCCGTGCAACACACACACACCCCAAGCTTATTATTTGTTAAGTTTATTGTGGACAACTCAAGCTTATTATTTGCTTTTTTGTGAGGTGTGTCAAGGAGCATAAGGACAAGTTATTAGAAAAATCCATTGTTGAAGGCCTTACACTTAGAATGGGAACTCGGAGTAAAAAAATGAAATGAAGAAAATTCTGAGACGATTCCAACGTTGTAAGATTTGATATTTTTGTTGATGTTTAACCTATTTTTGGAAGCTTTGAATGCAGTTTTCAATAGGGATCTACAAGACAACTAGTTGGAAAACACGAATTTCAATGCACTTCTGGTCCGAAATGTGACTTGGTGTAAACATGCAAAGTGTTCTTAATTTAGAGATGATCTCAGATATATGATTTGTATTCATAGAATGTCTTTAAATATCAACTTGTAGGTGTTTTTCTAACATAGTTAAGGGGAGATCACATTGTGAAAACACTATAGGAGCCACAGATCGTTCTTGGGACAATTTTTGCTATTTTTCGAGTTCTTGGGACATTGATAAGATCATTTGTAGGTTGTGACTCATTATTGGTTGTTTTTAAGAGTTATTGTACTTATTTTTCAATATTATTAATGGATCGGTTCAATTCGAACCCGGGGCCGTAGGAATTTTCGAACCCCGTAAACAATCTTGTTTGTTATCTGAGTGTTTTCAGTTCTGATTATTTATTTGTTACCAAAGTTTTCCACACTTCTATGGATGCATAATAATTATAATTTAATCAATTTTCTAAGCTTAGAATACTTAAAATTGATTAAGAAATTCACGATATTTGGAAACTTTTAAAAGTGAAAAAAATGCAACACACGTTTTTAGATCAATTTCGCATATTTTATCTCTTATTTCCTAACAATTGGTATCAAATCCTATTTTGGTTTGCTGAAGTGTTAAATTGTAGGGAAAGTTTTATCTTGAGTGGGAGCTATGGTAGATGATGGAAGATATAGGGTTGATAAATTCAACGGGTAGAATTTCAGTCTTTGGAAGATGCAGATGGAAGATTACCTTTATCAGAAGGATTTTTATACTCTGTTGTCTGAGAAGGTGAACAAACCCTTGAGTATGATAGATGCGGAATGAGATTTGTTGGATCGAAAGACACTTGGAATGATTTGGCTGTGTCTTGCATCTTGATATTATTTAATGTTTCAAAGGAAAAGACTACAAAAGATCTAATGGATGTATTAGGGAAGTTGTATGAAAAACCCTATGCCTCTAACAAGATATTTTTAATGAAAAAGTTGTTTAATATGAAGATGTCTGAGAATAGTTTAGTAACATATCATTTAAATGATTTCAATACGGTTGTGAATATGCTAGCTTCAGTTACAATAGAATTTGATGAAGAAGTTAGGGCTTTATTAATTTTGTGCTTTTACGAAAGTTGGAATAGCTAATGGTAATGGCTAACTTGTAAGCAACTCGGTTCTAGATAACTCGAAGTTGAAGTTTGAGGACAGTGGAAACTAGAGGGAGACGGAAGAATAGAGGAAAGCTGTGGAAAATCGAAAGATCGGCAAGGTCAAAATCCAAGAGCAAGATTGTATGTTGGGCTGTGGAAATTTGCGGGCATGCAAAGAAGGATTATTGGGAGCTTTGGGATAAGAAGAAACAACGGGAAGAAAACAAGGAGGAAAATGTGGCATCGGGTAATGTATGTCGGGATGCTTTAATTCTTTCTTTGCATAATATTATGAATCTTGGGTTTTGATTCAGGGGCTTTTTTCATCTTTACTCCACATAGGAATTATTTTGTTGATTATATTCAAGGGGATTTTGGGCATGTTTTTCTTAGTGATGATGAGCCTTGTAGTATAGTTGGAAAAGGTTCTGTTCAGGTTAAGATGTAGAATGGGAATACATGGCTATTGAAGGATGTTAGACATGTGCCTACATTAAGGAGAAATTTGATATTGGCGGGGCAATTGGGAAGTGATGGTTATACTGTGATATTTATAACTAACTCTTGGAAGGTTACCAAGGGTGCTCTTGTGGTGGAAAGAGGTAAGAAGGTTGGAACCTTGTATTTAACCACTGATAGTACTAATGATTGTAATCTTGTGGCCTCAGATGCAAATACAACATTATGGCACTATAGGCTCGGTCATATGAGCCATAAGGGCATGAACATCATAAAGAAGAATTTTCTGGATATACAAAAATAGGTTTGGATTTATGTGAGAACTGCATATATGGGAAATAGAAGCGAGTAAGGTTTCTCAAGGTTGAACCTACGAAGAAAGAGAGTAAGTTAGAGCTGGTACATTCTGATGTGTGGGGGCCGGCTCATGTATCATCTCTTGGGGGTTCAAGTTATTATGTTACTTTTATTGATGATGCAACAAGGAAAGTTTGGGTTTATTGTATTAGAAACAAATATGATGTATTTGACACTTTTGTTAAATAGAAAGCCTTGGTAGAGAATGAAACAGGTCTTAAGCTAAAATTTCTCGAAGTCGAGATAATGGAGGGGAGTATTGCGTAAAGAATGAATTTAATGATTATTGTTCTATGAATGGAATCAGAGGAAAAATACGGTTCGGGAACTCCGTAGTAGAATGGGGTATCAGAAAGGATGAATAGAACAATAATGGAACGTGCTAGGAGCATGAGGTTACATGCAGGACTACCTCTTTCTTTTTGGGTAGAAGCGGTGAGCACAACTATGTACTTGATAAACAGAGGACCCTCAAGTGCCTTGGATGGAGGCATACCTGAGGAGGCATGGTATGGTAAGAAATTTGATTATTCATTTCTTAGAGTCTTTGGATGTGAGGTGTTTGTTCATATAGATAAGGATGATAGGACCAAGCTAGAGGCTAAATCAGAAAAATGTACTTTCATTGGTTATGGTGGTGATGACTTTGGGTTTAAATGTTGGAGTATTAAGGACAAGAAAATCATTCGGTCTAGGGATGTGGTCTTTAATGAGAAAGTCATGTATAAGCAAAGCTTGATTGCAGGAAAAAGGGAAGGATCTAAGAAAGAATATGTAGTGGTAAAGGATCTTCCGGATGGGAAAGTGACCCATGAATCAGTTCAGGAACCTACTTAACAGGAACCCCAAACTCCTACAGTGAGGAGGTCTTCTAGGGTAAGAAAAGAACCTAAACGTTTTTCTCCTTCTCTTTATTATTTATTACTCACTGATAGTGGAGAGCTAGAGAGATTTGATGAAGCAATATAGGTAGATGCTAGTAAGAAGTGGGAGCAAGCCATGGATAAGGAGCATAAGTCTCTCATGGAGAACCAAACTTGGGATTTGGTAAAGCTACCAAAAGGCAAAAGAGCATTGCAGAACAAGTGGGTGTACAGAGTTAAAGATGAAGAAGGAGGAAAGCAAAGATATAAGGCCTAGTTGGTGGTCAAGGGGTTTGCATAGAAACAAGGTATAGATTTTGATGAGATATTTTCTCTTGTAGTAAAAATGAATTCTATTAGAACTGTTCTTGGAATAGTGGCAGCAGAAGACTTGCACTTAGAACAATTAGATGTAAAGACTACATTTCTCCATGGTGATTTGGAGGAGGAGCTATATATGCAGCAGCTAAAAGGATATGAAGTCAAAGGTAAAGAGGAGATGGTGTGCAAACTGAAGAAGAGCTTGTATGGCCTAAAACAAGCTCCACGTCAATGGTATAAGAAGTTTGATAGCTTCATGATTGAGCAAGGGTATATTAGATGTCATTCTGACTATTGCGTGTATACAAATAAATTTGAGGATGGAAGTTATATTATCCTATGTTTTTATGTTGATGACATGTTGGTTGCAGGTAAAAACATGCAGGAAATAAAAGTACTCAAGAAAAAGCTAAGTGAATCCTTTGATATGAAGGATTTGGGGGTAGCCAGACAAATCCTTGGTATGAGGATAACTCAGGATAGGAAGGGCTGAAGGTTTGACTTTATCTCAGGAAGAGTACATTAAGAAGGTATTAGATAGGTTTAACATGTAGGATGCTAAACCGGTTGGGACTCCTTTGGCAGGCCATTTTAAGTTATCAAAGGAGTAGTGTCCCAAGACAAAGTAAGAAAGAAACCAGATGTCCATGGTACCTTACTCATCAGCTGTTGGCAGTTTGATATATTCTATGGTGTGCACTAGGCTTGATATTGCCCATACAGTGGGAGTTGTGAGTAGATTTATGAGTGATCCAGGTAAAGAGCATTAGCAAGAAATAAAGTGGATCCTTCGGTATTTGAGAGGGACCATGGGGATAGTTTTGTGCTACAGTGGATTAGACACCACTTTACTTAGTTATGTAGATTCGGACATGGTGGACATGTTGATGAGAAGAGGAGCACGACAGGTTATATTTACACTATAGGTGGGACAACAGTGAGTTAGATTTCATGACTACAGAAGCTGGTGGCTTTATCAACCATGAAGGCTGAGTATGTTGCTGCCACATAGGCAAGCAAAGAGATGATTTGGTTACAACAATTGCTTGAGTTGGGGCATAAGCATAAGGAATGTAAGCTGCATAGGGATAGTCAGAGTGCTATACACCTAGCTAAGAACTCTGCTTTCCACTATAGGACGAAGCATATATAATTGAGATATCACTTCATCATGACAACTTTGGAAGAAGATAAGTTGAAGTTGGAGAAGATTCATACCAGTCAGAATCCTGTAGACATGATGACCAAGGTGGTCACAAGGGATAAAATAAAGCTATGTTCAGCTTTGGTTGGCCTTCGTGGATGACAATGAAGGGTTAAGAAGCTTGCTCAATGGAAATCAATCTCCAAGTGGGAGATTGTTATGTTTGTGGAGCCTATTTTCATGTTAGAGTGTGGTACACCTTCTATGTGTTACACTCGGGTTTTTACGATGGTCCCGCTCACCGATGAGCGGGTCGGGTGAGGGTTCGGGGTGAAGCCCAAGCAAATTTTCATGGGTGGTTTATTAACCCATGGGTAATGGGTAACCATTACGGGCTGTTTATGGGCCCATGGTTTTTCGGTACCCATTGTTTTGATACCCACGTTTTTTGCCCATTGTTTTGATACCCACGATTTTGCCCATGGTTTTGATACCCATAGTTTTGTATCATATCGCTTTAAGCAATTGTCTATTTATATGGTCTTATGCATATGATAGATAAACAATCAAATGTATTGCGAGATGTGTTTTGAATTGGTGTGAATTCAGAGAGTTTGTTGAGCATAGCTCCAAATGGATCCTGGGTATTGTATTGAGAGAGTGGAGGCTTGTAATAAAATCGAGCAAGTGATTCTTAGTGGATGTAGCCCAAATTGGGTGAACCATGTTAAATCTTGTCTCTCGTGTCATGTTATTTATTTTGCACTTTGATTTGAGATCTGTAATATTTTCTACGCATATTAGTTTCTCTTGTTGCGATTCGTAAGGGATTATTCCACATATTTTATCTCTTATTTCCTAACATTTAGTTCGTAATTTATCCTACCATCATACTACACACATTCCACAATGCTATATTCCCATCTCATATATATACTACTTATAATATCTGCATGCTTATAACATCTTCATACTTTCTCATCATTACTTCTTTTCAACTCTACTTTTGGCTCATCGCTTGTTATTTTTCCACTCCCCATTTGCCGAAAGGGGGCCATACAATCGAGATCACCCTATGATCCCTCTTAGGTTACTACATGATCATTTGATACTCCTAACACATCATTATAAAAATATTCTCATGTAACATTCAACATTTTCTACTACTTTCTATCTATTCCCCCTAATGACCTAATTTGGGGGCAAAAGTGAAAAATATCACTATGAGTAATCTATCACATACATTCAATCTCAGAAAAATCATTCAATATTAAAACCAATTTGATCAATCAAGACAACATTAACATCACTTCATTATCTCTCCCAGATGACCTAACTTGGGAGCTACATCATTTTACTATCTTTCCTAGATGACCTAACTTGGGAGCTACATCATTTTACTATCTTTCCCAGATGACCTAACATGGGAATCACTTTACATTTTCTATCGCTTCTATATGACCTAACATGGAAGCCATCTAGCACTATAAAAATCATGACACCTATGGAGTGGGGGAAATGAGATGTCATTACCTTTCCTATATTACTCTTATATGGGTTATTCAATCATGGATTGAAATGGAATTTTTTTGTCTTTATCCATCTCGCAACGGTTGGAACTCTTAAGGATGCAATCATAGCTAGAGGGTAAAACTAGACATCTCTCCCTAACACTCTTCCTCTAGCGACAAGATGCCCAAATCCTCCCTTGATTGAAATTTTACAAAATCTGGGTTAGGAATTGATCACTCCCCACCCCTTCAAATCTCCATTGGTGACAATTTGAAATCTCCAAATTCTCCAAATCAAATCATAAATTTCTCCAAGTGCTCCTTACAAAGGTTTTTTGTCTCTATTTACACCACATGGATCGACATGCTAATCCATGTTTTTCCATGCTATATGTTCTTATTCTACGTGTACTTCTTGTTGGCGTAGTAGCTTGTTAACACGATGAGATCCCTCTCTATTACCATTTCAAGCTTTTGGTGTGATGACAAATTATAGCATGGTATCAAAACCAGCGATTAAGCACACCGACACTGGAGTAGATCTTGGGATGGGTGACCTCCCAAGAAGTCCTGGTGTTGTTACCTCCTAATGTCATTGGGCCTAATTTGGTGAATACATGGTGGGCCCAGAGCTCACATGGTTACATCTGGATCCATCGTGTGGGGGTGTGTTGGCGTAATAGCCGGTTAATGTGATGAGATCTCTCTCCACCATCAGTTTGAGATTTTAGTGTGACAACAAGTTGTGCATCTCTATTACTAGGTAGTTAAGCATGCTTGACTTGTAATAGTACTGGGATGGGTGACCTCTCGAGAAGTCCCAATGTCATTGCCTCCTAATGTTGTTGGGCCTAATTTGGTGAATACATGGTGAGATCAAGGCTCACGTGGTTGCATCTAGCTCCATCGTGTGGGGGTGTGTTGGTGTAACAACTGGTTAACATGATGAGATCCCTCTCCATTACCATTTCGAGCTTTTGGTGTAACAAAAAATTGTAACACTTCGTAATAGGGATTCTTCATACTTCTCATAGGTATGTTCCTTACTTCCTTCACACTACTTGAATTTCATTCAAATAACATAAAGGGGGAATGTAGAAAAAAATCATGCACATACTACTATTTTACTATGCCACCAAGTATGTTGTTATATGTATGGATCTTATGTAATAAAATTATTCACCGATGACATACTTTATAGTACGTATTATTGCTTTGATTTTTTCTACTATCTTTATCTCTCACATCTGTCACTTCTACACCTAATTCTAGTTAGGTCACAGGGATCCTTGTCTATCAGTCTTCTCACATTTGTCACAAATTATCCTAGGACACCAAAGTGCCTATGTATGGACACTAGCGTCCATGCGCTCCTGTCCACCCTAGGTGCTTCTACCCCCTTTGCTCTTGTTCACATTTTTGGTTGGCCTTTTTAGTTTTCTTACTCCTATCTCGAGGTCCTAGTCGACATGTCATGTCACTAGTGTCGAAATTCAAACAAGATATCACTATATATACACAACATATATACCATTATAGGGGCAGGAAATTATAAAGGGCATATTGAGTTATGGAGCTTAATTATTTCATAAATAACATGCTTTACGTACTTATTGGAATACACATGAATCGGTGTCGGTTTGGTGACCACCGTTGGTCACACCGGGACCGCATGGGTCAAGCAAGTAGGAGGCTGGTATTGGTTAGTTAACCGACATCAATTACTTGTGCATGATTGTTTTTATTTAAGTCACGGGAATTAGATCTAACCTTTGATTAAAAGGTGATCTAATGGTTGTAATTACATAGATAAGTTTCCCTAAGTATGTATATGCTTATATAAGATTGAAATCTAGGGTTAGAAAGGTTAGATTGTGAAAGGTTGATCATAATTATAAGAAGGAATTCTTGGAGAGAGGTAAATATAAGTGTATGAGGAAGTAAGTACTATACATCCAGGAGGTGTGGAAGATTGTATATATTCATTGTATATCCTCTATAAAGATTTGAATAATATATTAGTTGTTTCTTGGTGGACGTAGCCCACACTAGGTGAACCACATTATATCTTGTGTATTGTTCTTCTAGTTTATTTCCGTATTTATTGATTGTATGCTTAGATATGATATTTATTTGTACAACCGCTTAGATATGATAATTGGCTAGGTCATATGAGTTAAAAAGGAATGCATATCTTAAAGGATAAGGGTAAGTTATCAGATTTAAAAGATGTAGATTTTGATTTCTTTGAAAATTATATATTTTCAAAGCAAAAGAGAGAGATTTCTCAAAGTTGGGGCAAAAAAGAAGGAGCAAAAATTAGAGCTTGTGCACTTAGATGTGTGGGGACCATCCTAGGTAGCTTCTCATAGAGGATCCCAATATTATGTGAATTTCATTGATGATGCCAAAAGAAAGGTATGGGTTTATTGTATTAAACGTAAATATGATATTTTTGAGACTTTTAAAATATGGAAATCCCTTGAGGAAAATGAATCAAATTCAAATCTAAAATGCCTTAGATATGATAATGGTGGTGAGTATTGTAGTAAGGATTTCAATGATTATTGTTCAGTGAATGGAATACATAGATAAATAATGGTTCCCTTAACACCACCCAAGAATGGTGATGCTAAAAGATGAATAAGAAAATCATGGAATGCACAAAAAGCATGAGGATACACTTACCCTTGCATTTTTGGATAGAAGAAGTAGACACAACTGTTTATTTAATTAACCATGGGCTTTCAAGTGTACTAGAGGGTGGAATAGTAGAAGAAGCTTGGATTGGAAAAGAGGTAGATATTTGTTTTCTTAGAGTATTTGGTTTAGAAGCTTTTGTGCATGTTGATAAATAAAATAGAAATAAGTTGGATGCTAAATCCAAGAGATGTACTTTTATTGGTTATGGCTCTAGTGATTTTGGATTCCATTTTTGGGATTTAGAAGATTCTAAGATTGTTAGGAGTCATGACATTGAATGGAATGAAAAGAGAATGTACATGGATAAAGTTTTGGTACCCAAAGATAAACCGATTATAAATTTTGTGGAAGAAAACTCATTCTCGATTTAGAAAAGACATCTATAGGTACCGGTGTTGGTCAACCTGAACTAGTATCGGTTGAACATAACCAATGTCATCGATCATTAGGACTAATGTTAGCTACAGATGAACACAACCAACGTTGGTTAGCTGAACTAACATCTAGAAGAGGTGATCGGTGGTGTCGATCATTGACAAAGGTGGATACTAATATAAAAGACATATAGATTGTGTTGGTACCCAAACTTAATCTCCTTCACAACTCAAGCAACATCATGGATTTGCACAAGACACTTAGAGGTAGATAAATGATTTGTGTGTCATTTGTAGCCGGGGAGAACATCTATCTGACTTGTTAGCACTCAATATTTGAAGGAGGGGTAGCACCTCAAAATGATTTTAATCTAATACTCACTATTCTAGGTTGTGCCTTTCAACCAAGGTAAGAGAACCTATATTGCAGCCTTTGTTTGATAAAGGAGGTGGATATATCCTTATGATTTTCACATTGTAAGGAGATGGCCTTGGGAAAACATGATCAATTATGGATTATGAAAACTCAAAAGAGTTGTCACTACTAAATGATGCAAATGCTTTCAAGAAAAGGCTAAGACTACTAGAGACATGATGAAATCCTGATATACTTTGTGCATATTTGTGAATGGATTGTATCATTTTGTTGACAAACAATGCAATGCAAGGGTAGTATGGGTAGGATGAGTTAGTTTTAATGAAATTTTGTTGGGAGATACTTAGACAAGACTAGCTAGGAATTACCAACTTCTTTGAGAACCTGCAAGAGATTTACAACACCTAATCAACAGAGATGTTTCAATGGGTTTAAAATACTCCTTCAACTAGGACATGTGCACCAAATGGAGGCCCAGATCTATAATCTTCCACACAACCTTTGATAACTCGACACAAAATCTTGAAGCAAAATACCAAAAAAATATCTAGGAATCCCTATTTGATCATGACCTAAGGTGCACCCAAATGTTTACAAACAATCTCAATATTCAAGGATAGTAAAATGATTTTAAATCTGTTTATCTTCTATCAGATGAAGGCTCTTGAATATAATATTGCAAATTCCATTAAACCATCAACAAGAAATGAGAACTTGTATAATCAAGGAGATCCTAAACATAAGATTGAAACATGAGTAAGAAACACAAATTGAAATCATTCTGAAACATAAGCATATACAAATTTTGCCAAGAGATAAAACCAGATAATCAAGAAAACGATCAAATCTATCAGCAGGGGAAAATCATGAGAACAATCTCAGAGCTTGTTGATGGCTTTACAAGTTGAAACCAACTCAACATGATAAAATATGGTGCAAAGTACAATTGAAAATGGCTCTTAGGCGGTTTTCTCTAGAGAAATGGATTTCTTTTAGTCTTTTCCTTCAAAAATTCTATCCCTTTTTCTCCTCTCTCTAGAAATTCTCCAAAAATATCATATATACTCAATGCCAGGTTGGAGTCTTGCCTCCCAAGCAAGGAATATGCTTGAGGGATCAAATTTGTTACAAAAACCTTTATCCTTTCATGAAAATGACATAAAACTGAAAACAGCTCGCATATTGCCAGGATGCACAAAAAGTTTAAAATATTACACAAATTTGGATCCTTATCCATCCCAAAGTCACATTTTTGTCATTCAGGCATGCCAACATGTTTTACTTATCATTTTTTACCTTTTCCCCTCATCATTTCAACTCTACAACTTTTGATTTTCACTTTTCACATTTTTTATCGGGTAAAGGAAAGAATTATATCAAATCCATCATAGAACATCAAATTAGGTCATGAAAATAGTTCCATTGCACTTAGAAGTCTGAGAGGATGCAAAATCATATAAAATTTGATGTGATTTGGTGAAGAAACGACGAATCCGAGCCTCCAAGAGCTCCCATGGCGACGAAAATGAAGAATGCACAGTTGCCATTGATCTAAAATAAACTTTAAATTTCCGCCCTCCACGTGGAAGATGAGATTCTTGAATATTCTCCTTTGCCCCTTAGATAAGGTGGGACACATGTCCAAAAACCATTGGATCAGGCCCCACCCTCTTTTTGCAAAATTTCCCCGCTTCGCCCCTGGACCCGCCACGTGTCCACATGTGGGCCCCATCGAAAACCGCGAGCTCATTTTGTGAATTTCACCATTTTTTGATTTTGGAAAAAAATTCAAAAGACCCCCGTGAGCTCCAAATCCCGATTCATTCCTACCACATGGCATCCTCCAATTAGCAGCAGGTCCAAGTCTCCATTCCTACCTTTTACCCCTTTTAAACATTCACAAAATTTAATGTTGAGCTGTGCCACCCTTTGACACTCTAAAATGTGCCACGTGTCTTCATCCGATAAGCCACAGAGCCAATTTTTCATTTTCACCTTTTAAAGAACAAAGGTCAGAAGTTTAAACAATTTTCCTTGGCCCCTTCCTCCACCTTTTGCAAATGTGGACATGCGCCCTCTCCTTATTTCGATGCGGGCCTTTGGGCCAAACCTTGATTTTTACCATTTGAAGTTTAAAAACTTCAAAGTCATCATGAAGCCCGCTGCTGCCTTTTACCTTTTTGGACACGTGTCCATCCTCTATTGGATGAGGGCCTTCGGGTCAAAAATTCACTTTGACACCTTAAGCCAAAAAACACAAAATTTCACCAATTTCTTCCATCACCCGCATGTCTCCCTGCCGGTGTCCTCTTCCCATTTGTTGTGGAATTTTAGGCTTAGAATTGACTTTGAGAATTTTTCCAAAATGAAAGCCAAATTTTATTAAGGTAAATCTGCCACTCCTTGACTAATCAACATGTGTCACATAGGCACTCTTTATAAAAGGCGAAGCCACGGACCAAATTTTTCTTTTTAGCTAAAATTTCAAAAATGACAAGTTGGGAAAACATTTCCCGACCACCCCCGCAAATAGGAACCCACCATGTTGCAATAATGTTATGATGATGAATTTGACGGGTATAATACGCCCGTATGACCGTCAAAACGTCAAAAATACAGAGGATGCCCTAGAAATCAATTTTTTTAACAAGGTAGATTTCTTGATCTTAAACCAATTGAATCATTTTTGACATTAATTTCAACCTTGGGATTGGGAAAATACTTGCACAAATTTGGGATTCGATCGGACTTGAGTTTTTTCAGATTTTGATAAAGGAAAAAATAACACAAACTCGTAAAGAATGAAGAAATCGGGGCACAAAAAGGGGGCAACTTGGAAAATTACTTCATATGAGGGCATAAAAACAACACCTTGGGCATTTTGCAAGATTTTGAAAGCACTAAAATGGATAAGCCGAATTGTAGATCACCCATTCGAGAGATAAAACATTTTCTCGAGCAAAAATAGACATGGAAAATTAGGGCGAGAAATATGCAAGCTCGAATAATCACTAACATTGGCTTTTGCTTGGGAATGGGCACTCACAACAAGTGCCATAAGGAAAAACATAGACCAAGTGCCAAAACCATTGGGTAAAGGATTCAAAACACAAAGGCAGCCCAAAAATAGAATTACCACCAAAATGGACCGAGAAAACTCACAAAAAGGTTGCCAAGGACAAAAGGGAAAACCACACACCAACCAACAATGAAATCAAAGCAAGAACAAAGAATATACAAATATACAACTTGTGCATACCTTACTTGGGTATTTAATACAAGAAATGTTTTAAATGTATGCCATTAACATGCAGCTCCAACAAATCCCCATCTAGATCCTTGAGAAAAAAGGTGTGCTCACCAATTCTGATGTCAATGGCATAAGGGCCCATCCATAATGCATCAAACTTGCCATGCTTGCCCTTGTCTTCATGCCTACTATCCCATAGCAAAACCAAATCTCCCACATTGAAGGCTCTAGGAGTGACCTTCTTATCAAACAACCTCTTCAATTTCTCTCTAAATCTGATATGCCTTTGATGAGAGGCTCTTCTTTCTTCATCCAACTCAATGATCTGATTGATTCTTGATTCATATGGGCCATGTTCTTGATCTTCTAACTGTTGAGAAAACTGAAATGAGGATAATTGTAGATGCAAGGGCAGTAATGCTTGAGTTCCATACACCAATTCAAATGGGCTCTTACCAGTTGTTCTTTTAGGAGTTATTCTTTCAGCCCAAACTACAAATTTCAATTGCTCTACCCACTTCCTCTTGTTGATTTCCAAGGTCCTTCTAATGATCTTGAGCAAGTTCTTGTTATTAGACTCAGTTTGTCCATTCCCTTGTGGATTGTAGTTTGAAGAATAAGTTAGATTGATTCCATATTCATCACACATTGCCATTAAAGGTTTGGCTCAAGCACATGGAATTATCAGATACAATTTTAATCTGGAACTCTAAATCTGCATATGATATGATTCAACAAGAAATCCATTACCACTTGGTGTGTTGCATTTCTAGATGGAATTTCTTCAACCCACTTTGTAAAATACTCGGTTGTTACAAGGATCCATTTATGACCAACACTAGAAGGATCTGAAATATCACCAATGAAGTCCATTCCACATTGTTTGAAAGGGGCTTTAATTGATACAAAGCTGCAAAGGAAGGGAGCCTAAAGCTTTCAGTCTTCTAGAGAAATGTTGGCAACTATCACACTTTCTAACCAATCTGGTTGCATCTTTAAAAGAGTAGGCCACCAATAACCAGCTCTTAAAATATTATGTGCTGTCACTCTCCCAGCAAAATTTCCTCCATAAACTCCCCCATGGAAATCAACAATCAACTTGGGAGCTTCATCTTCAGTTATGCATTTCAAAAGGACACCTTCGTGGTTCTTCCAAGCTAGTCCAAGGTCCGTTATAATATATTTTTGAGAAGCAAGCTTGAGGGCTCT
Organism: Taxus wallichiana var. yunnanensis; assembly: GCA_018340775.1. Lineage (NCBI taxonomy): Eukaryota > Viridiplantae > Streptophyta > Pinopsida > Cupressales > Taxaceae > Taxus > Taxus wallichiana. Next base: position 491,752,771 of record CM031235.1, read on the forward strand.
TTTCTAATTTTTATTTAAATGACTAGGAAAACATAAGTGTCGAGGTAGAAGACCACATCCTTGTACCATTCGTAACTCATCAATCTCTCAAGAAGATCTACCCTTTCTTCCTCTAAATTTGATTCACTTCTACATTTTACAAATTGTTCTCACCATGAGCTTGGAAAGACCCAAACCTCTTACTAGATTTGTTGTTTGGATATCCATATCATATTCTTGTAATTTGTTGACCCATCTACATCTCTTGCTTGATATATCCATGTCGATAAGATGTCTTTAACTATGGTGTGGGGAACATAAGCAACAATTTTCAAACTCAATATGTAAGGCCTGAAAATATTTGTTGCTTTTACCAATGCAAACACTTGTTTTTCCATGATTGTATACTTCAACTCAGATGCTTGTAAAGCCTTGCTAAAGAAGGCAATAGGCCTCTCGGCCCATTCTCATCCTTTTGTAACAAAACTGAAGAAATAGTAAATTCAGAGGTAAAAGAAAAGATTTGGAAAGGCCTCTTATAGTTTAGTGTCACAAAAAAGCAGTGCATGCTTAAGTGCATCCTTTATTCCTTCAAAATCTAGAATGACAACCTCCTCCCACTTGATAACTTGATCCTTTTTAACATGCTTGTGATTGGAAGAGTCAGCTCAGCAAAATTGGAAACAAACCTTCTAATAAAATTGATTTAGCCAAAGAAAGATTGGATACCTTTCTTGGTTCTTGGGATAGGTACTTTGCTGATTGCTTCCACTCTTTCAGGGTCTATCATGACACCATACTTAGACACAATATGTCCCAGCAACTTGGCCTTTTACACGCCAAAATGACACTTCTTTGGATTAAGAGAAATGCCATACTCCCTACATCTGATCAACATCTTCTCTAGGTGTTGCAAATGGTCTCCTCGCTGCCTTGAAAAAAGTCACATCATCTTGGTAAACTGCAATGAACTCATTGATGTAACCAGAAAAAGCAACATCCATTACCCTTTGAAAAGTGGCTCCAACATTCATCAATCCAAATGGCATCCTAACAAAAACATATGTCCCCCAAGGAGTAGTGAATGTTGTCTTAAGTCTTTCTGATTCTTTGACAACTACTTGATTGTATCCGGAGAAACCATCCAAAGTGGAGAGAAATTCTGATCCTGTCACAAGATGCAACATATTTTCCATGTTTGGCAAGGGATAGTTGTCCTTCATGGATGCTTTATTTAGATTCCTAAAATCCACACAAAGTCTAATGTCTCCATTCTTTTTCTCGATCGGCATAAGGTTTTGAACCCAAGATGAGTATCTAGTGGGCTGAATAATACCTCCATCTCTCAATTTATTTAATTCCTCTTACATTTTCATGGAGAGAAGTGGATTAATTGGATTTTTCCTCTATCTGAATGGTTTTGCATTTTCTTCAAGATGGATCTCATGCTGAAATAAATCTTCTCTATATGCCTTGACTTTGAGTAGGACCAAGCAAGGGATCTTGATATTTCTTCAAGAGTTGGGAATAGGACTTTTTTTCTTCCTTACTTAAATTTTTGCCCAACCAAACCTTCCTTGGTTTTTCCTTTGTTCCCAAGTCATGCTCTTCCACACCCCTTGAAACAAACATGTTCCTATTAATGATGCGATTAACATTGTTAAAATTTGCCTCAAGTGCCATGAGACCTCTAGGAATGGTGTTTGTTTTCAATTAGATGATATCTTTTCCAAACAAAGTTTCTCTTCCTTCACTCATTCACACCATTGGTTCCCAATCAATATTCTAATTTTTAAACTCACCATGGCATTGCAAGAACCTCAACACTTGTGCATCATCATCAAACATTTGCCAATGTTTCACATTATCCAGGATAGTTGGCCTTGTCAGCACTTCGATGTTATATTCAAAAAAAGGTGAAACAATACAATTAGAAAATCTAGAGTGAAGTACAACCAACTTATCAGCAGCAACATTAAGATTTCTATCATGGTAAACAATGTTAAAGGAATTAAACATTTCAATCAAGTCCCAAACAACTTGCTTATATTGTTTCATACGCTGATTTTTTGTGGCATATAACTTCCTTACTTGCTTGACAACTAGCTCGAATCCCCTTGGCAACAATATTCTTCACTCCATACTTCCATGCAGTCCTTAACCCTAACAAAAATGCCTCATACTTAGTAATATTATTAGTGCATTCAAAATTAAGTTTGAAGGAAAAAGGAAACTCTTCCAAACTAGGAGAAAGTAAAACTATACCCACGCTATTTCACAATTTCGAGCAAGCTCCATCAAATAGCAATTTCCATGGAGAAACTACCATAGAAAGGCACTGATTTATCCATCTTGTTCTCTTTTCCATCAGCAAAACCAATGAAATTTTCAACATCTACTTCAGCAAACAACACTTCATAAGAAGCATTGTTGGGATCTTCAATCAAGTGCAACATATTCTTTTCACCATAGAGTTTGACAAGGCTGCCCTCGATGGGAATGATGGAAAAGGACATGTCCATTTGAACACTAACACCAAAACTTGTAGCCCATTTTATTGACAAAATCATACCCCATTTGGCGAGCAATCAACAATTACAACATCAAGTTTCAAGTTCTTACCTCGATAGGCTGCAAGTTGCACTATTAAACCCTTCACACAACCAACAAATAGAATTTCCCTTAAATCCATGGCCGTACATTTCCCATATACTACTGTCACTTTGATATCCAACTCATTCATGACTTCTAGAGGCATGACATTACATGATGCACCGGAATCAAACATGCAATTTTGAAGCAACCTATCTTTTATAGGCAAAGTTTTGAAAAATGGATCAACTTCATTTGGGAATCAAACAAGGATGTCCCCAAATATACCTCAAGAGCCTCTCCAAGATCCTCTAATGCTGATGGTGTTCCAAGGTCTGTAATAATTGGAAGAGGAGCCTCAACAATGTTTACATTCCTACTTGGTATACTCTTTTCTTCCTTCAATCCCAAGTATTCAAAAGCTCTCTTCTTGTGCTCGGGTATTCTAAGAAACTCAATGATGGGAACACTCAATTTGATTTGACTCAATACTAGGGAAATATCATATGGAACACTCTTTGGAAGGACAACATTGGGGGACACAAGTAGATTCATCATATGGAGAAGGATTCTTGGTAGCCTAGGCATGAAGAGGACTGATATCTTTGCATGGGAATACAAGGCTCTTGGTAAGTGTTTATTTTCTAGGATTGTCTTTTGGAATTCTTGTGAGAAAGGGTGTCTTTGGCTTGGCTTGAAGACCAGCTCCTCTAACAAATTTACTTCTAGTATTATACTCTTTCTCTTGACCAACCACAACATTCATTAACAATTGTCTATCTTCCTCCGAGGGAATACCACCATCATACTTCTTGATCATTAAATCCCTTAGATATTCAAATTCATTATTAGGAATTTAAAAAGCTTGAACAACATCTACCTCATGAGTTTGAGAGGAGGAAAGAATTGGTACCCTCTTTATGTAATCCCAAAAGGTTACAACAGTCCTTGCACTTATCACATCTGTTGATGTTGTTGCTTGTTGTGATCTTGAAGAGTTTCCCATCATGTAAATATCATCATCAATTCCATCCTCATTTTCAGCCTCATCAACCTATTGGTCCACCTCACATGGAGGATGGGTAAGAAAACATCTATCACACCAATCCATATCAACCACTTCATCAACAACAACAACCCTGACAGTTAGAGGATCAGGAACCAATCTATTTTCACATGTTTGGGGTTGTCTATTTGTAGATCCAACATGCCCTTTACCCTTGTCATCAAACCTCTACTCATTCCTATGGTGATTGCCAAATCTATCTTGTGCCTGCTACCTAGGTTGACCTTGTGAAGTCTGCCCAATTCCCTTCTCAACTCTTGCCAACTTGTATGAGATTTCTTTGACAACCCTTGCCAAAGTCTTCACAACCTCTTCTAAATTAACACCTTTGCTAGCTTGAGGTTTTTCAAGGTTTATCAATTTTACACCATCTCTCTTAAGAGTTTTCCCAATAGCCTTGATATTGTTCTCAATTTGAAGTTCCATGGTGAAAGCTTGTCTTATGTTGGTTGGGTTCTTGTCTCTTAGGTAGTAGGCTACCTTTTTATCAAATGCATCTGTATATTTGATTAAACAAGATTCATCACAAGGCCTCAAACCAACATGCATCCTTCTCAAAGTTTTGTTAAACCTTGTGTTGAAGTTATGGACTGATTCATTAGGGTTTTTCTTGATATTATCAAACTCAGATAAAATAAATCTAGGATCAGTCCTGTCTCCATATTGCAACCTAAATACATTTTTAATTTCAGTCCATGAATCAATAGAATTATCAGGTAGAGCCTTGTACCAATCCCTAGCATCTTCTTCTAGTGTATGAATAAATAGCTTAATATACACATCCTCAAACTCTATCTCAAAATATTCCATCATATTATCAAAAAGTTTGAGATACTGATCACCAAAGTGATGGTATTGTTACCTTGGAATTTTGGTAGCCTATTTTTGACATCTTGTGGGACAACATTTGGGTAACCATCCATTCCTCTAAAATTTATAGGACCAAAGGTGTTAACAAAAATGGAGGTCTAGGCTGAGCCATATTGTTTGGTGGGGGTGATCTTGGAGGTGAAACAAGTGGTGAGGAGTACAATACCCTTGGGGCTCAAGAATGTGATTCACAAGACTGGTATCTTCTAAGTGCTGATTTTCTAGGAAGTTTTACTTGAATTAAAACACTAGAGGTGTAGATTGGAGAAGGAACTTACCAGGTTCAGTAGATGGACCCTCACTAGCCGAGGCAAACAAGTTTATGAGAGGGTTGCTTGAATCAGAATCACTTGAAGAAGAGTGATAGTCCTCTACCAAAGGCTGATTTCTCTCACCAATGGCTATATCTTTGCCTGATGTCTAACCTTTAACCACATTCCAAAATCTTATCTCTCCCAACTCTAAATTTTTTAAATCTGAGAACAATTTCTTAGCAGAGTCTTTAAGGAAGAGAGATCTTCTTCCCTCCAGTTTTGAGAGATCAACAACACAAAAATAAATGATAGAAAGCTCAAGACACTGGTATTTCTAAATTCAAATCAACATGGAGTCACCACTAAGGAATTTCACCTCAGTTGTGCAAGAATGCACTAAAATAATTCTGTCAAATGCTTTCTAATACTGATAACTTTGCAAGGTTTTATAAACCAGACCTTCTTCTTAAATCAGCCAAACAAAATGCAACAAAAGTGTCTAAACTACTGAGAAATGGAAAAGAGCCAGCTGACCTTGAAACCCTTGCTTTAAAACTTGTAGATTTGAAACATAGGATGATAACCTGACAATGCAGTAACTCAAATACCTGAATACATCTCAAAAACACCAAGAAATTCCAAGAAGTTCCCCGGAAACAATGCCACTCCGGTGTTGGTACCCAAACTTAATCTCCTTCACAACTCAAGCAACATCATGGATTTGCACAAGACACTCAGAGGTAGATAAATGATTTATGTGTCATTTGTAGCTAGGGAGCACATCTATCTGACTTGTTAGCACTCAATATTTGAAGGAGTGGGTAGCACCTCAAAAGGATTTTGATCTAATCCTCACTATTTTAGGTTGTGCCTTTCAACCAAGGTAAGAAAACCTATATTGCAGCCTTTGTTTAATGAAGGAGGTGGAGATATCCTTATGCTTTGCACATTGTAAGGAGACGACCTTAGGAAAACATGATCAATTATCCATTATCCAAACTCAAAAGAGTTGTCACTACTAAATGATGGAAATGCTTTCAAGACAAGGCTAAGGCTGCTAGAGACATGATGAAATCCTGATATACTTTGTGCATTTTTGTGAATGGATTGTATTCTTTTGTTGACACATAATGTAATGCAAGGGTAGTATGGGTAGGATGAGTTAGTTTGAATGAAATTTTGTTGGGAGATACTTAGATAAGACTAGCTAGGAATTACCAACTTCTTTGAGAACCTTTGCAAGATATTTGCAACACCTAAACAACATAGATGTTTCAATGGGTTTAAAATACTCCTTCAACTAGGATATGTGCACCAAATGGAATCCTAGTTTTGCACTCTTCCACACAACCTTTGATAACTGCCACAAAATATTGAAGCAAAATACCAACAAAATATCTAGGAATCCCTATTTGATCATGACCTAAGGTGCACCCAAATGTTTACAAACAATCTCAATATTCAAGGACAAGAAATGATTTTAAATTTATTTATCTTCTATTAGATGAAGGCTATATTCTGAATATAAGATTGCAAATTCCATTAAGCCATCAACAAGAAATGAGACCTTGTATAATCAAAGAGATCCTAAACATAAGATTACAACATGAGTAAGAAACACAAATTGAAATCATTCTCAAACATACGCATATACAAATTTTTCCAAGAGATAAAACTAGAGAATCTAGAAAATGATCAAATCTATCAGTAGGGGAAAGTGATGAGAACAATATTAGAGCTTGTTGATGGCTTTACAACTTGAAACCAACTCAACATGATAAAATATGATGCAAAATAGAATTGAAAATGGATCTCAGTGTGGTTTTGTCCAGAGAAATGGATCTTTTAGTCTTTTCCTTCAAAAATTCTGTCCCTTTTCTCCTCTCTCTAAAAATTCTCCAAAAATATCATATATACTCAATGCTAGCTTGGAGTCTTGCCTCCCAAGAAAAGAATATGCTTGAGGGATCAAATTTGTTACAAAAACCCTTATCCTTTCATGAAAATGACATAAACCGAAAATAGATCGCATATTGCAAGGGATGCACAAAAAGTTTAAAATATTACACAAATTCGGATCCTTATCCATCCCAGGGTCATGTTTTTGTCATTCAGGCATGCCAACATGTTTTACCTATCATTTTTTACCTTTTCCCTCATCATTTCACCTCTGTAACTTTTGATTTTCACTTTTCACATTTTTTATCAGAAAAGGCAAGAATTATATCAAATCCATCATAGACCATCAAATTAGGTCATGAAAATAGTTCCATTGCACTTAGAAGGTGAGAGGATTCAAAATCATATAAAATTTGATGTGATTTGGTGGAGAAACGACGAATCCGAGCCTCCTAGAGCTCCCATGGCGTCGAAAATGAAGAATGCACAGTTGCCGTTGATCTAAAACAAACTTTAAATTTCTGCCCTCCACATGGAAGATGAGATTCTTGAATATTCTCGTTTTCCCTTGGATAAGGTGCGAAACATGTCCAAAAACCATTGGATTGGGCCCCACCCTCTAAAAAAAGCATTTGCGGCCTGTTTAAACCTTTGAATTTTTTTGAAATATTTCCCCGCTTCGCCCCTGGTCCCGCCACGTGTCCACATGTGGGCCCCACCGAAAACCGTGGGCTCATTTTGTGAATTTCACCATTTTTTGATTTTGGAAAAAATTTCAAAAGACCCCCATGAGCTCAAAAGCATGATTCATTCCTACCACGCGGCGTCCTTTAATTAGCCGCGGGTCCAAGTCTCCACTCCTACCTTCTACCCCTTTTAAACATTCACAAAATTTAATGTTGACCCGCGCCACCCTTTGACACTCTAAAATGTGCCACATGTCTTCATCTAATAGGCCACGAAGCTAATTTTTCATTTTCACCTTTCAATTTTTGATTTTTACCATTTGAAGTTTAAAAACTTCAAAGTCCTCACAAAACTCGCCGCTATCTTTTACCTTTTTGGACATGTGTCAAACCGCCATCGGATGAGGGCCTTCGGGTCAAAAATTCACTTTGACACCTTAAGCCAAAAAACCAAAAAAATCACCAACTTCTTCCATCACCCGCATGTCTCCCGAGCCACGTGTCCTCTTCCCATTTGCTGCAGGATTTCGGGCCTAGAATTGACTTTGAGAATTTTGCCAAAATGAAAGCCAATTTTTTTAAGGTAAATCTGCCCCTCCTCGACCAATCAACATGTGCCACGTAGGCACTCTTTATAAAAGGTAGAGCCATGGACCAAAAATTTCTTTTTAGCTAAAATTTGAAAAATGATAAGTTTGGGAAACATTTCCCGAGCACCCCGGCCAATAGGAACCCGCCATGTTGCAATAATGTTATGATGATGAATTTGATGGGTATAATACACCCGTATGATCTTAAAATGTAAAAATACAGAGGATGCCCTAGAAATTGAATTTTTTAACAATGAAGGCAGATTTCTTGATCTTAAACCAATTGAATTATTTTTTGACATTAATTTTGTCCTTGGGATTGGGAAAATACTTGCACAAATTTGGGATTCGATCGGACTCGATTTTTTTCAATATTTTGACAAAGGAAAAATAACACAGCCTGTAAAGAATGAAGAAATTAGGGCACAAAAAAGGGGGTAACTTGGAAAATTACTTTAGATGAGGGCATAACAACAACACCCTAGGAATTTTGCAAGCTTTTGAAAGCACTAAACTAGATAAGCTGAATTGCAGATCACCCATTCGAGAGATAAAACATTTTCTGAGTAAAAATAGACATGGAAAATTAGGGCGGAATATGCAAGTTCAAAATTTGCACTAATGATTGAGCCTCCCAGACCTTAGATCTCAAAGTGAGAAGGTCACAAAGGGTAAGTATTCCTCCAGTAAAGATTTACACCTTATCTTATTTATTATTAACTGATAGTGGTGAACCAAAGAGTTTTGAAGAAGCAATGCATGATGAAACCCACAAGAAGTGGGAGCATGACATGGATGAGGATATGGACTCCTTGGAATAGAACCAGACATGGGATTTGGTTAAGTTGTCAGTAGGTAAAAGAACATTGTAAAAAAATGGGTTTATAGGATCAAGGAAGAAGAGGGTGGACATAAAAGATACAAGGAAAGGCTTGTGGTAAAAGGATTTGCACAAAAATTAGGTATTGAATTTGGTGAGATATTTTCTCCTGTAGTAAAAATGACTTCTATTTGTACTGTATTGAGCTTATTGGTAGTAGAAGATTTTAATTTAGAGAAACTTGATGTCAAGATGACTTTCCTTCATGGTGATTTGGAGGAAGAGATTTATATGTAATAGCCACTTGGTTATGAAGTCAAGGGTAAGGAGAAACTTGTGTGTAGGTTGAAAAAGAGATTATACGGGCTGAAACATGCCCCAAGGTAATGGTATATGAGGTTTGAGTTTTATGCATGAGCATGGATATATGAGATGTGAATCTGACCATTGTGTTTATTTAAAGAAGCTTGAAAATGGAAGCTATATTATTTTGTTACCGTATGTGGATGATATGCTTATTACAGGATCTAGTATGCAAGACATTGTTGAGCTTAAAGAAAAGTTAGCTCATACATTTGCAATGAAGGATTTAGGAGTTTCAAAGAAAATCCTTGGCATGTTAATTCACAGAGATAAGAAGAACAAGAAGTTGTATTTGTCTCTCAGAACATTATATGAATAAGGTGTTGGAAAGGTTTAATATGTAGAATTCAAAACCCGTAAGTAAACCGTGGTGAAACCTCAAATTGAGTAAATCTTAGTGTCCTATATCACATGAGGAGGTTGAGTACATGGCATGAGTTCCATATACTTTAGTAGTTGGAAGTCTTATGTACACTATGGTTTATACTAGACCAGACATTGCATAGGTAGTGGGAGTTGTGAGAAGATTTATGGCCAATCCAAGTAAATAACATTGGAAAATAGTCCAATGGATTCTCGTGTATATGAGAGGGACACCAACATGTAGTTATAGAGGTTTAGATACATCTTTATGTAGCTATGTTGATTCAAATATGGTTGGAGATTTTGATAGTAGGAGGAATACCATTGGATTTTTATTCACAAAGAGGTGGGACAAAAATTAGTTGGATTTCAAGATTGCGAAGGTTCTCCGTCCTTGTCTACTACAGAGGTTGAATATGTTGCAGCTACAGAGGCTAGCAAAGAGATGATATGGATGAGTAGGTTCATGGAAGAGTTGGGAAAGGAGCAAGAGGATTGCAGATTATACAGTGATAGTCAAAGTGTGATTCATCTAGAAAAGAAATCAACATTTCATTCAAGAACAAAACATATTCAATTGAGATATCACTTCATACGGAAGGTGTTGGAGGATGGGAAACTGAAACTAGAGAAAATTCATACAAATAAGAACCTTGCGGATATGTTAACGAAGCCGTTGGAAAAGGAGAAGTTGGAGCTACACTCCACTTCTGTTGGTCTTTGAGTTTGAGACTTGAAGAGGAAGAAATAGGCCAAGAAAAGGATCCAAGGATGGAGTTGTATGATATAGTACAATAATTTATATCCAAGTGGGAGATTGTTGAGTTGTGGAGCTTAATTGCTTCACAAATAACATGTTTTACAAAATTACTGGAATACACAAAGAACCGACATCGGTCAAGAAAATAGGACCCAATATCGGTTAAGGTAACCGACATCGATTACTGTACGTGATTGATTTTATTTAAGTCACGAGAATCATATTTAACCTTTGGTTAAAAGGTGATCTAATGGTTTTAATTTCATAGAAAAATTCCCTAAGTATGTATCTACTAATATAAGCTTGAAATCTAGGGTTAGAAAGGTTAGACCATGAAATGTTGATCATAATTATAAGAAGGAATTCTTGGAGAGAGGAAAAGAGAAGCTTGTGAGGAAGAAAGTACTGTACATCTAAGAGGTGTGGAAGATTGTAGATCTTCATTGTATATCCTCTATAAAGCTTTGAATAATATATTGGCTATTTCTTGGTGGACGTAGCCCACACTAGGTGAACCACATTATATCTTGTGTATTGTTCTTTTGGTTTATTTCCATATTTATTTCTTGTATGCTTAGATTTGATATATATCTATACAACTGGTGTGATTAACCCCAATAGGGAAATCATATCTACATATTATCAAAGGGATTGCATTTTGGGGATTATTAAGTCAGATACACGACATAGAAGGGAAGTTTCTAAATTTTGTCCCACACATTTGTATTCTATCTAGCTATAGCCTACTATCTTAGTGTCATTGACATGAGGGAAACCTAAGGACACAATTTCACACACAAGCACATAAAACTAAATGGATTTTGAGATGTAGTAAAATGTTCGGTTGTAAGTTCACTCACGTGTAACTACCATGGTTAGTCCGACTCCCCATTTGCATCTTTTCTTTGTAAGATTTGATGTGTTTTGGGGTTTTTCAGTTATAAGTGAATTCGATGATCCTCCAAAGTTGATATACATGTGATCAACAACAAAGGGTAGTGAAACCCTAGTGACACAGAAATACCATATTTTTCCCTCTTTCAGTAGTCATAGGAACCTACAAAAGGTCTCGACGCCTGTGCACCCTCACCCTAGCGTAAGCATCCATGTCTCGGTTCAAATCTGTAAGCTCCAAAATTTATATTGAAAATCTCCAACACTCTTCCCAACTTGTTCATCGGTCATTCCTGCTCAAACATACTTTGAGATAAGCTAAAATAAAATAAGTGCCCTATCTCTCTCATTTTCTTACATGGTCACATCTTTATAGTTCTTAGCATTTGTATTCTGTTGTATATCATCATAGCGACTCTGAAATTAGATTTAATATTCAAATTTTATTAACTCAAATATAAAAATAAGAAACACAGTAAAAGGCAAAAGATAACTATCAATTAGTAGTTTTATTCTTTGGAAATCATGTAAATGTAAGTATGTGTTTATGGACCTAGAAATGTAACTAAGTGCATAATTTTTGTCTACATTTTCCCAAACTTTATGTTGTTGAGAGAATAATTGATAACATAAATTAGCTAGAAGATGTGTACCTTTGATCCTTGTAGAGTGTGATGGTGATAACGTCATTGAATGGACAAGTGAAGCATGGAATAATGCAAAAATGAAGCATGGAAACTAGGAAAGGAAAGTGACCCTAGGGGTGAAGCATATGTGTGTTGTACCATGTTGTAATTTTTGTTGTCGTAGCTTGTTGTCAAGGTTGCTTCTTGTTGCATATTAAGGATGAACCTATAAAAATAGAGTGAATAAGTAGTCAAAGATGTGTTTATGAAAACTAGCATACGTAGGTAAAGAATGTGAAAGCATATAAAAGTAGTAAATGGAAAGTGTGCACCTGATTTGTGAAGAGTGAAAAAGGATAGAAAATGTCCTAAACAATTGTAGAAGAGCGATTTTTTTGGGCGATCTCATACCAAAAGTGAATTTTTTAGGCGATCTCACGCCAGGAGTGAGTTTTTTCGGTGATCTCATGCTAAGAGCATGTTTTTGGGTGATATTATGCCAATGGTGAGTTTTTTGGGAAATCTCACACCAAAGAGAAAGTGTTGGGGATAAAGGTCTAGTGTTACTCTCCTTCAATGACTCTTCCCTAATTATACACTATTATAGATGGTGTGATCCTATTTTGTTCTTGTTGTCCCTGATTTATTCTAAATGTAATGTTAGTTCCAATTGAAATGGAGATAGAATGCATTATGCTTGGTAGAGGAGTGTGCATGTACTATGAAACTACTCTATAAAATGTTGTGAAATGTTTTGATATGAGAAAATTACTATCATTACCCTAAGTACATTAGAACCTAGGGGAGGATATAGGCACTTGGGTAATCCTATATGAGCCTTGGTGCTAGTGTCTCGAGGTGTGTTGAGGACCCAAGTTAGGTTCTGGGTCATTTTGTGACTATATGAATGCTTTGTTCATGTATTGTTGGATTGATGAAATTAATTAAGTATTAAGAGGGTGAGAAAATTAGGTGCACATGTGCACGTAGGTTTTAGTAAAGAATGGCGCACCCAGAAGATAGGTTTGGGACTTAGCCATTTTTACATAGCATGGGCTAAGAATAGGAAAAACAGATGGAGTGCAAGTCACACAAAGATAAGAGAAAGAAGAATTTGAGGCTAATAAAATTCTATTTTGGGAACCAAGTATAAGATATAAGGTCATGCATCGACTAGGCTAATAATAGGTTTAAAGTAGAGTTTAATTATAGATTAATTTATTATTAGCCTTCTTGTAAAAGCATGCACCTATTCATGCATGGTTATTTTTGATCACACAAGATATTTTTGAGATGTTTGGGTGGTGAAGGGAAAGTCCCCACCCCTATATATATTAGTTATTTTGCATAGTTTTAAGGACATGTATTAGACACCGTATGTATTGCAGAGTTATGCTGCCCCGATGGTGTGCATGACTCCATGCCATTACTATTATGTAACTTATGTTATGCAATATTTATGGTTATTAATGGATTATTATGGTTGGATTATGGTAATTGAGGTATATGATCATGGTGGTTGTATGATTAATATGATCTTAATTCTAGTTTGATTCATTATGCTCTATGGTTGTGATCTGATTCATGTTATGATTTACACCTAGTTACTTGATCTGTTAATGGTTAATATGATTATGCATGCTAACATCTTGATAAGACAATACTAAAGAGGGAACTAGTAGCATCATGTGCTTCTGTGAGAATTCAGATCTATCTAAATTAAATGCCAACGTGCCTAAGCATTCGAGTAGAAAAATAATGCTACATTTTGGTTTTATTGTTGGGACCTCTTTTCAAATTGTTTATCATGATGTTGCATGATGATGACGTATCAATTAAATCTTGTGGCCATTGAAGACCTGGGTAGAATAAGGACAAGATTAGTTTGTACAAAGATATGGTTCGGACCTGATTTCAATGTATGTAAGTGGGTGGAAGATAATCAGATCATGAGCTTTATGAGATGTTTTTAGTCTCATTTCTGTAGACTTGTATGAGTGGTTGTCCACATATGCATCAAAGAAAATTGGGGTTACAAACTAAGGGTTTGGATGCAGGAAGATTACCATACTTTGGTTGATGGAGATGAACCTTGGATGCATGACATATATCATTGGTGGACTGGTGTTGTGCATAGTTTTACTCTTGAGTATCCTTTTTCTACGTATTCTTTTTGGAAGTTTCGAGTTTAAATTTTTACACAAGACCAAAGGGTCTTGTTATCCAAAATTCACCCCCAAGGGTAATTTTGATAACATGCATCGAATATCCAAATCCCAAGAAAATTGATTGATTCAGACCAAAAATCATGTTGCTAGAGTCCCCTCAAATATTTTCTAAGTTCCCTGTCTCGAGAGGAAAAGAGCAAGCTCGAGAAAATGCAAAAAAAAAAAATGTTGCAGACGGCAAATAAGTTGATCCAGGAAAAAGTGTAAAATTGGCTAAGTCCCGCTCAAGGAGCAATCGGGACATTTGGGACGTCAAGGCGCGGATCGGCCGAAAAGCCTCTGTGTGGCCCAAATTGCAACAGGACATCTGGGACAAAAAGTACGCGGGCGCGAAATGCCGGGCCGACCGAGAAAATTGGCTAATCACGAGAGGGACGCAAATGGGACAACCGGGCAGTAAAGGCACGAACCGCCGAACCGGCCTGAAAAGAGTCAAGTCATCCGACGCAAATGGGACAACCGGGCAAGAAAGGCACGAACCGCCGAACCGGCCAATTTGAAAAGAGTCAAGTCATCCAAGCAAAATGGGACAACCGGGCCGTAAAGCGCGAACCGGCCGAAAAGAGTCAAGTCATCGACGCAAATGGGACAACCGGCCGTAAAGGCGCGAACCGCCAACAGAGTCAAGTCATCAAGCAAAATGGGACAACCGGGCCAGAAGAAGCGCGAACCGGCCGAACCGGCCGAAAAGAGTCAAGTCAGTCCGAATCAAAGTGGGACAAGCGGGCAAATACCCGAACCGGCCGAAATTGTCCCAAAAGGTCCAAAATCAAAATGGACGTCCGGGACGAATGGACGCGAAGTACGCGGAAGACCCGGCAGGCCCGAGAACCATTGAGAAATTGCCACGTGTCATCAAGGAGAAGCCAAAAGGTCAAAAGGCAAGGTTTGAAGCGCTGGCCCGAGCCAATAGAAATTGGACACGTGTCCAATGGAGCATAGAAGTGCGGAGCTCGGGGAGGAGTTGGAAAGTTTGGCCAAATCTAAGCCAAAAGGGGTAAAAGGGAAGGAAGACCCGACAGGTTCGTGAACCAACCAATGCATGCCACGTATCCCTAGTGGCGGGGCGTGGAAAAATGTGGAAAATATTCCAAGAGCACCAAAAGTCAAATTTCAAGAGACAGCCCGCCGAAAAGTAGAGGGAGAGAGAATCACGCGACCAATCAGAGCGTGCCACGTGTCATCCAAGTGGCAGAGCGCGGGAAATATTTCAAAATCCGTTTGGGTCTGTTCCGTGCCCTAAATCTTCAGATCGCCATATCTTTTGATCCAGAGCTCGGATTTCCACGTTCTTTATATCAACGGAAAGCTTGTGAGATGCTCTACATGATTCTGGGATCAATCTTGAGTTTTGGTGCAATCTGAAGAGAGAAAATGGAGAAACGGTGCTGACGTGTGATAATGGCCAGAAGCGACCTTTCAACAACCTGTTTTAATGCTAATGGGTCGCATTCTTCTTCTGCACGGCCAGAAGTGACATTTTAGCGGCCCAGTTAATGCAAATGGGTCGCATTCTCCTCAAAATCGCTAAAAGTGACAGGGTATGGGTTGACAAAGATCCCCATGCTGATTTAATACATCTGCAGTCAATGAGGGATGGGCTTGCACGTTTTTTCACGTTTCTGTCCCCTGGGTTCGACCCATGCAATGTAAAAAGCCAGATTTGGCTCATTTAGAAGAAAAGGTTGTTCATTCTTTCTGCTCTGCCCTCCCTTCTTTTCTTCTCTAGGGTTAAAAATGGAGTTCGAACCTCCTCCCTTGCTCTGTAATGGTGTTTTTGCCTTTTACTAATGGAATGATGTTCTGTGCAAACTTCTGGAGCAACAAAACGTGTTTTGTGATGCATCTGTCCATCCTTCCTCGTTTTTGCTTGTCCTCTTCTTGCCTCTCTTCATTGCGCAGTATCGTGTGCATGTTTGAATGTTCATTGCAGGTTTGGAGCTGTGTTCATGGAGTTTTGGGACATTTTCTGTGTGAAATCTATCCTTGGGCCTGTGATGCATCTGTCCATCCTTCCCATTGCTCACCTCTCTTTGTCCCATGGTAGTTTTGATAGATGTCCAACATTCTCCTTCTCTGGTGTATCACCGTTTTAGTGTAGGCTTTTGTTGTTTTTTTCCTTTCTCTCTCTCTCTCGTCTCCTTGGCATGGTTAGATTAGGATTAGATTAGCTTGCCTCGCACCGGAATAGCTTATGGGCAGTAGTTTAGGAGCAGAACCAACCTTCTCTCGGAGATTCTCTCTCGGCTTTACAAGTCCCACGCTTGGAGAGAGGTTTCCATGTTGTGCAATCACACTGGATGCTCGAACATCAACCTAGAAGCCCGATGTGCGTCTGTGGGTGCTGTGATTTTACACTAACAGTCTTACATTCACGCTATTCCTTTGTAAATTAAGATCTTGATGGTGGTGCTGAGTTTAGAGCACCTACCTATGGCTAGCTAAACATACAACTATGCATAAAGGCGGAGTAGGTGTGGTGAAAGATGGTGGACCATGCGTTAGAAAGAAAGAGAGAAGAAAAGTGGCTTAAGTATAATGAAGAATGAGAGAGGGAATTGAAGAAGAAATGTGAGATTAAGGAGTCTATGGATTTATAGAGGATGATTTCTCACAAAGTATGTGAAGCTCAAGTGGAAGACATGGAGCTAGAGCATCAAGCTCTCTTCCACTTAGGTAGGTGTAGTAGAGAATACCCTCCATCTTCTAATGAGAGTGCATCAAAGGAGGAAAGAGTAAGGACCGTGGGTGTGCATTTGATCCCACCTGGCAACCTAGCCCTTGCACTTGGTGTTCTAGTTCTAGAAGTAATCATTGATAAGAAGGTGAGTGTAGGTAATCTAGTAGCTTCAGGTAGATATCATTTTCCTTTAAATATAGAAGTGCATCAGGTACCACATATACCTATGGAAACATAAATGAAATTATCTTTGTTTGGAGGCATGATTGGAGGAATATATTTTGGTGTATCATCAAGAAAAAGAATAGCCACACGTAACATTGGGAATATGTCTAGAAGTACTACAACTTCACAGACTATTAGAGTTCAATTTAGCACTACAATTAGGACATAAGGAAGTACATCCACTAGTCTATTTCCTACTACAAGAGGTGGATCAAGAGGATCAAGATCAAGTGGATCAGGTGGTTCTGGAAGAGGAGGAAATGCTTTTAGCAATTCTAGTTTGTGATTTAGTGGACAAGTTCCACACCCTCATTAACCACATCAAGTGTATTACTATATGTCCCATCACTTTCCATAATATAGAGGTATCAAATATGTTGCAGAGCATGTGCAAAAATGTGAGCTGCTATGACATGCTAAAGGAATCACAACCTCAGATAGAAAAGCAAGTCATTTTTCTACTACTCTTTAGAGGTGCACACCTAGATAGTATAAAAATTATGACCTGCATCAGACTGTAGTGGATTATGATGCTTTGCACTCTGCATTTCTATTTGAGTTCCATATTCAAAAATTTGAACATAAAAGTATCAGTGTGTTAAAGGAATTAATGATGGCTTATCGTCGAAAGCGCTCGAGAATATGATGCACAATTTAAAACTTCATTCTCAAAGTTGTCTTATGACATACATCTAAGTCAGCATGCACAGTGGTTTGTTGGTGGGTTTTGAATCTCTTCAATAGGGTGCTATCTCATAATACATTTTTAGATTCACACAACACTTTGGAAGTAGCTCTATGCATTGAGGTGGTTGAGAGTGTAGATACCAGAGTAAGCCCTTCCTTAGAGGTGAAAATTATAGCCATGGAAAAATAGTTGGAAAATCTCTCTACTAATTTGGCTCATGAGACGTGTAGTGGAATATGGTGTACAAATTGTGAGGTTAAAGGACATACAAAAGATATTTGTCCTCGTAAGTCGGTGCACACTATGTTATTGGATTGTGAAATTTGTCATTTAGACCATGATGTGAGTAGATGTACCCTCTTACAACATGTGATCCGAGAAGAATGTTTCTATGTACTTGTAATATTTTAAAGACTCATACTCATGACACTGTTGAATATAGAGTGACTGATCATATCCATGAAGCCATTGAGACTGGTGTGCACCAAACTAGTGTAGTAGGTGGATCTAAGGAACAAGGATAACAACATAATGAAGGGTGCAAGAATGAGGATAAATGCAATAGAGGATTTCATGGAGGATATAGAGTTTGAGGTCACGGCGGTGACAAAGGAGGATTTACTAGAGGAACTTGTTATACTTGTGGATCTCCTAATCATTAGCAACACAAGTGCCTTCAGAATGTGGTTTGATCATGGTGTGGAAAACAACACAAGTTTTAAGAATTCCCGATTTATATGAGAACATGAGAAAGCAACACAAGCAAGAAAAGGGCACGAGAAGTATAAAGGTACAATGCGGAGTTAACAATTAATGGATGTCAAAGGTAGTACCCACCCCTGAGTTATAGCCTGTTTTAGTTACTACATGTGCAGAGGCTACGCACACATGTGGGCCTATGAAGTATAAGCCAAATACAACAAAGAAAGAAGTGATAAATGTCAAGTACCCTGATGTTGCACATTAGAAATAAGTTTACTAGGATACTATGGATTTTATTAGAGATTTAAAAGGAGATATTCAAAGATCAAGGAGCAGCACGTGATGGAACGGGAAAAGAAGGTTGAACTCCCACGTAAGGATGCAAATGAATTGAAGGAAGTATTTCAAATATTCTGCTAGAGAACATAATACCTTTGTTAAGAGAGTGGTTGAGAGAAAAATTACCATGCACAGGTAATGAGCGGAAGAGGCAGATACTTCATGCAAAATTTCCCCCAAATAATCATGAGTATGATAAAGAGATTACATTGAATGCCGTCATAGATGGATGGCTTTTGAGAAACATTATGATAGATAAAGGTGTGGAAGTTAATGTACTCAAATTGGATTCTTGGAAACATATGGGAAGACCATCATTTCAGCCTTCTTCTAATGTGATGTATATGGAATACAGAGCTAGGGCTAATCCTATTGGAGTACTAAAGGATGTAACTATTATAATTCAGGGAGCCAAGTTTAGTGGATACTTTGAAGTGCTGGAGTTAGCTGCAATAGATAACTTCCTAATATTACTTAGGTACCCTTGGTGTTATGCAAATAATGTAGATTTGCGCTTCAACAAGGGGTATATTAGCTTTAAGAATAAGGAAGATTGAGTAATTATACCTTTGACTATTGCCAAGTCTATTCTATATGTTGAGCCTTTGAGTGAAGAAGATTTGAATAGGATATATGCACACACAATCAGAGACCCTAAGGTAATTGAGCCATCTAATGAAGGAGTGATATAATGGGATGATGCTCATTCAGTTAGTGATACCACAAGTATTTATTATGAAAACTAGGTGCATGGAACATATGAAGGAGTTGGGTGAGAGATCAAAAACACAGATTACTCACATGATCAGGCCACCCATGGTTAGATGCTTGAGATATAACCGAGTACCTTGGTATAATGGTGAAGGGAAACTGATGTATTTCTACACGCCATGGAAGCCCAGTGGAATAATGAAGGAGACATGAGAAATATGCTAGTATATACTCTGCGTGGGACAACAACACGTTAGTGGACTACACATAGAGAAAACCTATTGGAATGGCGAGAAGTTAGAATCATCTTTTATACTAAGGTTCCTAAGAAGTAATGTACCTTATCGATATGTGAATTTCATGGGAAGTCCCCTACCTCGCACCACGTTCAGAATTGTGAGAGAATTTGGATGGAGGGACAAGAGGCCTTGCCACCATCACTCTGGGTGCATAATTTCTACTCCACTTTAAGTGGCTACGCACATGCATGGTATGTTCATGTAGAATTGAAAAGAGAAACAATTAATTGGTAGGAGATGACCTTAGGTATGATCCATACTTTTGATTAATTTTCTACTAAACCTCCAGATTAATGAAGCATTGCAAATTATGAAGTTCCTTACTCTAAGACATAGTGTAAAGGCTAAGGAAATTTTCTTAGCTATGTTTGGAGATTTGGATTTAGAGGAATTCCTTGACCTTGAAGAAACTGAGGAAGAAGAAATGGTCCACACCTGGGAAGAAAAGGAAAAGGGTAAACTAGTATGCATGATAAATGATGAGGATGATGAGGATAATAACTGGATGTTAACCACACTAAAGGTACATGTGAGGTGATGGAAAAAACAAATGAAAATGCATGCACATATCACGAGCCTATGAAAACAAAGAAGGTTAACATTGGAACAGATGCAAAGCCTAAAGAGGCCATTATTGGTGATTACTGGTTAGAGCAGGAAGTGGCTAAGATTATTGAACTTTTGCGTGAATTTAAGGACTTGTTCCCAAGGGGTTATCATGAGTTAAAGGGAGTAAACCCTTCTTTAGGTGAGATGAGAATCAAACTTAAAGAAGGAACACACCGATTAGGAAGAGGCCATATAGGATGAATCCTAATTTGTGCATTAAGGTAAAGGAGGAAATTGATAAGATGCTCAAGTCTGGTATAATTGAGCCCATTGAGGAATCTGAATGGGTTAGTCCCATGGTCATTAGTATTAAAAAGTATGGGAGGATAAGTATCTATGTGGACTACAAAGAATTAAATGCTTCATGTGTTATTGATCCTTTTCCTACCCCATTCATAGAGGAGATCCTTGAAGGAGTTGTTGGGTACGAGATCTACTCTTTTATAGATGGGTTTTTAGGATATCATCAAGTGCGCATAGCGAAGGAAGATAAAGAAAAGAAAAATTTCACCACCGAGTGGGGAATTTTTGTATATACAGTGATGCCCTTTGGATTGAAGAATGCATCAACGGTGTTCTCACACATTGTGATACATGCATTTCAGGACTTCATTCATAAGTTTTTACAAGTATATCTAGATGATTGGATAGTGTATGATTTGGTCAAAGACCATTGTGAGAATCTAAGGCTCATGTTTTGAGAGGTCCATGAAGTTGAGAATTTCTCTTAATATTAAGAGGTGCATCTTTGCAACACCTTTTGTCACTTTACTTGGACACATAATTTATAAGGAAGAGTTATTGGTGGACCCAACCAAGGTCGCTATGATCTTGGGATTGGAGGAACCTAATGATCAGAGTGAAGTGCATGGATTTATGGGACATACATGGTATTACTAGAAATTCATTAAGGGTTGTGTAAATATTTTTGTGCCCCTAGAGGAAATTATGAAAGCTAAAGGGAAATTCTATTGGTATGATGCACAACAATAGGCATTTTAAACATGAATGGAAGGTTTACTACTATGCCTATTTTTCACTTTCCTTCATAGGACATACTATTTCATGTTAATGTGGATGCAAACAAGGAGAAGGAATTGTAGACCAACCTATTTGTTTTACAAGCAAGAAGTTGTCACCAACAGAAAAAAATATACAACTACTCAAAGTAAGGATTTATCTATGATCCATGCACCGCACAAGTTTAGACAATACTTATTGAAAAAACCATTTATATTCTTTACATATCATATGGAACTTAAGTATTTGGTCAATAAGCCTATTTTGTAAGGGTGCATTTACAGGTGGATACTACTATTTCAGGAGTTTGAGTTTATAGTTATTGTAAAACTAGGGAAAAGAAATTCTAGGCCTGACCATTTGTCAAGAATTAATTCTAGCGAGGACACACACAACATCAAGGATAAAATGCCGATGCACATATTTTCTAGTTAAATCACATGCCCATGCACTAGAGGATATTGATGTATTCTTGTGCAATCGGGAAGGCGCATGAGGGAATGAAAACATTAGAGAAGAAGTAACTTGCAATACTGTGGTACATTAATATTTGATAGGTGGAGATTTATACAAGCTAGATCGTGATGAAGTTTTACACGATGTGTTTTGAAGCATGAATGCGAGGCTATTATAGAAGATCATGGTGGAATCAAAGGAGGTAATTATGCAGGGATACCACTATGTGTAAGATTCTTATAGCTAGACTTTGGTGGGAAAATTTTTACAAGGATACTAAATAATATGTCAGGGCATGTGACCTGTTGGTGCCCATTTTAATCCTCTATTATATTTCCATCTTTCTTCATTTAGTTTACATGCTCTAAAATGTTTTTCTCTCAAATTTGGTGGTTTGCAAACTTTCCCTCTAGATTGGGTACTTTAAAAGGCTCATAAACTTATTATTTTTCCCCAACTTGAAGGAAAAATACATGCATGCCCTGTTTTATGCCCTAGTTTTCCAAATCCACGGGCCTCTATCATTTTTTCCACTTTTCCCGGCCTTTGGAGCTCGTGATTGCTCATTTTTTCTTATTTTCCCTCAAAAATCTATCCCCAAGGTCAAAAATTGCCTAAAATTACTTTCCATTTGTTTTTTGACCAAAAATCCTTCACCCACGAAGAAAAAATCAAATTTGGGCATCCCTGGAAAATTTCGTGTTTTTTGATGGTTATATGGGTGTCATTTTCCCGTCAAAATTAATCCCAAACATCTCCTCATACGTGACCATTTGTGGTTGGACGAGATTTAGCGGGTTTCTTTCTAAACTTAACATTTTTGGTTTTGGGCAAAAATTTAATATTTCCCCCGCAGCCGCGCAGTCCCGTGAGGATGGACACATGTCATGTTCTTATTCACAAAGGAATGGAAGGTCAGGAGGACTTAGGAAAGTTTTACCTTTTTGGCGAAGGGAAAAAGGGTGAGGAAAAGGCCACGGGTCTGCAATGGAGCAAAGGGAGACATGTGGTGGCTTCAAGGCTGTGAGTGGGTTGGATCACGGAGGAGAAAAAGGGAAATTATGTCATTTTTGCAAAAAGAGTCAGGGTGAAAATTTGAAGTGCTGACCGCAAATGAACCACAGGGAGACACATGGTAGGTGTAGAAAGAAGTGTGTGCCGAGGAGGAAAAGGGAATTTTCTCCCTTTTGACAAAATGACTTAGTGTGAGAATTTGAGGTGTGGCTCCACGATGAAGTAGAAGGAGACACGTAACGGGTACGAAATCAAAGGTGTGGGCCGGTGGAAGAAAAGAGAGAAAATTTCCCTTGGCAAAAAGGGGAGTTAAAATGTGAAATAAGCCCACAGATCCTCAACGATAGAGAAGGTGACACGTGTCAAGGACAAAGGTGGAGGTGCGGGCCCGTGGGGAAAAAGTGAAAATTTCCAAATTTCCAAAAAGGGTGGAAATGTGTAGAATTGAGTCATGGGTCCCAATGGGACCCACCATATGCCACATGTCAGCACCAAATTTCAAGGGTGGAGGGGCAGAGAAAAAAGTCAAAATTTTACATTTTTCCAAAGATGTTAAAAAGTCAAAAATGATCCCAAATCCATTCCCAATCGTATTTTGACACGTGGAGGGCTCAGATTGAAGGAAAAAGGGCAAATCAATGATAACTATGCATTTTTCATTTTGGCTAACATTTTTGCTCTAGGAAGTGTAGAAATATGAATTTTGCATCAATTTTCATCAATTTTTGGTGAATTCATGTCGTTTGTGCCTATAAGGACCAATATAAGTGGTTTTGGGGATCAATTTGCAGATTTGAGGTGTTTTTGAAATAATTTTTTCCCTAGCCTGTCTAAAACGTGAAATATCAAATCAAGAAATTGTAGAATCAAATTTTGGAGGGATAAGGATGAATAAATGAAATGAAAGGGGTCTCGCATGCTTGAAGAATTAAAAATGTGCCTCCACAATGGGTAATGATGAAGGATTTGTAATGATTCACCTTTTTGAAACACCGGAAACTTTTGTTGCAAATATGTTAAACGTCCAACTATGAATCATGTTGGAATTTTGTAACAAAATTGATGCTGGGCATATTATTTTCTTGGGAAAGAAGGATAAAATTTAATAGAGTGTTATATAATGCATGTTTTTTGACATGAAAAAGGTTGGAGAAACGAGAATTTCACGGAAAAATGGGAAGAAGCCCATTCTCCGAGAAACCGCTCGAGAACCATTTCTAATTCCTTTTACATCAGATTTGTATCATGTTGATTTGGTTTCATTGTAAAGCCATCAAAAAGCTTTGAGATTATTCTTATAACATTCCCCTACGATAAATTTGGTCATTCTAGATTATTTTATGTGGTCTCTTGGTAAAATTTACATATACTTATATTTGAGAATGTTTTCAATTTGTGTTTCTTTCTCCTATTACAGCCTTGTATTCAAAATATCTCTTGATCATACATGGTCTCATTTCTTGTTGATAGTTTAGTGGCATTTGTAATCTCACACTCAGAAGAGATTTCATTTGATAAAGAGATAAAAAATTTAAAATCACTTTACCTTCCTTGATTTATGAGATTATTTGTAAACCTTTGGTAACACCTTAGGTCATGATAAAATAGAGGTTTCTGGATGCTTTTTGGTTCATCTAGTTCAAGCTTTTGTGGCAGGTTGTCAAATATTGTGTGGAAGAGTACATATATGGGCCTCCATTTGGTGCAAATATCCTAGTTGAAGGAGTACCTTAACCCCTTTGAAGCATTATACTGTTTAGGTCTTACAAATTTCTTGCAAAGGTCCTCAAAGAATTTGGCAAATTTTGGTTAGTCTTGTCTAAAATCTCCCACCGAAAAATTCATTCAAAATAACTAATCCTACCCCATACTACCCCTACACTACATTGTGTGTCAATGAAAAAATATAATCCATCTACAAAAATGCACAAAGTAAATCAGGATTATACACTATCTTCAATAACCCTTGACTTGCATTGAAAGTATCTCCATAATCTGGAAGTGACAACTTGTGAAAGTCAGATTTGGAGTGTTGATCATATTTTCCCAAGGCCCTTTCCATACTATTTTCATAAATTGAGGGATATATTCATCTCCTTCACCATTTGAGGGTTACAAAATAGGTCCTCTTACCTTGGTTGAAAGGCACAACCTAAAACAGATTAGGACAAGATCAAGTCCTATTTGAGTGCTATCCATCTCTCCATAAATTTGAGTGCCAATTAGATCACATCCCCGACTACAAAATGACACACATCATGATCTATCTGACTTCAAGCTTCATGCCATATCTTTGATGCTTCTCAAACTGAAAAGGAGAAAAAAATTGGGTACTAACATGACCGTTTCCAAAGTGCCTTGGGAATCCTAGAACCAAAGATGAGATACCTTTGAGGCCTATTGCAAGTGTTGAAACTTTTGAAAAATGGGATATTAAATTTTTAAGTCTACTTCCCCACCCACACGAAGGACTAGCACGCGTTATATTATAACTTGTACATATTATTTGTGCCAATGTGTTGAAGCAATACATACAAAAGATTGCACAACCACTACAACAACAAGATTTTTATGGGAAAACATTATCAGCAGGTATGGATGTCCATTGAGTTTAACAAGTGATAGGGGCACTCATTTCTTAAATGAGACAATCAAGATTTTATTGGTAGAGTTTATGGTGGCACACCATAAGACAACACCCTATCACCCATAGGACAATGGTACTATTGAAGCTTTCAACAAGATTATGGGACAAACACGAAAAATATCCGGGATGTTTTAAGGAAGGAATGAGATGATAAAGTCTTTGTTGTACTTTGGGAATTTATGACAACATATAAAAGGTTGAATAAGGCCACACCCTTTGATTTGGTGTTTGGAAGGGATGATGTATTTCCTATGGAATTCATATTTCCATCCCTACGTATTGTATGTATAGGAGGACTAGATGATGAACAAGTTGTTGAAGAGTGCATAGAAAAAATGATGTAGTTAGATGAGAGGCACATTATTGCTCGATGGATCCAAATATAGAAAAGGAAAGAAATATGACTTGACATTATAGACACATCAAGAAAAACATTTAAGGTGTGAAAGATGGTTCTTTTGTATGATTCAAAGTTTTCGCACCACCCAGGGAAATTTAAAGTACATTGGTTAGGACCATTTGTAGTAACAAAGATATTGGAATCAGGTGCTTGTTAGTTATAGGTGCTAGATGGAAATTTATTTCCGGTTACTTTAATGGGAGTAAGAAATAAGTCTTTTTGGTGTTTGTAATAAGGCAATATTTCCACTTAGATTAGGCTTCCATTTAATGCATTTTCCTTTGATTTGTTTCCTTTCATCGTTGTCATGATTTTTAAATTTTGTTGTGTTTGGTTGTAATAAGCGCACTTACATGCTAGAAGCTTAATACTATATTTTGAGTTCATACACAGAGGACTACACACACTTTTAGTGTGGGGCATAGTAGATACAAATGGTAGATAGGTACATATATGGGTTGAAACTTGAACCTCCTTTGAAATATTGGTGCGCATAAAAGAAAGATGTTACAAGTGCTCAATTGAAGGTGTTTTAAAGGAATTTTTCTCAGATTGAAGACCACACGTAGAAGGATGATCACACAGTGTAATGCGAGGTAGGTAGTAGTATGGGAAACTACTTGGGATGAGGCACAAAGGTTGATGTACTTCAGCGCATGGAGGTGCACGTAAGGAGGTCTATGGATGAGAAGTAGTAGGCACACCATAAGGTTATAACGAGGCACCGAAAAATTAGTGAAAATAATGGAAAAAGCAAGAAAGCATTATTAATGCTGAGTATGGTTGTAAGTGAAGAGTAATTAATAGAAAAAATTTACAAAATTTATAAAATGGGTGCTTGTGAGTTCATTTTTACCTTGCATACTTTGATTTTTTGAGTCATGAAGTGTGTTTTGAAGAGTGATTTGAGTGGGAGGTGTGAGAACAATAAAATATAGTAGTGAACCAATCGGGATTTGGAAATGGTCATCACAAAGCTCAATTGGAAGGGTGTTTGAGTGAGTAGAAGGTGTACAAAAGGAAAGTTCATGGAGCTACAGTTTACGAAGAACAAAATTGCAGCTAGGGTACACTAGGGCACGTGAATTCAAAGTTGGAGAGGTTGAACAAGCATAAGAAACTATTGTAAAAATCACAATGACACCCAAAACAAAGACTTGGAATAGTTACTCCGAGGAAAGAAGCAAAAGGAAGTAGAAGTAGAGGTTGAAGACATACCTAAGAGCATATATTCAGAGATGTGATACCTCGAAGGCACGATTATGGGGTTAATTCTGGAGTCCCACATCAGAAGAAGCAAGGTGAGTGACTATAATCACCACACCAAGATAAAAAAGATGAAATGGACAAGGCATTGGTGACAAAGATTGATTTACTTGAATAATGTATGATACATAATCTATGATGATGTGGGGCGGAAAATGTTGGAGTTTCATAGGCCTATGAGTTTGCATACTTTAGAAAGTAAGAACAACTATACCAAAGTGGCTAAAGTATAGATTCACAATCATTTTTCTATTTTACAGAAGGAGGGTAATCCTCCCCATGCCCTTTATCAGAAAGTTGACTAGATCGAGGAGTTTAGGAACTAAAATTGGTAGTGACCTCAATGATGATGAGGCTATAGAAGAAAATTCTACTGAGTTTACATATGAAAAAGGATGGCGTGCTATGGAAATTGATAAGTTGGGATACTTCCCTATGATTTGGATTGCTGCACACCTCCTCACCAAGTTAAATAACCAGGAGCGCTAGAGCCAAGTAAATAAGAGGTGGCTCCATATCGCAAAGAAGATGTCTAAGGAGTTGTATAAAATCTATATTATTTCATTGTGGAAACTATAATTGAAGAATCACACTAAGGAGACAAGATAATTTTTAGCACTATTCTATTATCTATTATGTTTGTGGAGATTGGGGTGCCCGATGGGCCAAAGGAGAAGATATGACAGTTCCCTAAGGAGAATAAATCTCTTGCAGAAAGATTTGTAAAGTATACCTATGAGGGGAGTATGAGTGGTCCATATAAACAAAGGTTGGATCTTTGGTACAAGTGCATGCGTGAGGATTTTGAGCATGAATGGAGGATACCAAAGGATCTACTTGCCATTTTGGACAAGCAGGTACAATTTGTAGTTTTTCAACATTTTTACATTGGCATATTTGGTATGAAGGATGGGAAGTGGAGCCCTTGGTGTAATATCCCCTATGCCTTCACCATGCACTACTTCTAAGCCTCTGTGAATAGATTTTCAAATGTGTGTAGGTTAAGATTTGATGTAGACAAGGTGGATTGCAATTATCATATGCTCCAGAAAACATATGTGTATCCAGGTAAGTTTGCTTACATAGAAAAACTGATATATGATGAAATTAATATCAGTTCCATGAGCTTGGCGGTTGGGAAGCTTGGCGTGGTTAAGGTATATATTTACCTTAAGCCAAAATTGGTCGATGGAAGATATATTGAGAACGAGTTTAAGGTCCCTAAGTTTCCCAAGGGGAAGCACATGGTTGGTACCCTATAGGATGATGAGCCCTCTCCCCCTCATGTAGATGAGGAAAGAACTACATGAAGAGGAGGAGTTGAAGGAAGATAGTGGTGGATTATACCATGAATACTAGAGATAACCAACTATAGGTCAAGAGGCAAGTGTGAGAGATTCCCTCACAAGGAAGAAGAAGAAGTGAAAGATGAGATTGGTGCTGAGGAGGTAGAGAAGGATGAAGGAAGTGCCGAAGACCAAGGATTCAACAGAGTGTTTAAAATAAAAAGGAAAAATGGTGTTGGCACGAAACCATCTCGTAAATCGAGGAGATTATCGAGGACATCTTCTATAAAGCTAAGTTTGCAGCAGCAGAAGGTGAAGAGAAGGCACAAATATGTGCTAAGAAGAGAAAGTGAAGAAGACCTTTCTGATGAGAATGCACACATTGTACAAGATACACCAGTTTTTGATGTAGAAGGAGAAGAGGAGCATATATAGGAAGAATCTCAACATAATACAAATGCACTTGGTGAGCACAAGGAAGAAAAGGCCCCACATGTGAAGAAGAGGAGGAAGAAAAGACTATAGGTGAATCATTAGGTGAGCCTACTGGGGAACATGGGGGTGTGTCGGTGAAGGCCCAGTCCATGGTTTAGAGGTCCATATTCCTAAGGGAAGGAGGTCTGGGATAAATAAGGAGGAAGAAATGTATAAGACACCTGAGTTGGGGTACATTAATGAACCCTCCAAGATCATTCATGCCAGGTTCCAAAGTACTCTTGAGCCTGAAAAGTTGTATGGATGGGAATTGATGGATCCGGAGGTAGAAAACATGCACACATGGAATCAGTTATCCTGGAGCATGTAGACACATATGGATGAGCCAAAGTTTTATGCAAAGGAGAAATTATGTGTCCAAAGAAAATGAAGACGTGGGCACAAGCCACCCACGTAATTATGAAGCCAACCAAATTAACTAATGATTAAGAAAGCAATACCTTGACTAAGATGGTAGTAAAAGTCGCACACTAAAATTTGGACAAGATGACTACACTTAGGTCACTACTTGAAGATAATAAAAATATGAAGGAATAAATTGAGTAGTTGATTGAGGTGTGTAAAAAGGATAAAGAGAAGAAACAATAAATTTTGAATTTCATAGCATAACTTGAAGGATAAATTTTAGAAGCACATCCAAAGTTTGATGAGCAGACAAATTAGACATACCATTCATCCTTGCATTTTCTATAGGAGTGTGTCCACCTCTTACTTAAGAAGAAGGAAATTTTTCCATAAGAGACACAAGAAGATGTTGAGGCCAAGAAAGAAAGGAAAAAGAAATTAATTGTATGTAAAATTGTAGAATATGACACCATACTCCAGACATTGAAGGAAGAGTTGCAGAAGGTAGGGTTCGATTAACCGAAAATATATGAGGATCCTGAAAAATCCTTAGAACAAGGACTTTGCAGGAAGATAATGACGTCCTTATAGCCAAGAAGGATGAAACTTTAGGTAGAGAGGAAAGGTTAGCTACGGTAGCGAAGAAGCACTACACGCTTAAAATAGTAAGGGATTCCCACGAAGAGAAAATAAAGGAGTTAGGGATGTTAGTCACTAGGAGAATGGATTACATGGATGATATGATTTCAGGGCTAGCTGGAGTGATACAAGAATTGAAACACAAGGGTGAAGATATGACCCTGGAGGAAATGGAGAAAGTACTTGGTGATGTTCCTGCAGTAGGTGAAGAAAGGGCTAGGTGACTAGAATGAGTTGGAGGCTGACATTAAGAAGGATTACCCTGAACTCATTTTACCAGTAAAAGAGTAAGGTATAGTGATAATCCTTCAATTATTTCATTAATCATTATTTTATTATTTCTTATCATTATTTATTCTTCTAATTCTTTGGAGAGATGAGTGGAGAAACCCTATTGCCGAGGGTAGAAATATCATTAGTGTGGGGTAATGTTGGATTGAATAAATTACCTAAGTATTGAGAGGGTGCAAAAATTGGGTGCATAGACACACATAGCTATCGATAAAGAAGGGCGCATCTAGAAAGACAGAGTTGGGACTTATCCAATTTTGCATGGAACAAGATAAGAATAGGAAAAGCAAATGGAGTGTAGGTCACATAAAGATAAGAGGAAGAAGACTTTGAGGCTAATAAAAGTCTATTTTGGGAACAAAGTAGAAGATCTAAGGTCATGCATCGACCAAGTTAATAATAGGATTAAAGTAGAGTTTAATTATAGATTAATCTATTATTATCCTTCTTGTAAAAGCATGCAACTGTTAGCGCATGGATATTTTGAGCACGCAAGCTATTTTTGAGATGTATGGGCGGTGAAGGGAAAGTCCCCACCCCTATATATTAGTTAGTTTACATAGTTTTGAGGACATGTATTAGACACCGTATGTATTGCAGAGTTATGCTACCCTGATGTTCTAGTGCACATGACTCCATGACATTACTATTATGTATTCAACTTTTGTTATGTAATATTTCTAGTTATTAATGGAGTATTGTGGTTGGATTATGGTAATTGATGTATCTGATCATGGTGGTTGTATGGTTAATCTGATCTTAATTCTGGTTTAATTCATTATGCTCTATGGTTGTGATCTGATTCATGTTATGATTTACACCTAGTTACTTGATCTATTAATGGTTGATATGGTTATGCATGATAACATCTTGACAAGACAATACCAAAGAGGGATCTGATACCTTCATGTGCTTTGGGTGAGCATTCATATCTATCTGAATGAAGTGCCGGCGTGCCTAGGCATTCAAGTGGAAAAATAAGACTACATGTACTATGCATGCATTTATTGTAGCTCTAAGATGCTATATGGGGTGACCTGATTTACCCAATATATGACCCCCTCATTTTTGGGTACATGCAATGTTGATAGGAGTGTGTAGCCCAAAGAGATAACATGATGTTGGTATGAAATGTATCCCTATAGGGGGAGGGAATGTGCATGGTATAAACTAAGGTATATGCAAACAATATGGATAGTAAGATGTGTTAGTAGAAAAGGTAGTAAACATTTCATAGAGGATAAAAGTAACAAGAAAGTGTGCATATAAGATAGACCACAAAAAGAGGGTTTCAAACATGGGATATTGCTCACAATGTCACAAGACAACTAGGTCCGAAGTGGCCAAAATAATACAAAGCAATGATCGACAAGACATAAGGCATAGCCTGAAAATAATGGCATACAATAGAAAAAAATGTCAAGCAAAATGTAACAAATAACCATGGTGGAAAATAGTTCCTACAATGAAAATGCTGCACATGAAGCACCTATTAAAGCATGTAGAAAAGATAAAGAGTATGCTAAAACATGTATGTATGTATGTGAAATATTGCATTAGTAAGAATACAAAGTAGTATAAGATGAAACACTATCACATGTAATGTATGATAATGTAGATGCCGCCAAGAGCCTCAAAGTGGGACTAGTAAGAGGTATAGTGCCAAGCATCATTATAGCATTTAAGGATCTATAAGAAGTCTACATTCACAACTAGAGAACAAGTGAATGCACATGTGTATATAGAAAATATATTGACATACTAAGTATTTGTCTAGCATGGGAAACAAAGTGTACATGTAAGTATAAGCAAGTAAGAATAAGTACAACAAATATATGCAATATATTGTGTGTATGAGTGAGATGGAATGGTATGAAATGTGAATGTGATAGGAGCAACATGCCCCCCAGCTGATGTCTATGAGTGTGATACAATTTTCATTTATAAAATACCATTAAACAATCAATAATGAACCATAGAACAAGAGTGCTTCATCAAGAAATGGTTTGATAATGTGCCCTAGATAGAATAGAACATGAAGTGTAGAGTGTAGAAGGTGAATGTGGTGAGGTTCAATTAAGATTTAGACCCTCAGTAGTTGAGTATGAATTGTGAAACTAGAGTGTGTCATAGGGTAATATGTTGTGTGAGAATGGAATGATAGAAATATGTATCATGAAGCGCAAAGTGTGAAACATGCAATGTGTGAGGTTCATGGATGCAATATGCCCCTGAATAATCAATTGTGAACCTTATCACAAGAGTGTATCATAGGGTAATGACAATACAAGTTGTGTATGAATGGGTGTAGTGATACTTAAGAGATATTATACATGAATCATGAAGCATGAAGTGTCAAGTGCATGAGATGATAGAAACATTTGATAATAATGCAGGGGGAGAAGCTATGATGCCCCCAAACTATGTGAGTGATGGAGATCTATGCGGTGATGTGAGAAGGACCATGCCATGGTGGCAGAGTTTGAAATGTGTCTTGGCCATCAATATAAGGAATAGTTTGTTTGAAAAAATGAATTAGTGGTAGCTTATGTGGGATTGATGACGCTATATAAGACTTGAGAGGAGGAGGTGTTGGACCAATTTTTAGAGGAGGTTTCTTAGGAGTTGGTGATGTAGTAGAAGAATTTGTAGGAGGAGGTGTTAGACTGATTTTTAGAGGAGGTTTCTTAGTATTTGGTGACATAGTAGAAAATTTAATAGGAGGATGTGTTGGAGGATTGACCTTGAGAGGTTATTGATTAGTTGGAGTGGGTTGTATAGGCGGAAGTTGAGTGATGTAGATGGAACATTAGAAGTGATGACATGATGCTCATTAGACATAGATGAATCAGATTTAGGAACCCAAAGTGGGATGTAGCAATTGGAGATGAACATGTAGCATTTTTTGTAGAAAATGAAATGAGACCATAATGCTTAAGGTGGCCAATTTTTCATTTTAGAGCATAACAATCATTTTCATTATGTCCATTAATTTGATGATAATTATAATATGGATGACCTTGATATTTTGTAAGATGATAATGAGGATAGTAATGAGTAGATGGAAATTTGATCAATTGATGAGTGAGGAGTTGAGGAAGAATATCTTGTTGCTTAGAATTTGAATCAAACTTGAAAGGTGTGGGTAGCGGAAACACTCGAGTTCATCGATATGATTACATGTAGAAGACATGGAAAAAGTATAAGATGTAAAAGAAGAACTAACATGACCTTGAGAAACATCCTTGAGATGTTGGATTTCAGATTTAAGAGATGTAATCATTGTTTACATAGCTTGAATTTTATCTTGAAATAAAGAATGAAAAGATTGAATGGAGTCTAAGATGGGTTGATTAGATGAAGGATTAGGAGTGATAGAGTCATCAGATAGACGATCAAATATGAGACTTAATTGAATGGGTGGTGTACTATGAGGTAGCTACATAGTGTCTAGGGATTTTAAAAGAAAATCATTGTAATTTGGTTGAATTTGAAGAAATTCATTCAAGGAAATAAGAGGTTCTTAAGGATCCATTAGAGAAGAAAAATGAGGATCTAAGTGTATTCAAATGCGGGTTCACCAAATGATTTAAGAAAAATAAGTTTTTGTAAAAACTTAATAGAAGAGTCACGTATGATAATACATGCTAGAATCTGATTTGATATAAGAAATAAGCTAATTAAATATGAAACCCTAAGTGAAAGAGAGAGAGGAATGGACTTAGTTGATTTGCACTTGATCGGGACTGATGCTAAGTAGGAAAACTACTTAATAGGAAGTGATCTATTTCATATGTGCTCGGGATAAATTACAATTGTGAGAATATGGACAGACACGGGTGCCCACGATAGGACATGGGATTTTGGGTATTAATGACCTCTACTAGGAAACTATCACTACGAAAATGGCTAGAACCTTATTTCACAAGTATTCACCGTTAATCGCTTATGTGTCGTAATAAGATTGTTGAGGTACCTATAACCTACCAAACAAAGATTCACCCGTAAAATCCTTAAAACCACATCAAATCCAAAAAAATAAATATGCAATATAGGGAGTCGATTGAGCCCAAAGATCACTCAAAAAAGTGATCTTACAACCGAGCACCGCACTACATATCGGACTCTCTGTAGTTCTTGTTTGTGTTTTAAAGAAATCGCACCCTAAGATGTCCTTGTGCATTTGCACTTGATAATGGGATAACTAGATGTAGCAAGTGTAAATAGATGTGTGGATGACAAAATTAACTTCCCATTCTTATGTTGTGTATGTAGAAAATACAGTCCCTTGTCCCTTGAATTGATGCTAGGTGAATGCCTTTAGTGATCCTATATGCCTTTGGATGTAATATTAGGTGATGATAGTAGATTATTAGAGATTGGTCCCTTATTTTGGTCACATATCTTTGTATTTATATGATTTCCTTGTTTGAATTTTGTAATTGACAACTGGAAGGGTGACCCATAAGAAAATAAGATTCCCAAAAGATAAAATAATCCCTAAAAAGAGAGATTAAGGTGAAAAAGTTAGGGGCACTTAGAGGGGACAAGGGCACCTAAGCATTGGCATCCGAAGTGGGACCGTGTCCAAAGTCATGAAAGATAAAGCAATAATGTTTTAAATGGGCTGTAGGATGTGCAAGATCAAGTAGAAAATAAAAAAAACAAAGACAAAAGGAAAAATATAGCTTTCAATTACTAAATTTCTCCCCTAGGAATATTGTAAATGCAAGTATGTGTTTATGGACTTACAAATGTACCCAAATGTATAATTTTGTGTCTACGAAGATACATTTCTTGGGGTTAAGAGAGACTCGAATTGCCTACATATTTCAAACACTTGTTTGAAATTAAGTATATAGTCATTCACATCTTTGGAGAACGTTGTGATATCATCTAAATACATAAGAACAATGTTGTTGATCAATATTTTAAATGCCATGTCCATGGCCCTTTGGAAATTTTCTCATGCGTTAGATAAACCAAATGGCATTTTACTATAGGCACAAGTTGTATTTGTGGTAAAATTTGTCTTGAACGGGTCTTCATTCTTCACCATGATCCGATCAGAGCGAAGTAACCATTTATAAGAGAGAAACTCTTTGATCCACCCACCATTTGCAAAATGTGTTCCATAGAAGGAAATGTGTAATGATCCTTTAATGAATCCTTGTTTAAATCTCTAAATTCAATGCACAACTTAATTTATCCATTCCTTTTCCACACTGTAGCTAAGTTAGCAAACCATGATGAGTGTTTAATAGGAAAAACTGTTGGCTAGATTTTATGCGCATCATAAAACCTAGGAAGTCATGAGATAAATATCCCTCATTTAATGGTGAGGATTCCATGTAAGATGTTTATCAATTTGGTAAGAATGAATCATAATAACTATTTTTGGTAATTTTACTTTAATTTCCACATCCTATGAACCACAAGCTGGGTAATTTGGCAATAAGTAAGCGGTTGTGATGGGTTATTTACTGTAAGGGAAAAAAAGAAGTAGGGAAAAAAGAAAGGAAGATGTGATGAATCAACTAATAGTTATCAGAGTTGGTCTCATCCACACAAATTAAATAAACAGGTAAAAATCATAACATTCAACAAAAAGTAAAATGAATAGCTTCTAACCTAGATCATAGTTAACACAAAGTTTACCTAAAAATTCAAATAGAAGTGATGAGAAAAGCAACTTAGACACAAAGTTATCCGGAAATATACCTTTATTCAATCCCCCAAATTTCATTGAAATAACATAAAGATTTACAACACAAAGTATGAACAACTCAAGAATGCTCTGCTAAACAAATCATGATCTTTAACCCGTAGGTTCTTCCTCTATTTATAGTGCATAGAGGGCAAATACAAATAGGTAACTTTCAATGAACTCCCGCATGTGGAAGCTCTAAAGGAAACAACTGGAAATCTATCTCTTGGAGTTCCTCTTTGCATGACATGCATCTGAAGACTAAATCAATACCCTGCATGTCTGCCACCTATTCCCAAGTAATTGAATTTTTCTAGTAACTCAAAGTAACAAATTTTAAACCAATTACCTAAGTTTTATAATTTAATTGATTACTCAATTGCTTTGTTGGATAAAATAAGAGAAATAAGAAGAAAGAAAATAAGTTATTTCAGCTGCAAAACTCTCCATTTTGTTCTTCTTCCATATTCTGCATGATGATCCAACCTGTATTGCACTTTTGCCTCATGAGTGATCTCGAATGATATCTTTGTCTTGAATTTGAGATGATTTTATTCTCCTATATGCTATTGAATATTTCCCTTTAATTCTCACCAAACTGGATTTGGAAGCAGTGACCGTGATTTTCTTGTGGGTTTTTCCTCTTACCTATCTTCTCCTCTTATCCTTGAATATTTTACAGTTCTTCTCAGGAATGTGCACCAATGAAATGTTTGCCATAAACAATTTAGACAAAACTCACCACCTTTTTATTTTTAATTGTATATGAGAAATTTTCAATTCTAAAAATTACTCTGGGTGAAAGAAGATAGAAGTAGGCTTAATGTGAGATCAACTGGGAGATTGGAAATAACATGCATGGGCTTTTAGAGTGAA
This sequence comes from Taxus wallichiana var. yunnanensis, assembly GCA_018340775.1. Taxonomy (NCBI): domain Eukaryota; kingdom Viridiplantae; phylum Streptophyta; class Pinopsida; order Cupressales; family Taxaceae; genus Taxus; species Taxus wallichiana. The sequence continues at coordinate 491,789,456 of CM031235.1, forward strand.
TAACTAGGAGACTTTGCATACATTTTCATGGGATGCGTGGAATATGGAAAAGTTAGCTTGTGTGGTGATCCAATTTTGCTGTAGATTTTGCAAAGAGAAGGAAGATTTTAACTTAGCAAAAATCCCCCTAAGAACCATGAATTTCTTCTAAACGTGTTTCTTCTAACCTTTGAAAAAACGTGTTTAAAATCCAAGGAGAATTTTTTGAAATCCACGACTTGATAGAAGAATGGGCTACCAGAACCACATAATTCACTTAAGTGATTTTATTTTTATTTAAAAAAATTTGGATTCCAAGGGAGGAGGATTATGTGGATCTAAAATGGAGAGGATGCTTTGCAAAAGGAAGACAAGACATCAGACATCCACACAATTCACTTAAGTGATTTACTTTTTATTTAAAATAATTGTGTGGATTCCAAGGGAGGAGGATTGTGTGGATATAGAAGGGAGAGGATGCTTTGCAAAAGGAAGACAAGACACCAGAAATCCACACAATTCACTTAAGTGGCTTTGCTTTGTGTTTTTTAATACAAAAGTGATGTTGGAAATTTAGAATATAAGCTTCCTAACATCCATGACTTGCACTTTAAATGATTTTATTTTTATACAAATAATTGTGCACATTCCCAAAATTTGTGTGGATCTTTGGATGGGGAGGATTCCTTCAAATTGGTAGACAAGACATTGGGAATCCACCATTTGCATAGAAGACTAGTCGCTCAAAAACCACGATTTTCACGTAAGTGATTTTTCCTTCCAACATGCATGTGAAAAATAGAAGACTCTTTTGCTAGAAACCATGATTTGGTTAAGTGAAATTGCCCTCGTAAAATAAGGTGTTAAAACTTAGAAGACAAGCTGCCCAAATCCATGATTTGGTTAAGAAACATTTTTTTCCATTTTTGGATTTTTAGTGAAGAAAACACAAGCATAGAATAAAATTTTCCATTTTGAAAAGGGTCAGGAAGATGTAGCAGCAAAAACTTGCAAGTTCCATAACTTTCACTTCGTGGCTTTGTTTAAGGTGTTATTTTTTTTTCTAAAAGTGCATCTTTTCTCAAGATCTACGCATTGGTGGTATATTTTTTTCTTATTTTCATAAAATCCATTATTACACCTATTTGGACCAAGTAATCTCTTGCAATCTCAAGGAATCATGAGCTCTGGTCACCTATAGAAAAATTAGTTAGCAATTAAAAACAATGGATAATTTTTCAAAACCCTAGGTTCAGGAAAAGGTTTGGCAAGAAGAATGAATAGGCTATGAGGTTTGCCAGATGAAAAATGGAGAAAACAAAAACATAAACAAAAATAAATAAATAAAAACCGAAAGAAGTTGCGGGTAATTGCTCAAAAAATTTCTCCAATTAGCTGATCTAAAAAAATTCTTCCCCGGGTGAATGTTTTGTGGTAATAATGATGGGGTGAAGTGCTTTATATAACCCAAATCCTCCAATTTTAGCTCAATCTATTTTTAAAATAACTTTATTTATTTAATATAAAAATAAATAAAACACTTTTAGACAAAGCCTGTGAAGGAATTGAGTGAGCTTCAACATGTGGGTATTTGGTGAATGTGGCTCTTATGACTCTCTAGGGATACCTTAGAGAAATGTAAGGAAATGCAAGAAAAAAACACAAAACATGACCCGTTACTTAAAAAGAATGAAAAATTTAAAAGGGGTAGTCCCAAATTTTAGGGTGAAATCTCGAGGACACCAAAATTATATTTGTCTCAATGAGTTTGTTTAGTTCCTTCTTCATTGGAGTTTTAATGCATGGATTGAGAGGATGTTATTTCTTCCTTATGGTCTTGGACATTTGATCTAGTTCAATGGTGTGCTGGGCTAGATTAGGATAAAAATATCTGAAGTCATTATAACCCAAAGTAAAAGTATCAACAAACTCTTGGTAACGTTCTACAAAAGCATGCTTCTCTTATGAGGTACTCACCTTGCAAAGTTTGAGTATTTTACCCTTGTTAACTGGGATGGGTTCATAATCTTCACCCTTGACCATCATGTTAGCTTTTTCCCTTCTAAGCTAATCATCAAATTTGAAGAAAAACTTCAAAGTCACTAGATCTTTGGGAAATTTATTTGATCTAAGTGTATACATTGGGTTTTCATTGCCCTCTTACTCCCCACATACACACATCACTTTATCAAAACCTATCACTATAAACATTACCTAATTCATTCTCCTCACCCCATAAAATCAATTTTTACCCCTTCATAAATCATATTTTACTCATCTAAATTTACCTTAACTCCCCTGAAACCACCTAACCATCTCTAAACCATCCCTAACCCATTTATCCTAACCTCTTAACCTCTACAACTTGCCTAACCTCTTCCCAACCATTTTCCCTCATCCCCATACCCAAAAATCCCATTTATGAAGTGGTTGAAACCAATTATAAACGCTTTCCCAAATTTTTTTAGATCACCAAAAATTCTAACAAATCACCAGTGATTATAAATAGGAGTTTAAATTCCCATTTCAGTGGATCTTCTGAAATGTTTTGGATGCCCTGTGTATTTTTTTCAAGCCCAACAACGAAATCATGTCACTCCAGTAATCTCCAAGCCCAAAAAAACATTAAATCCCTTTAATGAGCAACAACACATCAATTTTTGCACCAAATTCCTTAGGAATCTCTATTGGAAATCAACAACATGCTTCATTAGTTTAATTAGTCTTTTTAGACATCGATAACTTGTTTACACTGCAAGGTAAACTTTGTATGATTTATCACAACCCTTATCTCATAATGTTTACATAATCATCAAACTAGTTCTCTGTTTTCATCAATTTTTGTTTCTCGAGAAAATCAATATTTTTACAAAAATCACTCGTAATTCCTTTGAATCACCCAAGATTCTCTTACATTTCTAGTAATTCTTGTGAATCACCTATGATTTCTCTCCATTAGTTTATTTTAATCAAATCATATCATTTTTTCAATTTTAAAATATATATCTAGATTTAACTTATCTGTTTCAAGCATATCTCGATAAAGATGATTGTTCCAGCCAATCATATCCTACCAAAAACATGTACGTTCTCTCGATCGTCTAACAACCCTTCATGTGGCAGAAATTTGAAATCCTCCCTGATCTCACCCTCTGTGCTATCGATTCACACATGCCATCGAGGACATTGAGATCATCTCAAGCTCCTCCATGAGATCTAACAAGCAACAATGAACTACTGGTACAATTACTTTGAAGCTGTCTAGATTTCTACCACTTTAGCCTCGGGTCACTTATGAATTGGAACAAGATTTAGCTTTTCACCTTGAGTTTTAGCTTCATCCTTATCATTCTCCTTTTGTGCATGTGAATAAATCAAACTAATTTTATGGAATGAAACTAACACCAATTAGAATCCTAACCTAGTTAATCTACCAAAAACACCATGATAAAGATATGCATGGATAAAAGATAATTAATGCATCCAAATTAAACTTGAAAACACTAAGCCATTCCTTGCTAATTTAGATATGCTTTCTAGATTATAGTTGCTCCTATGATTATAATGAGATCAAAGGATGGCTATCTCCAAGAAGAGGAAAGGATCTCACCAATATGGCTTAATTGCCATGTATGGATCTTCCTTTACTACTCTTTGCAAAGAGAGGATAAATGGGTGCAAGATCAATAAGCTTCTTCAATGGTGGAGAATGCTCTTATCATGTGCATATAATAACACTAATAAAAGTGTGGTGTAATTTTGAGAGGGGGATACTAGGTTCTATATATAGATTTCCAATTTGGGAGAAGCTACAATCCTAGTGAATGTGGGATAAAAGATAAAGTAGAATTAGAAGGGATAAACATGATTAGAAAGAATTAATTAGAATTAACAACTCATGGGAGTAGGATGATTTAATTAATCAACTAGGATTAATTAATAGGCCAAAATAAGCTTAGAAAGATATTTGGAGGTGATTTAGGAGGAATTTGATAGAATTTGGAGGATTTATAAGAGGGATTTAACCAATAAGAGGGTTTATTGATTAAATAGAGTATTAAAAAGGCTTGATTAACTAATGATAGTTAATTAAAAGAGGATTATAACTAACGAAGTGTCATTAATTGGCATCCAGAATGAAGGGAAATGCTAGTTAATTAACGAAGTGTCATTAATTGACGAGATGAAGGGGAATGTTAGCTAATTAGTGGGAAATAACTAATTATAATGAGAATGAAAGGAAAGATGATAAATCATGAAATTTTAGTAGTAAAATTATGTAGTCAAATTTAGGTGTCTATATTTTCCCCTCTTTGGGATTGTGTAGTACAAGTGATGCCACTTCAAAGATAGTAGAAAGTTACAGATAATTAAATTTTTGAAGGAAAATGAGTAGAATGAAGGATGCCCCCTCGAGTGTCGATGGGGTGATATAAGAGGTCAATTGATGATAAAAAAGAAGGATGAAAATTTAGCACAAATGAAACATAATGCAACAATGGAGAGTGGAACGTGGATTGGTTGGGTGTTGTTCAAATTGATTGATTAGAATAAAAATGTCACATTTCAACAGATGGAAGAAACAAAGGGGGGATGAATATAATCACTATTGCCCCAGGTGGTGTTGAAGAAAATGGTGATTAATGGAAAATGTGTTGAAGAAAATGGAAATGAAGAAAAATGGAGATAGATTTCAACCTAGATGGCTAAAGAGCTTATTTTTATCATCATTTCACAATGTAATCAACAAACCATCTAGATTAGGAGAAACTTTTATTTGATATAAACATGCAAAAAATGTAAAATGACATGAAAAACCATAATACTAATATTTTGTTCAATACCCACAAGAATGACTTAAAGAAAAATGCATGAAGCAATGTAGTACGAGAAAGTAAACAAATAGACCAACAAGGAAACAAGCACACAAAATTTACTAAATAAACAACATTCAATAAAGTTGCACCAATGTTTTTGTTATCTAGCTATAATTCTCAAATTTTTGAGTTATATGACAAGGGTTGAAAATTCCCCAAGAAAGGATTCATGCAAGGTGAATAAACGAAGGATATAGAATTCCTATGAAAAAGTAATCGTGCACTATGAAATCGCCCAAGAAAGCAAGCTTTGCAAGTGGAAGACACATATAACAAGTAAATTGACTTTGTTAATGTAGGTAAATCAAAATGATTTGTATGTCGCATGCAATAATAGGAGAGAACAAAAGAAATATGTTTTGTAGGATAATTCTCAATTTTTGAGGATGTTGTGTTCGGGAATGATTAAGATGTTTGAATTCTTTTTACCAATTTTTGAATTTTACCAATGTTTTGGACTTTTTGAATTTTACCATTTTTTTGGATTTTTAATGGTGTTTGAATTTTTTTGTTTTTCAAAATTTTGGGAAGAATGTGATATAGAAGAATGAAAATGTGTGTGGTACATCGAAAAAATATCCAGAAGAAAAAAATATGCCCGAGGGAGAAGAAAAGGACACTAGGAAGCAAAAATATGCCCCAACGAGGCAAAAATATTAGTAAAAATGACTATTTAATTAAAATAATCATCGCGATGGAACACTAGTATGTGGCGGGAAGAAAATAGAGGAACAAGTTAGTAATCTTGCCCCTAAGAGGCAAGAAAAATGAATAATTTACGCTGGAAGGGTATAGACAGTAGGGTGGGAGGGGTAAAATCCATTGTGACCCATTTGTGATATTTGACCCAATTAGTTTTTAGAGATATTTTCTCTAACTTCTCGAGAGATATGGCATGAATCTAGGACCACACATATCATGTTGGCCAAGTTTGAGAGTTCAGGGGGCTTCTTGTAGACGGTGCCTTGGTAAGTAGTTTTTTTGAAATTTAAGTAAATTTAATGTGATTTTAAAGCTTTAAGTAGGCAGAGTTAATGCCATAGCAGGATTTAGGTGCGCTATTTTGTTTTCTGATGTACTAATGTTAAAATAGGAGTGTAAGTGTTGAACTATTTTTGTTTTAGGTTAGCTAAATGTGTTAGCATGAAAATCGAGCATGTGCATGAAAACAAGTGTGTTAGTGTGACACATGCTAGTGTGAAAATGAGAGCATGAGTGTGAAAATGTGTGCGCTAGTGCAAAGACATGCACTAACGTCATATGAGATGCATTAGTGTGAAAGGAGATGTGCTAACATAAACTCCAGCTTTTAGAAGATTTTTAGAAGAATTTTGAAGATTTTAAGAAGTGATTAGAGGAATATAGGAGTGATTAGAATACTTTAGAAAATGTTTTAGAAGAAATGATGTTAATTGTTTGTGTTTTGAGTGGTTTTCAAGAGAACCTTCTATCATCGTACGTGTAGGAGTGTCACAGATGCTTATAAGCTACAATACGACCTTCTCGCGATGCGAGTAGATTTGGCTAATCTGTAGTTATGGAGGCTACATACTTATTGTATATTACACAACTTACACATATTAGACTAGATCACAACCTTCTGACTACCTTAGTAGAGAGATGAAATAGTGAGAGTAAAACTTTCTAGCTACCCATTGGAGAGACGAAAGTGACCCTTGAGGATGTGTAATGGATTCTTAGAATACTGATCTAGGGTAGGATAGTTGTGTATAATGATGACTATGTGTGGATTCTAGGAAAATATGGGATCTATTCTGTGATAGGTATACCTCGACGGAGTATGGTTGTGCATTTATACATATTTTTGAGGAAAGGAGGATTGCATGCATAGTAGTTTATCTCATAGATCTTATCAATGACTACTTGCTGCACGATAAGACCGGGAAGTGAGTTCCATCTCGGTTTTGATAGGTGTTATTTCTCGACCGGTGGAGGGTGAGGTATTTTCTTGGGGTCAGTGCATACTAGACCATTTGTACAAAGATCTGCATTTCATATCCTCTAGTGAGATAAAGATCTCGAGTCCTACAAATCTTTCATAGGTTTAGGCATGGGACCATATTACTATTAGAGGCCCACTTGGAGTACTGTGAGTTAAAGTGCCGGATGATCCCTCTTGTATGGGTTTAGAGCTAGTGAGTTATGATATCAGATCTCACTTGGGAGATACCGCATACTATAGATGAGCCTTTGATGACCTCTTTGCTCTGCTACAGATGGTGACCTGGTGACCATACCATTTATATCATTGGCGTAGGGATGATGTTGAGTGAGAATTTTGAGGTTGAGAAATTTTTGATAGGAAGTCCTAGGCACATTCTAGTGTAGTATTGAGTAGACATAGTACAAAAGCAGCTTGGTGTCATCCAGGGTATCCTCAAGGATGAGATACGATACGTGCAAGTAGTGTGTGAGACATTTGATTTTTTGCCCCGCATCAAACCACTGACTAGCACAAAAAGTTTTTGTGGGGTCGTAGTGTAGGTATGGGATGGATGGGTGAAAATAGTAGACTCAGAGACCACTGCAGATTATGGAGCATGGTATGTGATGGTGGTTCCTTGGAATATCACCATTCTAGAACGACGATAGTATCCGGTATGGATGCAACAACATCAAGAATCATGGGACAGCATTACGAGACATGGCTCGATTAGGTCAGCCCTAAGACCGAGGCCAAGTTATAGGTAGCTCGGGGATAAGGCTAGGGATAGGGAAAGGTACTAAGATAGGCACATCCATAAGGCCCGACACAATCATAGGTATAGTAGGGTCCACAGGTAAAACCCAAGATTCAAATACCAATGTTATAACAAGTTCTTATTATTCAACAGGTTCATGTACATGTGGGTTTACGAGTTCCACTATCACCTCCTAGAGTAGCTAGTCCACATATTGCAGCGGTGGGGGTGATGGAGATGGTGATGGATTGGGTGCCACACAAGGGCTGCAACGAATAAATGAACCTTAGTTTGGCATAGAGGTTAATACATAAGACACTAAGGAGGATTAGTATATCACTAACTTGGGTGAGAACTATTATAGAAGATGATATAAATGCATGTCCGATAGATATTGATTGGCAGGAAGGTGCAAAGGTACATCTTGACAACATGATTCAATGAGATTGAATATATGCTAATTAAATGAAAATGATGTGATCTATCATATCTAATAAACAACATGTTAACCCTGTATGCTACAAACATGGGTAAAGTACAACATTGATAATTTCTTACTCACTTGATAAAGAGAGATAATCATTTACACAATTTGGAAAAGAATAATTATTTTGTAATCGTAAGGATGGAAGTACAATACAAGGCAAAGTGAGCTAATCTTATATATGTAATTTATAGGTAGAAAAGAATGCTAAGCTTACATTTGACCTATTGGAATACAATGATGCAAGAACCTAGGTATGATTTATTTGTGGTGAAATATTCATGTAATCTAAGGTAACTTGTCATGAGTAAATTAATTAAGAAACAATGTTTCAAGTTTATAACACCATTGTTAAATGCTAATCCATATAACTGAATAAGTGATTAGGTGAGATGACAAGTTCCCAATGACAAGTGTGCCATCATGGAACCAAGAATGGAATACATGTCTCTGAAAATTTGATCAAAGTAGTGTAACTATTGATTACACTATCATGATTTCACCAAGATCTAAGTTAAGGGATGCCTGGTGGGATTCTGTGGCAAAACCCAGGTAGACACTTAGAGAGCATCACTTAATTATCATTTCTTGATAAAGGAAAGACCAAAGGATACACTTGTTGTATTGGCTCACAAAGAGCATTGAGAGGGATTGAGTAGGATCTATATACTCTCATGTAGCTACACATGGTTTATGATAGTTATCAGAATGGATTACATTAAGGTTTATGTTGGATTTAAATATATGGGTATTTAAATCGTGAAGCATAAAGTTAATTTTTTTCCCTAGAAGTGAAGTGAAAAAGTGGTTGTTACATTTTGGTATCAGAGCTGAAGGTTGTAGCTCTTGGACTTATTGGGTCCTTACGCTTAGTAAATTATGATTTTATAAACAAAATAAAATGAATGAAGGATGTATTGTGTATAACAAACCAGACCAAACTAAGCTTTGGGTTTGGGGTAAATAAGTTAGATAATACTCTAACATTCCTTTGTGACACACTAAACTAGATAGATGCGTGAAGCAACTGGTAAGTGTGAATATGATCAGCCAAGGAAAACAACTTGAGCTGAATGATGATGATCAATAGAGGGTTACTCGATTGATCGAACTACCTTATGAAAAATTTGGAACTTAAATCCAATAGAAAATGAAAATCCACATAGGATAAATGAAGTAGATAGAGGAATACTATCTCTGCTACAATGACATAAACATGAAAGGCCAATTAGGCTAAAATGAAATCTGTAATAAAATTCTAACTTTAAATAGTAGAGGAATAAAAGAGCATTAACTCTTCTTTATCTTTGACTTGCACAAAAGAAATAATGGATGGGAAAAAAATTAGAAAGTGTGATTTGTCGGAGTAAAACCATACAAGTAAAGCACACCATAGTTTCCTAGAAAAAGGGAACAAGTATTTCCTATCATAATGACAAGTAAGTTAATTAGAACTTCCTACTACTGATTAAATATAAGATTAATGCAAAGTTGAGTTCTTTGTATGATGTGACTAACTGGAAATTGAATTAGAATTCAGATTTTTCAATAGAAAATAATAAGAAAATTTGCATGAACCATAACTTTATGTCAGTTATCATGACATTGTCACTGATTGAACTCATTACGGAAAAAGGAGGACATACTTAAGTTCAGGTAGGAACCTAAGATGTAGTAATTAAAACTTGGTTGTTTGTCTAAAAAACCAATGTCTTAATGATACATGGGCATCAATTCTAGAATATACATAGGATGAAAACATCTAATTCTTGATTGAATATGAAATTTGGCCTTTCTTAGGCACTTTAGGTGAGCTCTTGGAGCTAATAAACTCAAAAAGGAATGAATGAGAATCAAATATGATAATACTTTAAGAAGTATTGAAAGAAGAAAATCTTTCTATAAGGTTGGTTTGCATATTTCTTGACTATATTGTAATTACATGTGATTGTTTTGATATCAGAATGCAATAGAAGGTGATTTAGAGATAAATCCATGTATATGCATCCATATATAATATCCTTATAGGTAAAATATGAACATGTGCATGATTCTTATGTGTCATAGATTGTGCAACCTTGACTAGTTGTGACAAAGTAAGAGTATTATGGCTCTGAAATTGGAGCTTAGTAAAATTAAGGGATGTTTAACCTTACCAAAGTAACCATTGATTTGTAGAAAATTTGTATGCATCCAGGAAGGGATTGGTAAGAAATTCCTGCTCCAAGACCTTTATGCTGAAATATTTCGAGATTACAACCCAGTCTCTCGGTCAATAGTTGTAAGATGAAAGAAAAGTAGTAACTCGAGCTAGTATTAATCATATTAAGTTTCTCACATGAGTGAGCAAAGACCTTTTTCATTATTATTGATATAAGGTAAAATATACATGTTAGATAATGCATTAGTAACTAGGTCAGTAATATGGAAAGGATACAAAGAAGTAAGTTATCCTTCCTCAGAAAACCTTGTTGACCTCATAAACCCTTCATGAACAACGTGTCTTTGAAAAAGGGGAAGTAAATGTAAGATTGTTGAATAATTTTGAATTATTGGTACAAGGACATTGTACTCACTTGTTATTAAAAACCTTTCTTTAAAATCTAAAACATTGAATTGAATATAATGTAATTATGCCTAAATAACACTTCTCGGGCTTGTACAAGTATTGATCGATTGGTAAAATTTCAAATCTGGTAAGAAATTAGAGGTTTATGGGTCTAACAAAGAATATCAGGTATGTAACTTGATACTAATGATTCTAAGAGAGTCTATAAGTTTACTCTCAAGGTTTTAAAGGCAAACTATCCTTAAACCTAAGATTATTATTGATAGGATGCTCTTTTAGACTATAATAGAGTCAACCCAGATGCAAGAAGGGTAATTTAAAGATAAAAAGAGTTATAGGTTTAGAAAAGTAAAGCCTACCTAACTCGGGTATATAAATTTTTTCCTACCTAACTCGGGTATATAACTTTGTGGAAGTTATTATAAGACTATAAAGGAGTGGAATGCTAGTTAAAAAAGCTTTGTTAAAGTATAAATTGAACTATGAGGATACCCGATTAGGGGGAAACATAAAGAAGTAATTAACATGCCAATGGTTGTGACTGTATTTTTTTTCTTGTAAGTGTTTATGTAGTGTGGAGTCATTACCTTAAATCAGGGAGTCATTGATTGGGGTGACATAATTGGAATGTTTCATAAGGATCTGTTGACCCTTTTTAAAATGTGACTGTTGAGGAGGCACTTAGTCACTCATACTATTGTCATTCACTTATTACGATGAATTCATAACTTGCGTTATAAGATTATTGTTTGGCTATAGTAGGATTATCTTTCTGATGATACAAATAAGTGTATCTTATATCATTATGGATGCTTAGTTTAGACTTATATACTATTATGATCAAGTTCGGTTGTATGGCCTTACTTGAATGTTGATCTTATTATGACTAATTGTAATAGGAAGTAACTCATTATACTGTATTATATTAAAGATTATACAAGATGATACATTGAGTGGATAAGTATATCTTGCTTTAAGTTTATAAATGGTATAGTTTATATAACTTAACGATAGAAAGATTGAGCTTTTTCCTTTATAAGGTATTGATGGATTAAAGTATAACTAATAGTTGATTAAGTTAAATTATTTGAACTTTAATGGACTAGATATAAAACTACAATTATATAAGTATGGGATTATATGACTATAGTATTATTATTCTAGTACTAGCATCACTTGGTTTGAATGTGATCAATTGTGTTTGGTTGGATTACTTATGTTTTAATCTTAAGCGAGAAAATAGTTTAATTCAAAACAATGGTATATTGCTACTTCAAAACATATTTTTGAGAACATATTTTGTATATATTACATAATTATACATGAAATAACTGGTTGTAAAGATAGAAATTATGACATGTTGTTAATTGTGTGATGGTTTGCTGATTGACAAGTTATGATAGCCAAGTAAATGTGAATTTATGAGATGTGAAATTGTAATTTTTTGTGAAAATAATGATTGTTCTTCTTGAATTAAAGTGTAAAATTATGTGCTTGATTGATTTGACTGTGAGTAATGAGATGAAATCATCAAGATGATGATTCATTAAGGGGGGAAGAATGTAACACCCTACAAGTTTAGTCAAGATTATAACAAGATTGTTGTCTTCAACCGATCGTGATATCAAACAAAAGAGAAACATGTGTTTTCAGTAATGGTTAAGAAAACATGACACATACAATAATATGGTTATTATGAATTAAGGTTGATCTTGTGACTTTATGACCTGGAGGTTGAGGAGAATTGCTAGTCTGAAATAATATTTTGGCTATTGGTATATAGACCTTATCTTGGTAAAAGTATCCTTTGGGAGATTAGTAACTAGCTTGAATCATTATATGTTGAATAATTGATTTACTAAACATGCAAATAGCTTGTGTTATCAAAATGACTATTTGACTCATGCATGTAAGGGTTTTGTGTATTGGTTATAAGTTGATAAGTATGGCATATCAGTCAAATTGACCATGCATTTTAAGGGGAGTCATTACTAAGAGCTAAGTTTTTGACATAGACCTTAAAGGACCTAGCATGGACCAAGAATGCAATAGATGGGAGTATAATGGGCTATAACAAAGAAATAAAAATTTTTACTCCATCAATACAAAGGTAATGTGGGTTTTATTTGATGTCATGACTATGTGTTTGACTTAATGATTATACATATCAATATAATTGACCTCCTTAGTATGAAGTTACTTGTGCTTATCTTTGGAAAATTCAAGAACCCATTGAGGCAAGTTGACTATTTTTAGATGGTCATAATGACCCCCTTACGTAAATGAATAAGGTTGAATTGTAAATGTCATAATTTCAATGGGAAAAATTGTTGAAAGTTTAGTATAGATAACTAGGGCTTAAGCTGAGAATTAGTAGGAGAACTGTGTGTTGTCCTCACAAACATTAAATTGCATTAAAAACCACCCTCAGACCTGGAGCATGGGAGAGTCGGTGGAAGGATTTGGAGATTGCGGGGTTTAGTGGCTTCATTCATTTAAAGGATTTAAGCTGCAAAGACTACATGTATAAGGATTTCACCATTATTTTATCAACTGTTGTTTATAAGTCATTGCATGTGTTATGCAACCACTAGATTGGAAGCTATTCGAGGGATCTTAGACAAATTGCTATCCATAAATAAGATTGAGGTTCCTTGTGGATTTTGGTTAAGGAATTGATTTTAGGTTTCAACTTTATGGAAGTGGAGAATATTTCAAAGGGGTTTTGCAAGAGATTAAGGAAAAAATGCTCTTATTTCTCCTTGATAGATTTATCTATTTTGTATTTGCATTAAAGAAGTTCTGCAGATATGAATCCCTATGTGATTCGATAATATGGGTATATTTTTATATAATTTTTTATCTGCAAAGTTATGAAAATTTCCCAATTGATTCACCTAGTAAGCTTGGTATTCTGTTAAGAATAATACTACAATATTATTATGCTAGATTTGGGTACTGTCAGATTCTTGTAATTTTGGTCCTAAAGTGATATCACCATTTATTGGTGTGGGTTATGTCTGAAGCATTAACGGTTATCATTTGTGTTTTTCCATTTCTACGGATACCCATTCTATAATGGGATTTCTGCGTTAAATTAGATTCTGAACTTGGGTCGAAATGGGATTCTGGAAATGAAATCAACTCGATAGTTTTATCCTTATAACCTTACTTAAGCATGGGCTTAGAAAGGAAATCATGTACAAGTTATCACTTGTTATTGTGGGTGTATGATATATATTCAACCACTGTAAATATGAGGTTATTACTATGTGATCTCCTTAGTAAACTTGGGTTGTTATTATTTAAAATATGGTGGAAAGTGTACTAAATATGTGTTGTAGTTTTTAGGTAGTTCATTAGTATGATTTTGTGAGTAAAAAAGGTTTTAAGTTTTCCTATTTATCATTTAAATAACATTGAATGCTATGAGGATGAGATAGTGAGACGATTGTGTGACATCGTTGGTATGTTACTATTATTATTACATAATTTTATCAGTAAGCCATGGTTAGTTAGATACCCTTGATGGGTATTTATATAGACATCTCATAATTATGCTCACCTCAAGAGTTGATCTAGGAATTCGTGCTTCGAGAGATATGGGGTGTGTGTGGATGAACAAAACGGATGGTTATCCCTTAGTTTGTTAGATCTTTGGATTCTGTAATTTTTGTAGGATCTTTTGGTTATTATCTAAGTTTATATATTTTGGTGTTGTTTGAAACAACCTTAGATTCTTGTTGTATTTATGCATGTAAAATGGCATGGTTGTACATTGATGTTCCTTATTAACACGTTGATTATGATATAATCTATTTAGGAAGGCTTATGACCGATCTCAACTTATACTATGTTTCTACATGACTATAAATCAATGTTTTGAAATCTCATGACTTTCTTGCAATAAGATGCAGGAGTGCATTGAGCCTTAGTCTCAAACAAGTCAATATATTATCCATTATTAGCATTAAGTTTTATACATTTGATAAAAAAATTCAGTCAACAACGAATCAACACTAAGTATTGGAGAAGATTGGGTGAATATGTAGTGATGACCTATTTTATAGTTATGTTCATAACTGTTAAAGCTGACATACTTCTTAGATCCCTAATTCATAGTTGAGAAACAAATTTTTCTTAAGGGTTTTGAATTAGTATAAATATTTAAAGAGAGCTCACAATAGATCCTAAACCATGGACATGGAATTGATCATTGTTTAAATGGTTATCTAATACTACACTTATTTGAAGATAAAAAGGTATATGGGGTCTTATCTTTATCTTTAGGAAATTACTAGCCATAATAACATAGATAAGTGATATTACCTATGGTTTAGTAAACCCTTAGGTATAATGTATTGAATAGCCATATTGGCCATATAGATCATAATAATATGTTTGAATAAGTGTTGGGTTATAAATTATGTTAGTTATTGAATGAATTATTGGTGTGTATAATTTATAAGGAATGGTTATCATGTTATAAAAGATATAAGTTTATACTTGATCCCTGAATAATTATTGTTTGCATGGACTATACTTGGTTGTTATATCGGACCCTCAAAATAGACTGCATGGTAAGAATATCCATGCTCCCTTACATGATAAATACAAAAGCATACAAGCTCACTAATAATAGATTATCTAATGATACAACTGAATTCTAACCCTATTAATAGCTCCAAAACTATGCATGGCACTTGTTCTTCCACTTGTATGAAATATCCTTCGCATGCTCTTCAAGTCTTCATACTATTGTGTTCTCTGCACTCCATGTATATAATTAGCCTCATACTGAAAATGACTAAGTCTTGGATTTTTACTTTCTGTGAACTCCCTGTTCCACTATTCTTACATTCGTACCTACACGACCTATATCCGTGTGCCTAATCCTTATGTGCCTTCAGTACTTAGGCTATATTTCCTCAGCCCAATATATCAAATAATACATCCTTTAACTTTACCTGAAACCAACCATATACTTCCATTTCCTATGACCTCATAAAATCATTTTTCACATATCCTCCTTTCTAATTTAATCAAGATAATAAAAATTATCTTGTATGACTTGCTTTCTTGATTGTAATCAACTCTCTAGATTTATTTTTCATTTTATTGATTGTTCATTTTCATGGTCTTAACCCGATAATAAACCCATCAACAAAACTCTAAAAATAATGTAGAATAATTCCAATAATCTATAGAAAATATCCAAACGAGCATTAGAAAATCTACACGTTTAATCGACCAACACAAAGCATATTTATTACCTCCAATACATGATCAAGAACCTCCACACTCTCCTAGCAGCCAATCTACCACATCTGAAATCCCGACCCATCTAGTCCTCATTTCTTCAATAGTGGGGATCCAATATTTACTTGAAATTTTGGATTCAAACCCCTGTCACCCTCAATGCCTACCTAGCTACCTAAGGTGTTATTCTTCAATAATATACACCTAAAAATGACCCCTATCACCAAAACCACATATTATTTTTTTGGCTCGTCGATTCTAACCATGAGACAATCATCCAATAAGTACATCCTTATCCCAATGCTAGCAAAACCGAAACATCAAATCCCATGTCTTCGCTCCTATAATTAATATTGACCTTAATGTTGTTTCCTCACAGGACGTAACTTATAATCAATTATCATCCTCACCAGCCCATCATTTGGATTTTCCTCATCTTAAAATAACACGAACACATCCTCATCCACGTCAATTCCTTTAGTCTCCTCCATAATACAAACACCTCCAATAAGTTCAAAAACCATACATTAAGCATATCTCAACCTATCTCATCTCAAAAACATGCATGTTCTATTAAAAATGTATTCATGTCTATCCCAACATCAACACCACCCATTAACACAATTTCCATATATAGTGTTAACCACCCCTATCTTTTCTCAACACATACCTCAACAATATCAATCTCTCATTCACACTTCTATTCCTTTCCAACACATGCCTCAACAATCCCAACCTTTCACCCACACTTCAATCCCATTTCAACATATACCCCAATAATCAAAACCTTTCTTCAACACATTCATGCCCATCCAATATTAATATATTAAATCTTCACAACCTATAGGCTCACAACATATGTATAACATTCTTATGAGTACCCCTCTCCAACATAACATTCCTTTTCCTTACCATGCCATACCAATAAATAAATACATCTACATATAATCAACACGACCCTTCATCATTCACTCCTCAAAAATAGCCATTACAAAGTGACCCATTACATGCATTAATGAACATAATTTTGAGTCTTAAAGTTGCCTCTATGGGTCCTAAAAACACATTATCCTATGAATAAATCTACAACAAACCCATCCACCCATATGTACCATACAAAGTATATCCTCCAAATTGATAAATATTTAAGTTCCTCAAATTATACAACAAATAAGACCCATAACAACACATCTGAGACTTCCAACAAGCTTGTTACCTTATAACACACAACCAAGAACTTATGATGAGAACATTACCCATGTCCTTAGCTAGACCTACCTTAGATTGTTACAACAATATTCCTCAATAATCACTTTTCTCATTCACTCAACTCACATAAATTTTCTTAGAAAACTTCTCAATTAAAATTATGTGTAAAATCACTATCACCTGATTTGTATGCCATCAAACAATTTGAGGATGAATCTATCAAAATTTTTGTCACCTTGGGGTATTATCAATCAATTTTCCTTTTCCCCCATAGATTGATTTGATCGAGATTTTCTCTCACTCCTGTTCCAAACACATATCATCCACATTAAAAATTAAGTCTTTCTAAATGTTTTGCGACGCATTTACCATGGCTTGAAAACTCAAGCTTTGCGTTCTCGAAGATGGTAGGGTCAAACTTAGATCAAAGAATCCTAAACCTGAATCTTCGTTTAAACCATCCTCCAGTCATGAAAAATATAAGAAATCTACATATGTAGTCATTGTGAAAATTTATTCCAAATAATGTTTGACCTCCGAAAACACCCATCCTCAACATAATTACATGCCTATTAGTGAGTCTTATAACACAACTTTGATCAAATCTTGACGAAAATATGAACACACTTCCTCATATCCACCTCATTGATACATTTATAAAAAAACCTCTTGGAATATATATAATAATTACTTTGAATACCATAGGATTAAAGGACATGACATCGAAAGGTGTCACTCATTCAGAAATGTCCTTCAAGATCTTATCGACAAAGGTGAGTTACAATTGGAAAACGAAAATACACCTACAAATCAGAATTTGGATGTTTTTAAACATCCCTTTACAAATCACCCCCATCTTTCGGCCAACCCCAATCTAATATCATCCACTCTCATCACACCATCAACATGATCAAATATCTATCACCTACACCTTGGACATCTAGTGCCTCCATCACAGAGGCAAGATCGAGTCATCTATAAATAGTCCTATTATAAAAACAACAAATTAACCATCCGCCACATCTTGCATTTCCATGACACAAGCACTCATGGAATTAGGAATTTCCCTAATGTTATCCTCAAAAATATTACAAATGCATCCACATCTATTTTATCCTCTTCAAGCCCATCCACAATTTCTTCACCGATTCCAAAAAAGAAACCTATTTTAAATATGTGAAAATATCTTAGGATGAATATGTCACTCAACATTATATACACAACCTTAAGAAATATGTTACATGAACACACACCCCTCAATATAAAAATGTAACCACCACATCATGTTTCCATTTAATTTCCTCAATAAAAATCCAAGATCTATGCCTTCTATGTTAGGACCAAACCCCTTGTCAAAATTATCAATCATAGTCACACAATAAAAAATCATTCCCCTACAGACATAAAAATATCGTCCCTTCAACACCTGTACAATCAAAGGAATCATCACTCCCCTCAACCTCCACATTAAAAGGATACTACACATAACCGTTGAGAGGATTATCCAATGATCTATCATCACTTTACCTCCTCTTCATCCATTCAACTCTTGAGGGTGGTAGCCTTCTGGTACAATTTTGAAACATTCTACGATTACCATCATACACCAGGACATTCTACATTGGAATGCAAATCCCTTCATCCTACTATCAAGAGCCTTTCTAAAAATTCCTTCTCCACATAGATCTAGAACCATCTAAGAAATCCCATCAAGCATATAAAACTACAACATCAAAATCATTACCTACATTCATAACCACAAAATTAGGAACCCTTACAAAAATCCCCTCTTCATTAAATTGATGTAGTACGTATCACCACTAGAACACATACCCATGACCCTAAGACTTCTAATCAAAACAAATCCAAAATTTCCATCCCACTTGCTCCCGAGTCATCTGATTCAACACCCCTTGCTAAGGATAAGGTATCCATCCTTTCGCTCCACAAACGTAATCTACCACTTCTATACAAAACACCATTATCAAACAAATTCACCAAGGTCCGGTAAAAATTTCCTCTATGAGCTTGTTCAAAATTCACCTCAAAATTGACAATCCATGATTGAAAAACTACAATTTATATCGGTACCCTCAAACGAATCTTAACCATTTATAAAACTAGTTGGTATAATCAGAATGACCGCTACTATTTATTTTGACAACTTAGAAATCTCATCATTATAACCAGAGGATCACAACCTCCCACTTTTTTACAGCCTAAATCAATGATACTCTTGTTAAGAGGGTCCGATCAACAACGACACAAACATCAACATCATATCATCACACACCTTTGATCAAATTCAACTACCAAATACTCTTGTTGCTTAGTCACTAACCATCGAGAGCCTTTAATGAAACCTTCACCCCTAAATTAGTGAAAGTTATCTTACCAATCAAAGTCGGTGTTAAAACCCTCCACAAAATCTTCTATCTAGTGGAAGGAGAGTTTCAATATAACATGCTATTAGGCCAATCCTCGAATACATTGCATCCCATCTACACTCCATTGATGTCTAAAATATGAACATGAGTGTTAAAATTTCATAATTCCCACATATCCAAATAATTTTAAATCATGTCACATGACATATCATCTGAATGATGTGCTCATTCCCAAAATAAAATCAGACTCCTCTAACTAATCCTCTACTAGTTCATCCATCACCTCATCAAAGTTACAGATGAAACTTCTTTCAATGACGTGATGCAATGCCTTTCCTTAGGGGAGTATCGTCTCCTTGCACTTAATTCAATTGCCATGCCAAAAGCATATGAAAGACACGATAAATAGCCTATGTCCACCACACCTCAAAACCAACCTCATCTACGAAGGGATCAATTTCCCTTCTCCACATCCTACTAATCAACATCATGCAAAACCATTCATATAAGACTTCACATTTCTATATAAGCAATCCTTCACACAAATGTATCTCCCTCGTTGGGCCTAGAAATGCTTCGGACTCAGATGTTATGAGTAGGGTATCCATGCCTTAATCCTTGACCACTCTCACAAAACACATGAAAAATACAGGTTAATTTTTGATAAACCAACCTCACGAGCCTTAAAAAAGCACTGCATCCAAGCCTATCATAGAGTCAGAATCATCTTCTCCATATACTCCCAATGACCCCATGGATATAGATGAAATTGTTTCCATCCCATCTAAATTTTTTTAGTCAACACTATCACTTTAGGACCATTAAATTATCAAACTAACCATGGTACTGAAACCCTTCCTCTCATTTGTCCCAAAATAATATAAGAGGATTCACCCATTGTTAACATTCTTCAATGCCAAGATGTCAAGAAATTTTATCACATATGGGAGTGCAGGACCACTACCTTCAAAAAAATCTACCACCTAACACATCAACACTTCTTAACAAATCCACTATCGACATTAATATAGGAACTCTATAGGAACCTCACATAGTTAAAGTCGGTCAATCTTTAGATTCACAGGAGTTAAAAAACTTCACCAACTTCCTATCCAAACATAGTCAAGCCTTTGTAGGTTGTATCAACCCCAACATCATTGTTCACAATATCATCACTTATCCTAATGCCAAACCTGTCAAATAAAATCTATGTAGGATGCACCCTCACATATCTCTTCTCATCAAAGAGGAGTTACAATGTCTTCTCTCCACTAATTTCATCATACCCATTGACTACCCACAATGGGTCTCTAATATAGTACCCATAACCAAGGCCTCAAGAAAGTTATGCATCTGTACCAACTTTTGAGACCTCAATCTCACTTTCCCTAAAGATGGATTTACCCTTCTAAACATCAATTAGCTCATCGATCTAATGCCATTCATGAGATGCTCTCCTTTATTGATGAATTCTTTGGCTACAATAAAATCCTTATCACCACCGATGACCAACACAAAACATCCTTCATCACCCCTTGGGAGACTTTTTGTTATCGTGTAATGCCCTTTAGACTTAAAAATGTTGGTGCCACTTATCAACACACTATGACATACATCTTCCATGATCTTATTCACAAAATTGTAGAAGACTACGTTGATGATATTTTAGGTAAATCTAAGCAACAAAGAGATCACCTCACTGGTCTTGACATAATATTTACCCACCTTATCTAGTATGTACTTCAACTTAACCCTACTGATTGTGTGTTCAATTTTCTCATTGGTAAACTTATAGGGTTTATCATTTTTATTTGGAGCATTGAAGTGGACCTCGCTAAAATCAAAGCCATCATCAAAATTCCTCCTCCATCAAAATCAAAACAATTTTTTAGCCTTTAGGGTAAGCTTCAATCAATCCAAAACTTTATCTCATAGATTTCAAATTCTTTGTCACCTTTTCATCATCTAATTGAAAGGATGTACATTTTAAATGGGATCAAAATTGTCAAAAGGCATTCAATGACCTTAAAAATACGTTGTATCGCCGCTCGTGCTTACATATCCATGTGAGAGAGAGTCCTTATACCTTTATATATCCACTACTAATCATGCCTTGGGTGCTATGATCACTCATCAAGATGATCGGCGTGGTCGTGAGTAGGCCATTTTCTATATAATCCACACTCTCCATGACTATGAAACTTGTTATACTTAAGATGAAAAGTTTTGTTATGCCTTATACTTTGTAACTTCCAAACTCTTTCATTACCTACTTAATCAAAAGACTTATATTGTTACTAGATTCAATCCTCTTAAAACCATGCATTCCAAAGAATATCATAGTGACTGCATCAATCAGTGGCTCATGCTCATGAATGAGTTTGATCTCAAATTCATCTTGCGAAAATATATCAAAGGATAATCTATCGCCAATATCCTCACCGAATCCTCGTCCCGACAATCAACCACCTCACCAACAATTACCTGACGAATCTATCAACATTATTAATCATGAATACACTCCTCTCAAAATGAAACTTTTTAATGGATATAAGTGTCAGCAAGGGGGTACTAACATCATTATAATACCTCCTTGGGAGACTCATATCCCCTATCTTTCAAACTAAATTTTGAATGTACTAACAACATGGCCAAATACGAAGCTCTAATCATGGGCCTCTAAACCACCGTCATGCTTGGCATTTAAATATTAGACATCTATGGAGACTCACAACTTTTCATCAACCAAATCAAAGGAATTTATCAATGTAAAAACAAAATTCTAAAAAAATAAATCCATTTTTGAATTCCTATTAGAAGCATTTGATAGTTACACCATCTAAATAGTTCCATGATATTCTAAAATTCATAGATATCATGGCTTATCTTTGCATCACTCATCCCTCTATCAACTGATGATTCTAAATTATTTGTTGTTGTACATAAAATTGATTAACCATCCCACAACAATGATCTCCCTTCTATCAATCTCATAAAAAATAATCCAATAGACCTCTAGTATACTCAAACATTTGACTATCTTTCAGAATCAAAAATTCCCTCTGGCCTGTCTAAAAATGCTAAATGATCTTTCCTTCAATGTGCTACCCAATATGTCATCATAGGTGGTGTTTTATATAAATGTGGATTTGATGGTCTCTTTTTTAGGATGTCTCAAATATCATGAATCAAATAAATCCATTCAAGAAGTCCACGAAGACATATGTCGTAGACACTTCAATGAGACAATTGTCATTAAGCATGTCCTTTGAACGAGCTACTCGGCCTACTATAAATACAAATTTTCATGGGTATGTCAAGAAATGCATTAGATTATAACATTATAATATCACTCACATTCTCAATTAGGATTTATAGCCCTCTCAATATCTTTGACCCTTCTCAAAATGGGGGTTAGAACTCATTGGCCTCATCAACCCTTGTTCATCACAATGAAATCAATCTATCATCATATTTACTGAATACTTCACTAAATGGGTAAATTAAATTCCTTTAGTCTCTACTAAAGCAAAACAAATCATCAATTTCATCTATCAACATATATTATTTCACTTCCACATCATGTATAAACTAGTAAGCTCGATAATGGAAAATCCTTCAAAAATAAGGAAGTTAAGAAATTATGTGACACATTCAACATCAAACTAATATTTTCATCACCTTATTACCCATGAGAAAACCAAAATAATTATGCTTATAACAAAACAAAATAAAAGTCTTATGAAAACCATTAATCAAGCGGAAGGAATTGAAACCTTCAGACCCCATTTTCACTCTAGGCTTATCACACTAGCATTCATACTCCTATAGGCGCTACCCATTTTTCTCTAGTCTATGGCTCCAAGGAGGTTTTGATCCTTAAAGTATATATCCCATCACTTTGTTTATGCCTTAGATATTTCATCCCTGATGAGGATTATCGTCAACAACATTTAACACAATTAGAGTTTTTGGATGAATGACGTATGAAAGCTCTCAAACATCATCATATCTACCAAAAGTGCATCAAGTGCGCATATAAAAAACATGTCAAGGAATATGAATTTAATATAGGTGATATCATTCTAAAAGAAAATAAAAATTTCCCTACTTTGAAAAGGACTAAATGTGGAAAGTTTTCCCTAACTGGATCGGATAATATGTCATCATTTGTTGTTAGTGGTTGAAGGTTTTGCAGGCATTTATCATTTGTTATTGGTGGTTGAAGATTTGAATCTGATTTTCCCTCCTTTTCTCCTTCTTCTATAATAGCAGAGTTCTACTTTGTAAAAAGGATCCTCTTTGTTATATACCGAAACAATGCCAAAATGGTGGCCAAATTCCCATAGGTTTTAAAGCTTGACATGGTCTCTAGAATGTATTCTCTCCTCCTACCATAAATGTAAATGATTGTGCATCCCTTAAGCAATAAAATCATGTTTTTGGAACTCTTTTCTTCCGTTTCTCATTTCCATTACATCTCACCTCTCTATTTGCATTATCTAGCATGTTGTGTGTATTCCCACTTGCGAGTCCTCTTGTTCGAGTGTTGTGCACACTAGAAGGCCAATCTCATGGGTTGATCTATGGCATGCAACATCTTCCCTCTTCTCCCACACCATCTTTATTTCCTTCACCGCTCGTGGAGAGAGATTGACCCTTTCCATGCCACTTTCACCTTCCTTAGCATAGGATTTCCCCTTCCTACACATCCTTCTATCCCTAGTCCCTTGGCTTGTTTAGTCTAGGATTCTCTTTTAGCATTAGGAGTAGCAGTAGCATTTGAGGTAGGTAGAGGAACCTACCTTCTCGGGAGATCCTTCCCAAGCATGCAAGGTCTCACAACTTGGGGAAAGTTCCATTATTTTCTCAAACAACATGAATCTTCTAGATCTCGAGATGTGGGTGCAAGTTTGAATGACCAACCGGTACCCACTTTACTTACTCAAACATACGAAGAGTTGTGGGTCTTGAAGCCTCACAAGAGGTTTGCAATTGATATTGATTTCTTACTAAAGTTCTTGGCATACGAGCACATATCTATTGCTTGGCCATAGGGATTACCATGGGGAATAATTGACATGCATGCAAGGTTTATGAGGTGGAGACAGGATATGGGTAGAGCGAAGAGGAATAGTAAGGTGAGTTATTACAAGGATATAGTGAGGGGGCTCTGATTGGAGATGTCATTTAGAGACCATACTTATATTTTCATGACTAGCCCAAGTATGGGCATGATCTCACTTGCACGTAGTAAGATGCATGGGTGTAGGTTAGGAGATGAGGTGAGTATGAAATGGTTTGATTCATTGTGTTAGATGAAATTTTGGATTAGTGTAGGATGTTCTTGAGGAACTAATACATTATAGATGAGAAGAGGGAGATACAAAGACTCCCAAGGCGGTTGTGGGTATACCTTTTATTATTGTCGAGGAGTGTGGGACCATGGGCTGAAATGATGATGGATAGATAGTTTTTATTGATGATTCAGGGTTAAACCGATCATGGACCTTGGCAAACTCTAACATTTAGATAATTTGAGAGGACTTGAGTAGTAAAGTGAGTGAGGACAGTGTGTTCTTGAGTTAAGGGAGCACAATAGGTGGTTCAGGTGAGTGATGATGATGATGATGAGGATGAGGAGGATGTAGATGGAGATCTTGTATCTGCTTGTGACAAAGTACGATTGAAAGAATAGAAGGTGACAATGGAGGTAGAGAGGGATATTTTCAAGAGGGAGAGGGATGACCTCCGGGTGTCCGGCATGTATTGGTTACTAAGAGAGACAGTGAAATGACCGAGTAAAATGGGATCGGGATTCGATTGATTTAGGCTATTATAAACCAAGACCGATACTATCAACAATGAGATACTTTAAATAAGGCCCTAGACATCACAAGGTATTCTCTATCAGTGTAAATTTGGAAGCTCATGCACAAAGTTAGCAGCCAAATGGGGAACCGAGTATGATCGGTGCGGCTCATTATCAATATTTGTATACATATTTGGTGTATTATGAGGATATGGTTATACACAGTTTTCCTAATGTTTTTTTATGTGGATCATCTAGTGCAAAGTGAGGAGAAACACCTATTGTGATTGTGAGTAGTGTTGGTCAACCACCTTGAGGGTTGGAGAGAGGAGATGATGGAGATGTGCAGGGAGGAGATGGACGTGGTCAAGGTGGAGATGGTAGTGTTATCCAAGTTAGTGATTTTATAGATGATATCCATTTTACTGGATAGAGATGATATGTATTTATTTTTGGAGACTTGATGTATACAACTCTTTGAAGCTTTTGATAGTTATGACTTTGGTGATGTATGTGTGATTTTGTATGATTTTGGTTATGATGTATTCATCCATAAAACAATACGCATGAAAAATGTTCTTTAAATCTCATAGCATTGCTACTGATACGTAAGTTGACTTCGATATCCTTTTGGTGACTATCTAAACACAAAAAATAGAGCCTGTACATGCAAATGGTAGAAGTCAAAGTTGAAGTCAACCTAGACAAGACCAAGTCAATAGGCGTGTCACAAAAAAGTGGAAAAATGAGATCATGCAAAGGTGATGGATTTGGGGTGACATTTCAATCCTCGGTCTTTGACATTCAAGGAAAATAATCTTTGGTAGATGATCGAGTACAAAAAATATGCCACATGGTAGGTCCTCGGACTATCATTTGGGCCACTGTTTTTCCCATAAGTCAATTCAGAAAATTTATACTTATCTTGGTGAGCTATATGCATTGGAGAGTCTAATTTTTACATCAAAGAGTTTGCATTGGTCGAGGTGATCTATCCCCATAACTCAACAAGCTACTTATGGTTTTGTGGTCGGTAAAAGCAGTGATACATGGCCTAAGTAACAATCTACTTAATCAAGAGGCTATATTAAGCCCTTTCTTATCCTCTACCCCATGAATGTGGGATAATCCATAATGATGTGGATAAGGTAGTAGTGGGTTTAGGATAGCTTAGGGCTAGCATAAAGAACATGGCACAAAAGAGAAGACCCGATAACATGACAAGACACGTGGGCACCGAGATAAGGAGCAATGATAGGTGTCCAGGACATAGATGTGGACGGGTTAGTGAAGAGCCCAAGGCATAGGTTCCCATGAGGCAAACATGGAGGGGTTGCAGACCGATGTGGAAGAGGTTTCGGTGGTTGGAAAATATGACCGAGCACAAAGGTGGGGGAGGGGGTTTCAAACCCACTACCTCTCCCTCTAAACCGAGTGCTCCAACTAACTTGAAGAGCTGGAGGATTTGGTTAGGATAATGTAAATAAGTGATTTAAATAGGATTTGTGGGCACCCAAGGCCTATAAAATGGTGTCCTACTCCAATTCAAAGACAAGATCATTTGGAGCTTAATGTAATCCTCTCCAAGAAAATCCCAAGGCAAAAAAGAATAACGTAAGGAGATGGGAAATAAGAGAGGCCATATTAAAATATTAAAGGCCATATATTTTTGGAGAAATAATATGGATGCCTACTTATAGGCAATTATTATCAATCCTATAGGCATTATTTTGAAGCTCCAAGAAGCAGTATCCAAGCCCAAGCTGAAGAGGATGACTGGAAGTTCAAAGGCATGATCATAGAGGTGTTATGGAGATGGAAGCCCTATTTTACTATAGGCATTATGGAGATATTTAAAGGCTTATATTGTAATAATATAAGCATGATGCCTATATCATAATAGTATGGGAACAATGGTGATGCTTTCCTATATCGTAATAGTATGGGGACAACTAATACCTATATCATAATAATATAGGAAAAAGGGAGATATAAGACTTATATCATACTAATATAGGCATCTTAAAATTGTTTGGGAGTAAGTATTCATTTAACTAACTGATCAAGAGACTTCTCAAGCTAGAGCCCAAAGATGTTGTGGAGCTAAGGGATGTGTCGAAGCACATAGAACTAGTAGAGCTCAGAACCTAAGTACGTTGGATGAGTCTTTAGACCATTGGCTTTGGAGGAGGGTCATTATTTAGTAATGAGCTCATTGGCAACAATTATAGTTTTCTAACATATGGAGGCTTAGCACCACACAATGGGAGCGTGGAGGTTTCTGGAAGAATACTTAGAACTATGCAATGAATATTTTGAGGTATTCATCATTATGGGAGTTATTATCAACTGACCGGAGATATTGCAGAGCTTGGACTTGGAGCCATAGGGTATTATGCAAAAGAATATCAGATTTGCTACATAAGCTGGGATATTGTCACTTGGTAATCATGTATAAGTTTTTGTTCTTTAGGATTATTAATCCACAACTTCAAAGTATGTAATGTATGGAAGACCAACCTGGGGAGCCATAGGACGTCATAATAGCGTCTGGAAGACCGATCGGGAGCCATAGGGCATTATACCATGAAGGTGAATAATGGATCAAATTTACTATAGATAGGAGGTTCTATGTTCTTCTGTATTTAGTAATTATCATACTTTGATTGTAATTTTGTATTAGAATTATATTCGTTAAAGTGGATGATAAATCGGCTCTATTGATGAACCCAGAGATGTAGGCATTCTACTGAACTTTGTTATCAACCTTTGTGTGCGAGTGTATTTTAATTCTTTCATTACTTAAATTTGATTTTAATGGGGTAAGTTTGGAAAATAATTTAAAGCCTATAGGGGTCTATGGTCGAGAAAAAAATTGGTCAATTTTCGGATCATGTATTTAGGACTCTAGATTATATATATGATGATGAGACAGGTTGTGGTTTATCTTGTTTAATTTTCATGTGTTGATAATGTATGTTGATATATATGTTTTGAATGTGATATAAATTTTTTTATGTTAATTGATATGATGATGGGAAAATGTGATTTATATGATTAAAATGTTGAGTGAAATAGGGATTTGATGATTACGTGTGTTGTGACTAAATTGTGATCTTTATGATAATTTCTTCAAAATGTAACTAATGAGATAGGAGTAAAAATGAAATGATTTCTTTGATATGGATTTGATACATACATGATGGGTATAGAAATGTGAAAGCACTTGCACTTTCAACCTTAATAATAAAAGTTAAATGGGATTATCAATAGGTAGTTATACAAGATCTTAATCATGGAGATGGAGTGATAAGATGTACCTTCCTAGGACATGAAAAAGGGGGTACATATAGGACATATGGGAAAGAGGGTTCTTCTTTTCAAGAGTTCTATAGAGAAATATCACAGCTATACATATTTTGATGTAAATTGATCGATGCGGGAAGTTTGATTTGATGGGAAAGCTGATCGATTTGGGAAGATTTTGATATTTTGATTTGTTTGAAGGATTATCGATGTGGGAAGCCTTTTACATGGGTAGGCATCCTTCGAGGGTATGGTATAATTTTTTATTTTTATTTTTATTTTTACAAGATATCCATCCTTCGAGGGACTGGTCTATGATTTTAGATGGTATCTATCCTTCGAGGGATCACTTTACTGTATTTTGATCATTTTTGATATATTTTTGAATATTTTTCCTTCAAGGATCAGTCTATTATATTTTACTTTTGATAAAGAGCATCCATAGATATTTTTGACTTTATTTTGAGCTAAGGGCAAGACCCTAATAGACCATTTCAAGGAGGGGAGAAGATGTGTACATGACCTACACATACGTGCCCCATGACATGTTTTTTAGTTGGTACAAGGTAGGTGAATGTAATGATTGTTGGGTTCTTGTGAAGGATAAACTTTTCCATAGTAAAATATATAATGAACAGAGCCATGGTGCTCATATTTATGGTGTATTAAAGATAGTGACAGAAAGTACCACATGATTTCAAATCATTATAGTGATAAGATGGATGGTTGATGATGGGAAAGATTCTGGATATAAATTTTTTCATGATGATAAATAATTTAACATTAGAAATGTTGTAAGTACAAGGAATTCAAAGGTTCCTTTTCAGGTTCACCATCAAGGGAGGCTAGGCGATACACTCCGACCCATACTTATGAGTGATGATGTATGGACCGAAAGGGGAAAGCTTTCCATGTTACTCTATTATAGTGTAGTGACATTTTTATTTTCTTTGAGAACAAGATCACCAATTTTAAAGTCATGTTATTTTACATGTTTATTATAGGCTCGTTTGACACATTCTTGATAGACTTGATGATGTTCCAGGGCCATGAGGCATTTTTCATCTAATAATTCAAGTTGTGCTAAGTATTCTTGTCGATATTATTTATTAGGAATGAAATCTTTAAGAGATACATGAAGTGAAGGAATTTGGACTTCAAGGGGTAGGACAACCTAGAAGTTGTAGAAAAGTGAAAATGGCATAACACCTATAGGAGTACAAATGCTAGTTTGATAATCCCAAAGAGTAAACGATATTTGGAGATGCCAATTCTTTCATGCGTTATATACAATTTTCATACAGATTTTAATGAGTGTTTTGTTATAGGCTTCAACATGTCCATTTTCTTGAGGATAATATGGTGACGAGAAGTTGAGTTTGATGTTGAATGTGTCACAGAGTTTCTTAAGTTATTTGTTTTTAAAATATTTTCCATTGTCTGTGACAAGTTTATGTGGAACGCAAAAATGACATATGATGTATTAATATATGAATTTGGTAATAGGTCCTAATTAGTTGAGGTTAAAGGGATAACTTCAACCCATTTAGTGAAATATTTAGTAGTTGTGATAATGGAATGATGTTGTTGAGATGATTTAGGATTGATAGTACTAATGATATCTAACCCCATTGAGAGAAAGGCCATAATTCTTGAGCGGGTTGTAATGCTTGAATGGGGACATGGATGAGATCTGAATGTAGTTGAAATTTGATGCATTTCTTAACATATGCACAATAATCCTGATTCATAATAAATAGTTAGTACCCCATCTAGAAAACATGTTTAGTGATGAAATTTCCACTAAAATGACCTCCACAAATACCATCATGGACTTCTTCAATTGCTTTGATTGATTCATGAGATTTAAGGCATCTTAACAAAAGACCGTCAAAGCCACATTTATAGAGGATACCACCTATGATGAAAAAGTGGGTGGTGCATTGAAGAAATGATCGTTTAGCATTTCGTGATAAGTTAGAGGGGATTTTAGATTCAAAAAGATAGTCATAGATTTGAGAATACCACAAGTCTATTGGATTGTCTTCAATGGTATTGATAGAGGGAAGTTGATTTTGATGTGAGGGATGATCTAATCATTGAATGACTATAGATACTTTAGTGTTTTCTTTTGATTCTTTAGTTTCTAGGGGAATGAGAGATCCTAAAGAGGCCATAGTGTCTGCAAAATTATTAGAGGATCATGAGATGGTTTGGATGGTATAATGATCAAAGGCTTCGAGGAGAAAATCAAAAACTTTATATTTCTATAAGATTTCATTTTTACATTGATATTATCCTTTGATTTGATTGATGACAAGTTGTGAGTCTCCATAGATTTCTAAGATGTGAAAACCTAGGAGAATAGTGATCGTAAGGCCCATTTCATATTACTCGCCATGTTATTAGTGCATTCAAAGTTAATTTTAAATGATAGTGGAATAGGAATACCCTAGGGAGGTATGATAACAACACCAGCCCCTCCCCCTTTCTAGACATTTAGATCCATCGAAGAAGAGGGTCATTTTGATAGGGATGAATTCATGTTCATCGACATGGTTAATTGATTCATCTGGAAAGTGTTCATGTGAGGAAGTTGATTATTAGGAAGGGGTGCGTCAACAAGCTAGTTTGCAATAGCCTAGCCCTTGATATATTTATGTGATATGAAATTGAGGTCAAACTCAGTCATAAGCATAAGCCATCAAGTTATACTGATCATTGTGATATGGTTTAGAGTGCATGGTTTTAAGTGGATTGAAGCTAGTAATGACATAGGTCTTGTGATTAAGGAGATAATGATGTAGTTTAGAAGTGGTGAAGTATAAGGCACAACATAGTTTTTTAGATTTGGTGTAATGAGTTTCATAATCATGAAGTGTGTGACTAATATAGTATATGGCATGTTCATGACCTTGGTTATCACGGTGAGAAAACATAGCTCCTAAGGCATGTTTTGAAGTAGATATGTATAAATAGAATGGATCCCCCTCATGAGGTGGTGTAAGAATAGGTGGTGATAGAAGGTAATGTTTAAGTTCATCGAAGGCCTTTTGGAAATCAAAATCCCATTTAAAGTCTACATCCTTGTAGAGAAGATGATGAAATGGTTGATAATGATTGGAAAGTTATGATATAAAACATTGAATGGATTGTAATTTACCTTAAAGGCTACGTAATTATTTAATATTGGATGGGGAGGCATTTTGATGATTTCTTTAACCTTGGTTGGGTCCACTTCAATACCTCAGATAGATATGATGAATCCTAAATTTTTTCCAGTGAGAACACCAAAGACACTTTGTAGGATTAAGACAAAGGAAATATTGAATAAGGCAAGTAAAGATGGATTCAAAGATGACAAGATGTACTTTGCATCATTTATATTTTCCTAAGAGATCATCAACATAATCTTCAACTATTTTTTGGATAAGATCGTGGAAGATATAGGTCATAGAGCATTTATAAGTGGCTCATGTATTTTAAGACCAAATGGAATGACACGGTAGTAGAAGGTTCCCTAAGGGGTGATAAAGGATGTTTTATGTTGATCATCGGTAGTGATGAGGATTTGATTATAACTAAAAAATCCATCCATGAGGGAGAGAATTTCATGGCTAGTTTTAGGTTGATGAGTTGATCAATGTTTAGAAGGGGAAAATCATCTTTAGGACATGCAAGATTGAGATCCTAGAAATCAATACAGATACATAACTTTCCCGAGGCTTTGGTTATGGGAACAATATTAGAGACCCATTGTGGATATTTGATGGGTATGATAAAGTTAACAGATAACATATGTTGTAACTCTTCTTTAATAAGGAGAGCTACATGTGGATGATGCTCTCTTGTGGAGTTTTTGATTAAAATGGGACTTGGTATTGGATAGGTGATGATATTATGTATGATGATATTAGGATCGATACCAAACATATCACTATATGACCAGGTGAATGCTTGGATATTTTGATAAGAAGGTGGTGAAATCATCTAGTTCTTGTAGGTTTAATGATTAACTAAATTTAACTATATGAGGTTCCTGAGGGGTTCCTAAGTTAAGGTCGATGGTGGATTTGTTAAGAAGGGTTGATGTGTCGAGTGGTAGGGATTTCTGAAGGAAGTGATCCTCTACTCCCATATGAGAAAGGATGTCTTGGTCGTCATCGACATTGAAGGATATCAATGTGGGTGAATATTCTTCAATCATTTCTAGCCAGATGAGAGGAAGTTGTTTGGTGATGTGATTGGATTGATAAGTTAAGGGTCCTAAGGAAATAGTATTGACTAAAAAAAAATTAGGTGGGATGGATATGGTGTCATCAATATCCATGGATCATCTAACTCGGTGGATGGTGATGGTTCAAATTCAGTGATGTGTACGGACATGGTTTGTTTGGGTGAGTGGTAGTGGGTATTTTATATCCTAGACCATATTTTTCATGTGGTTTAAGAGAATGTTGGATGATTAAGTCATGTATTCCTTGTTCATAACACCCAAAACCAAAACCTTTCTAGAACAATGATGAAGATACATTCGAGAAAAGTTTTGATTATATAAAGATTGAAAATATGATGAAAAGGGCATGACATGATGTTGTTCAATGGATTGAGATGAAGGGAGATCGATTCCCCCATAGATGAGGTTCATTTTTAGATATGTGGGACTGTAGGAGATAACATCTCCTACATTAGGCTCATACATGGGTTTTTTGTTAGGTGACCATACATCTTAGGTGTTGGTATGGAGTTAAGCATGAGGAGGCGATACTCCCCCAAGTGTGAGGCATTGCATAACGTCATTAAGGGAAGAGTCATTTGGTAGTTTGGATGAAGGGATGGTTGTGCTAGTAGATGCTTTTTTAGAAGATTTAGATGTAGATTTAGGTATGAGAATTTCATTTGGGTGATATGTCATGTTACAATTGGTGAAGGGATTTGGATCTGTAGGGATGGTGAATGTATGACCTTCATGTTTGTATTTAAGGCATCGGTGGAGTGTAGAAGGAACACACCACATAGTGCATATCCAAGGTCATCCTAATAACATGTTGTATTAGAACTCTCCTTTTATGATGTAGAAGAGTTTTGGTAAGGTTTTAACACCAACTTTAAGAGGTAAGATCAATGCCTTTGGGGTGAGTATCGTTGAAAGATCACATTAGAAAACTAGAGTTTGCCTAATGTGGTGTGAGGATAATTTTGATTAAAGGAAATGGATGATATAATGTTAAAACTCCAAATCATGAATTAATGAGGACATCATTGATTTGAGCAGTGATGAAGAGTGGTAAGTCATGGTCTTCTGGTCTAAGCGATGAGTATTTTAGATGACTCAAATGATATGGAAGTGGATGCTTTAAGGCCCCTACAATTTTTTTGAAAGAGAGGGGATCTGTATCGGTATGGTATTGATGTTAATTGGAGGGATTTTATCATGGTTTTTTTATGGGAAGGTGATGTTTGAACCAACTCTGTAAAGTGACATCTTGATGAGATCTTGGTGTAATTATTTGATAACGACCTTCTATAATATGGTGGATGAAGGTGGTGCAACAAGTATCGAAACCTTAGCTTTAGATAATGTGGTTTGATTAGATGATAGAGAGCTATAGAGATGGATAATTTAGGTTTTTCAGATGAAGCAACTAGCTCAAGAGGTGGGGGTATAACAATAAATGTTTTGGATTTATTTGGTTCTAATGAATCACTATTGTAGTTTTGTGAGTGGGTAGTTATGTGAACAACATCAACTTGATGAGGAGAAATTTTGGATATGGATTATTTGGATTTGGATGATGGTGGAGATGTTAGTTTTGTGTGTGGAAGGAAGGCAGGACGAGTTTCAAATTTTCTTAGTGATTAGGTGAAAGTCTTTACAGTCCTCTATAGAATGTCCTTGTGTCCTATGATATTTGTAAGAGACATTAAATTCATACCAAGAGGGATTCCATCCTCGAGGGTCATATGGTTTAGGAGGTGGTAATGTTATGAGTGATTGTTGAAGGAGATCATCTAGGATGGTCACATAACACCCCTTAGGTGTAGATGTGGATGGTGAAGGGGTCTCTTTTGATTTGATGTTTAGGTGAGACACAATGGCCTTGAAGTTGTTTTTAGTCATTGTCAAGGAGATTCTTAGATATTTGGATAGATGAGGGATGGATCCAATATAGAAGCTTGATGGGTTGGTTTTGAGTTGAGATGATAGTGACCTTCTTAGAAGGGGGTGGGATGAAGGTTTGAGGGTCATGTAAGTGGTATTGATCTATGAAGGCATAATAGGGAATTTTAAAGACTTGGAAAATGGTTTTTTTGAGGTCCCTTCATGGTTTTCTTAGATGAGCTAGGTGTGGATGTTGAGGTAGTAGATGTGGAGGGTTGATCTTCAATGATAGGATTAGGGGTGTTTCTAATTTTTATGATATGTGGGTTTAGAAGCATCTTGAGGAGGTGTGGATGATGTGGATGTAGATTTAGAAGATGAGGGTGTAGATTCAGTAGTGTTTTTAGTGGATGTAGACTCGGTGGTTTTGGATTGAGATTTAATAGATGTAGATGTTGATCCAGTGGATGTAGATAAGAGTTTAGGGGTAGGTATAGTCTTATTGATAGTATTGATGGTATGATGAGTGTGAACATTATTCACTTGTGGTTGATCAATGGATGGAGAGTGATTCGGGAAAGGTTGTTTAAACACATCAAGATTTTGATTTTGGGGTGCATTCGGATTGTCTAAATGGAGTTCACCTTTATCGATCAAATATTGAAGGATGTTGTGGAATGAAATGAGTGACACCTTTTGATGTTGTGTCCCTTAACCCTATGGTATTTAAAATAATCATTATCCCTATACCAAGAGGGATTAGATATAAATGTGTCGATGGGACAGATGGGTGGAAGAGAGATCATATTAGCAGTGAGGAGTTTGTCAAAGACTGTGCTATAGGTCTCTCTGATGGGTGTGTAACTATATTATGGGAAAAAAATGCTCAGTAAGTGGGATTTTCCTTAGGATGGATTTGATGACTATGGCATTGGATGATGATTTGGACTTGTCAAGATTGGAGGATGATTTAGATGAAAAGTTGGATTTTGGCTTCTTAGGTCATAGTTTAACTCTACCTTCTTCGAGGGCTCACAATTCTAATTTATGGGCCATAGTGAAAGCTTCATCAAACATCTAGAATGATTAGATTTGAAGTGTGGATGAGATGTTTTTAGTGCATGAACAAGAATAATTTAATTAATTCGGTTTTTGGTAATGAAAAGGATAACTGATTGATTATACCCCTCCAATAGGAAACAAAATCGGTTATGGATTCATCTTCAAATTGTTTAATGGTGTAGAGGTCATTGATGGTGATTTTATGGGTGATGTTTATAGATAAGTGTTCTAGGAAGAGTTGTGTGAGTTGTGTGAATGAGAAAAGGGAGTACTGAGGGATGTTATTGTACTAATCTAGGGCAGGACTAACAAGGACATGGGAAAGTCCTCAGCATTAGATCTTGGTCATGGGCTATGAGATAACAAGTGTGGTGGAAAACATGAATGTGTTATTGGGATCTTCTTTACTATAGAATTTGATAAACTTTAGAAGTTCCTAGTGAGGTGGATATGCTTGTAAGGTACTGAGGGGTGAATGGGCTCATTGTAGATTTGTTCATAGGAGAGAACATTCTTAGGACCCGAGGAAGTGGCTTTAAGGTTGGATATTATGTTCATGAGAGATTGAAGGGGGTTTAGTTGTGATGGTTGTTATAAGGATGAGCCAGAGTTGATTGAATGAAAAATGGCTAGGCTGTGGGTATAATTGATACTATGAGGGATATTTTATGATAAGGGATATTTTTTGATAAGGAATATTAGTGGGGATATTGTAAGTGGATTGAGACACTAAGGGTTGTGATGGTTGCACATATTGATAGGGGATGGGAATAGATGTGTTAATAAGAGGTTATGATGGTTGGGGATATGTTGGAAGGAAAAATGTATATGGGTAAGGGGTTTTGAATAAGTGAGTGGTTGTTGGAAGGTATAGAAGAAGTAATAGAGGATGGTGCTTGTTGTGGGATATTTTGAATAGGAATAGATTGGGGTATGGAAATGAGTGGTTGTGATGGTTGAGGTACATGTTGTGAGATAAGAGGAGTAGAATATGGTAATGAAACGGGTGGGTGCTAGCAATAACACTAGTGTTGACTAGAGGGATGGATGTAGGAATGGACATAGTGATGTTTTGAATGGGGTTGGTGTTTTTTGAGAAGGTGGTGGCTGAGATATAGTGATAGAAATGGAAAAAAAAACTCATTGGAGGTGTCTGAATGGCCGAGGATGCTGGAGGGGTAGATGAGGAAGCATTAGGATTGTTTTGAAGAGGTGTGGAACTAGTGGAAGGATCAGGTGAAGATGTAGGTTGTTGAGTGGACATATTGAGAAGAAATCATATGAAGACCAAAAACAAGAATGGAAGACATGACATTAGATGTTTTGGGTTGAGTATGAGGTGGATATGGGTATAATTGTTGAATGATGGGTTCTGAGTTGGGTTAATAAGATGGGAAAATCCACATGAAGGATCAAGAACATACGGAGGTGGTTCAGTACTGATGGTTGAAGTTGGACACCCCTAGCTACAAGGTAAGCATTAAGGGCCACGGGGTTTGAATCCAAAATCTCTAAAAAGATGGGATCCCACCATCAAATAAGTGAGGACTAGGAGGATCAAGGATTTTAGATGATGTAGATTGAGAGCTAGGAGAATGTGGTGGTTCTAACTCTTTTATCTGAGATAAATGAGATATTTAACGATGGAGTAGGTGTGTGGAATCTAAAAGTGTTTTAGATACTTTCATTATAATGCTCATTTTATTCCTCCCAAATTGTTGATTTTCAGATTGAGGTGTGGATATTTCTTGATTTAGATCTATAATTGGTTGATATTGTGGGGTTTGATGGTGTAATGGTGTAGATTGCTGGAATAGACTAGACATGTTTTCAGATGTTTGGACACGGATTGTTGTCTTGTAAGTACCATGATTAACAAATACATAATCACCTACAAATGAAAGATAACTAAGTGGGTTGATTACAAACAACAGACAAATCAAGAAAAATGAATTTTAGATTATCTTGAATTAATTAAGAAAATATGAAATGTGTAAAATGGATGATGGGGTCCTAGGAAATGGACTATCTACTGCCGGTTTCAAAACTGTTTAAGGTTGGCATCCTTGATATACCCGAAAGGTACATGAGGCTCAAATTTGTGTTGGTACCAGTACATGGCCTAGTATTGGTGCCTACCCCCTCACTTTAAGGTCCCACAATGATAAGGGAGTCAAGTTCTTACCAAATATACCGACAACTAGTTGTTTATACTCGGCCTAGAACATCGAGTTAGTTTCCCTATTAGGTGATGAAATCCCAATAGTTATCACCTGGGTATGATTTTTGATGAAAATTTTATATTTGATGTGATTTGTTATGTGTGTGGGGGAATAATTAAGTGAATGCAATCGGTTATCCTTCCTAATTAAAGCTATATGATCAAGCAATATGCAAGTTTCATTTTTAATCCCAAAAGAAATGATTGATTTTGATGAGGACATAAAACAAATATGTAGTAAAAAAAAAAAAAGAAGGAAAAGGACTCACCTTAATAACATCTTCCTTTTTATTTTTTTGTAATTTTTGATTTTTATATATATATATATATATATATATATTAGAATAAAGCAATCCAACAAGCAAAAAGCCTCCAAAAATAGAAAACCTACAAGAATGAGTTAGGAAAAAAGAAAACAACAGAAAAATAGGGGTTAGAAGGCTAATTGTTGAGTAATCAAAATAATTTAGAGAAATCATCGGTGATTGATGAATCACTAGCGATTCACCGATCACGGTGATTGACCAAATCGCTAGTGATTATAGAGTAGAAAACCTAGATATGAAAAATATGAAATTTGAATGAATGAAAGAAGAGGAATTAAGGGTCCCACTGGTGTGCCAGAATGTTTAGAGATGTTTTTACCTTTCTACTTGAATTAACAAAGTGAAATAATAAAAAAAACCAACCTCAGAAGACGTAGGGTTTAACGATACCCGTAGATGATGGTTGTTGATGCTCGATGTTGATAGAAGTTGTGCTCCATCCAAAAGTGTGTACAAGCTCCTATCCTGTGAAGAAACCTGTGCTCAAAGACACTAAATAAAATGGATTAGATAGATAGATAAGTGAGTTTCTTAGAAAAGGTCGATTCCAAGAATCCAAAGGGCTTCCTCGAAGGATGTCAAATCACCTTGTAAAAATCAAGTGAATTATAATGGATAAATGATAAATGATAAATAGATACAAGATAGATAGATGCAAAAATAGTAGATAAATATGACTAGAATTCAAGATCAAATGATAGGTCTTGTTCAGCTTCAAATGTGGCCCAGGAAAGTGTGGATGTAATATGTATGTGTTCAAAGTAATCATACCAAAGAAGTTGTCAACTTCTTGTTTGATCTCATGTAAGAATTCAATATGATCTTCAATGTCTTTTTGGTGTCAACAAATCGGATTGAACATAGATTCAATTCATGAATGATGTCAAATTGTTCCCAAGTAGAAAGGTTTTCAAACTATTAGAAGTGAGTGAATGCTTGTGATTTCATGTGATTGACCAGGAATTGCCATCTAACAAAGAGCCATTCTCAAAGACATGTTAGAAGAAACAAACATGATAGAAACATATATGATATATTGATAAAAATTGATAAAAGTTGACAAGGGGTAAAATTGATAGGAATCATGGCGATTAGGCCAATCGGTGGCAATTCAAGTGATTTTTGATAGTTTAACAAAATCAAAAGTTTGAAGTTTTTGATTAATGTTTCAAGTTGATTTTTATGAAAATGATGAAAAAGAGGTAAAAAAATATACAAGAGATACCTAGAGGTTATAATGGAGCTAAAAGAAGCCTCAAACCTCGCTAGAAGATGACCTAAGATGGTGGTGTAATTTGCAAGTTGAATGTTGAAAAATGATCCACATAAGCTTAAAAGGCTTTAAAATTCTTGATGAAGATTGATAATGATGCTCACTGATGATTTTGATGTTCTAGTGCTAAGTGATGATATGCAAAATGCTGGAAGACAATATTGAAAGCAAGAGATCAAGATTCAAATTGAGATCCTTGGATGGAAGATGGAAAAATACTATTTATAATTGTTGGTGATTACCGAATCGCCGATGATTTGATTTTTTGGGGTTTGGAAGGGTAAAGTGGTTAAAACCACTTCCAAATGGAGTTTTTTAGTTTTGGATTTGGGTAAATAGTTTGCTAAGTTGTTGGGGATGAGGTGTGATGGTTAAGGGGTTGTGAAATAGGTTATATGTGATTTTTCTTTATTTAATTTTGATTTTTAGGGTGATTTAGGGTGGTTGAATGGGATTTGATAGCTTTAAGAAGGATATTCATGAAAGGTAAATATGATGAGGGAATTATGACTTAGGATGAGTGCAAATGATGAATTGGATTAATAAATGATAAAAGGAATGAAGGGTGCAAATTTTTGGTGTTTTCCATGCCTCAATATCTTATTAACTCACTCTCTTCATGCTTTCCATGCCTTGACCATGCTTCTCTATCTACCTCATTCCTTTAATCCATCACACTAATTCATCCTATTGACTAAGCATCATAATTAGACCCTCTTGGACTAAGCTAATCTCATTATCTTTACCCTTGAAACCAAGCCACACCTTTTTATCCATGACATCATCATTCCAAGCATCCTTTGGACCTCATACACCTTTTTCATTAATTAGTATACACCTTTTTCATCAACGACAACATTATAAGAACTCACAAGAGATATATGGATATAAAAACTTCTATAACCAATTTCAAGGATGAGATTCCTTCTTGACATCTGCAATAACGTTATTGATCATAAAAACTTAACAATAATTATTCCTTGATTCAATAATCCATGAAGTGACTCATTTTTATCTCCTCTTAAATGACATATTAGGGGTCATGGTATCCTTAATGTACAAAACAAAGTATTTTTCTTAAGATGCTTTTCAACTCTTAGAATTATCTTGTTCATGACTTGTTTGATGTACCAAAATTAGCAAAGCTTCTTCTTTCGGGAGACCTCATTTCTTCTTGATCATGATGTTCTAATGATAGTCATATCTATTCACTTTAACTTAAAATATTCTTGGAATGAAGATCTCTTCATATAAATTTTAGACTCTTTTCAATTCATGATCATTTTACATTCTTGATGCATTCTGTCTCGGACCTGCGTGACACTCTTACCCAAGATGTGAAAAAATGACAAAGATCACAATATTGTTAAGTTAAAG
This sequence comes from Taxus wallichiana var. yunnanensis, assembly GCA_018340775.1. Lineage (NCBI taxonomy): Eukaryota > Viridiplantae > Streptophyta > Pinopsida > Cupressales > Taxaceae > Taxus > Taxus wallichiana. The sequence continues at coordinate 491,830,402 of CM031235.1, forward strand.
GTGAACACCTACTCATATGACCACTTTTGAAACTTGAAGATGAGAGAACTCATTGATGATTAACCAAAGTAACAACATGAACTTCATCTTTCAAAAGAATGTAACCGCATTTAAAACTCTCATGCAAACCTTTAGACATGACTTAACACAAATTTTAGCTAAGATAAGCTTGTGGGTTTGACACTAAAACTAGACTTTATGATTTAACCTCAAGAATTGACCAAGAGAACCTAATAATCACATGGATAATAATAATTTTACCATATAAATGAATTGAAACAACAAATCAGATCATTATTACCTAGTTTTCTTCATACTCAGATTGAAAACATATTATCCCAAATTAACCCCCTCCCAAATTGATTTGGATAAATCCTTTAAAATGGACTTATAAATCTAAAAATCCATATGAGACATCCTAACACCCATCAAATTTATGCCTCCCAACAAATTTGAAAATTTCTCACCAAAGAAGTAGACAAAGTGGTAGGATTCTCAGGCGCACCTCAGTGGTCCAAACATTCTCTTGACCTCAAGTATGTGAAATTAATTGTGTTGGATAGGATTTTGGATCCGAGATTGGGTCAAGGAAGGTCAGAAAATATGTGGTGGGTTAAGGTAATGACACATGGTGTAAGATAAATTGCCGAGGATGGACACATGTCACCATTCTAGTGCAAGAAAAGTAGATGAGCTCCCGTGGACGTAAAGTCTCGTAGAATGAGCTAGATTCCAAATCATTTCAGGTCCGTGGGGATGGTATGTAAGGCTATAATAAAAGTACCAAACCTAAAACAAATGAAAGGTGAACAATGGAAAAGAAATAAATAATTCACATGTAGATAGAGGCAATCTCCGAGGCTAATCGAATGCTGCCACATGTCACTCTTTTGTGCATCCCAACATGCAAACTTCAAATGGCCATAAATTTCACCCCGAGCTCCAAATATTACAAAATTGGTATCGTTGGAAAGTTATTCTCAATCCCTTTAATTTAGAATCATTTGATTTAGAGATTGATATATTTTAGTGGGGAAAATAGAAAAATAGTTTAGGCATTAATATGCAGTTATAAATGGCTCAACCACACGAATTGATGGAGTATGGGGATATTACCTTCTCTTAGAAGATAAAGGACAATGGGGAATAGGTTTAAAAAGGTGCCCATGATTTTTTTAGAGATTAATAGATGATTGATGGTGGTTGAAGCATCAAGCTTGGAAGTTGTGTTGTAGGAAAAGATAGAGATTTTCATTAATGACATGATCAAAGCTGATCTTTCCCTCTTATATCTCTCCATTCTTATATATATTGTAAGTTGATTCTTATTTCAAAATAGTTATATTTTTTGTAGTGGCACCATGCCAAAATGGTGGCCAACTTTCCATGAGTTCCAGACCTTGAATCTGGTCTCTCGTAATGTATTCACACCTTCTTCCAGAAATGTTATGAAGTTGTGCATATTTTTAAGCAATAGAATCTATTTTGTGGCACATCTATCTTCAGTAGCATGTTTTATTTTTATTCTTGCCTATCTATTCATTTTTTTCGGCATGTTGTGTATATTTCCTACTTGCAGTTCCATTTTTATATGTTGTCAATGCATGGGAAAGTTTAGTCTCGCATGGTTCTTGATATGTGGCACATTTGTCTGCCCTCTCTCTAGTGTTTCTTTCTTTCCTTCCCCTCGTGGAGAGTGATTCACCCCTTTTATGGTGCTATCACCACCCCTTTTAGTTTAAGATTTCCCTTTTCATGCATCTCCTTCTAACCCTAGTCCCTTGGAATGTGTAGGTTAGAATTAGTTAGCTACATTTACTTATTTAGGAGTAGTGTTAGTATTAGATTTAGGTAGAGGAACCAACCTTATCTAGAGGTTTGTCTCACAATGCAAGTCCCACAACTTGGAGAGAGTCCTATGTTGCCTCAAAATCTCAAGTTTTCTATCATTCGGGGCAAGGTGTAATTTTGAGCTCCAACAATTTTAAAATACATGGTGAGACAGAGTTTGAAGCACTTTACAACTTCATTTCATCAAGTTGATGTGTTCTTGGTGATATTTTAGCCTTTGGAGGCATTTTCAAGCACATTTGACAACTCCATTGTTCCAATAAACCCATTATCTTAGTTACTGACCGTTCTTTTCATCTTTCATCAATTTCTCTTCTTTCCATCTTCCCATTTTCCTCTTTCATGAAGTTATGCAATCATGGCTTCATTCCCTTGTTGGAACTCTCATTTGTAGCAGTAATACCAACTCCCCCATCCCCATATTCCCAAAATCCTCCTCCAAATCAGTTATATGAGCCCTATAATCATAATCATGCGTATAACCTAACCCCCACTAATCCATGTGGTTATTTACCTAACCAAAATGTTTTTCAAGAACAAGGTTATGTATGTTATGAAGGTGATTCTATGTAGATTCTGATTTCCATAAGCAAATTCAAGAATTAGAGGTTGAACATGGTGTAGATCAGGGCTACATGTGTAATAAAGGCATGTAAAATTGGTTTTAGGGTCCCTTGTCCATGGGTTGGCCCTATTCCAAACCTGGTTCAACCCTCAAGAAAAGCTAGATTTATAGTTGAGATGCTTCCTAAATTGTAAAGTGGGATGAGTTAATGGAGGCTCATAAATCTAGTGTTAGGAAACCCTGTCAATGGGGAAACCTTACACTACCATATCACAACCCTCCCATTCCTCCTCCCAAGCTACACCATCTCACTGATTTTCATGTTCCTAGATTTCTACCGCTCTTGTTGAGAATTCCTTTGCTCCATCTTCTTACCTTCTATCTCACCTTCGCTTCTCCACAGTATTTTCTTCTAAGTACCCATATCTCCCATAATCCCACTTGTCCCCTCATCCATTTTCTAAACCCTTGCTATCTCAACCTCTCCCTCACTTTCCAAAATCAGTTGAAGTGCATTCCATTACAGAAAACCATGACATATTTGTTGAGGAATGGACTAATTTCGATGACATTATTAATGAATTTCCTACTATTTTCATGGAGAAATATTCTAGGGAAGACATTCCCGAGGATAAAGCGAGGAGGAAACCCAAGATGAATATCAATTTGATCTTCAAGTAGAGGAAGAGAAGCTCCAAGGTGAGAAAGAGGTTTTGATTGATTACATTGATCCACCAAGAACATATTCAGATGCTATAATTAATCAAAGGGAACTTCATGTTGAGGAGGAGGAGAGGTTTGATTTATCAAACTTCTTGTTTGATGAGGAGAATGTAGATCCGTAGGAGAAAACAATTTTTGTAGAGCAAGTAGAAGAAGGTATAAATCAACTTGCAAATAGTCACCTTGAGGAAAGTCTCGTATGATAATCCCATTTGTGGGGTTGAGCTTCAAAATAATGGGCAAATCATAAGGATCGGTTCATCGCTCCAAAGGCCCCATTATCAATAAGATATCTAGCTAATTTGGTACCAAAAATAGAATTTCCACCTTGGTCATGCTAATTTGAGCATGAGGATGAACTTAAGCGTACTCAAAGGTCAACAAAAATGCCTCCAAAATCCAAATGTAAAAAAACTAAAGGAGGTATTCATTTTGTTTTTTGTTGATACTTTGAGGAAAGGAAGACCAGCTACAAGATAATTTTCCACTCTCATTAAAGGCCATGTTCAGTTCCAAATTATTTACATGGCCACATTTTGTGAGAAAGGGATGTTATTTCTCACTACCTGTTGCAAGTTTTGTTTGTCTTCTCTTCCTCTTGGTTAGAGTAGAGTAGGTAGGTTTGTTTTCAACAAAAGAAGTGTTTGTGCACACTATGCATGTTTTCATTTGGGGTATGTATGATTTTCCTTTTGTATAAAGTCTTTGTGGGATTTTTGTTTTTCTATTTACACCGCCTATTTTTGAATGCAAAGCAGGTTTCATGGTGGAATCAGATAGTTGGATTAATTTCTAAGCTTCATTTAGAGCTCCATAGATCAATTTTAATCTAGCAAAGTCATTAGGTAGTTTCAATTTTCTTCTAAGTTCATACAAATTTGGGAGACAAATATTCAAAGGAAAATATTAGTTTCTTTAAGGTTAGGCTTGAATCCATGCCTAATGGATGCTTCAAGGCTACTAGTCTCTTCATCTAGTAAGAAGATGTCCCCTGGAGGTCGCTAAACTATTATCCCAAATTAATCCCTCTCGAATTAATTTGGATAACTCATTTAAAATGGACTTAGCAATTTAAACAAGCCCCAAAATATGTCCTAGCACCTAAAAAATTTACGTCACTCTAAACATTTGAAAATATCCTGCTAAAGTAGTAGACCACATGGTAGGATTTCGACACTCCTCGTGGTCCAAACATTCCACCGACCTCAATACTATGAAATTAATTATGTTGGATAGGATTTCAGGTCTAGGTTTGGGTCAAGGAAGGTTAAAAACATGTGGTGGGTGAAGGCCATGACACATGGTGTAAGATAAATAGATGACAAAGTGGAAACACGTAACCATTCGGCACAGACGAGTAGATGAGATCCCGCGGATGTAAAGTCCACGAATGAGCCAAATTTCAAAGCATTTCGGTCGGTGGGGGTAGTATGCAAGGCTACAGTCAAAGGCCCAACCCCACAACCAATGAAACATGAACTCATTGCAAAGTAAAAATAAATTCTCACATAGACAAAGACAATCTCCAAGGCCAATCAAATGTTGCCACATGTCACTCTCTTGTTCATCTCAACATGTAAATTTTAAATGACCATAACTTTCGCTCCGAGCTCCAAATATTACAAAATTGGTATCCTTGGAAAGGTATCTTTAATCCTTTCAATTTTACTTCATTTGATTCATATATTAATGACATTTGGTTTGGGAAAAATAGAAAAAATAGTTTGGGAATTAATATATGTTAGAATTTGAGGATTCTAATAAATATGGATTTAATTAACTTACATATTACATAATATTACAATAAATATTTAAATAAATATTACATTATGACATAAGTAAATAAAAAAATACTTACAGAAATAAATAACATAGGTGACACAAAGATTATAGTGGAAAACTCCATTCGGGTAAAAACCACTTTGAAAATAACCTTTTACTTTAGAGAACTTATTTTACATCCAAGAAGATCACCTCCTCCTTTGAAACCCTATTTACCAAGGATAAAATAAAATCACTTGATTTACACACCTTTGATATATTTCTCGAATATATCAAATGAGGACCTAAAGTCCTTTTTATAAAAGGTGATCGGGTATGTCTCCGACCCACCTTTTCAACCTAAAATGGTTGACACATACACTTAGGTTTATAATATTTAATATTAGAAATATAATTATTTCATGATATTAAATATTTAACTTAAAGTATATACCTAGGTTAGCATATTTAATAATAGAAATATAAATATTTCATATTATTAAATATTAACCTATATATTATAGATAGACCCATATACATTAAGGGTTGGCTGACACCACTTATCATTATGTTCCAACACTCCCCTTAATGTTAAGTGGGATAGCATAACATATGCCAATAAACTACCTCGCACTGTGGTACACTACGAGGTTTTACAATCCTTAAACCATAAAGGTTTTAGGCTAGCATATCAGTTGAAGGAATTATAACACCTTCATCATACTCAATTTACCTTTTGGTACAACAAGATTTGGAATTCCAAAGTTCATCCTATGATCAGTGGCTAAGTATGATTTGTGAGTTTTGCATGTTCTCGCAGGTTCTCATAAAATGTTATTAAACCCAAGCATATAGGATCCTTTTACAACCAAGTAACTCCTTAACAATATGCTTGTATTGGATGTTTACCAGTAAAATCAATAGTACTAAAGAGTTTATTGAAGACCGCCTTTAAGATCTTTCTACACTTCTTTCTAAAAAAGAAGCCGAGGAGGTATACATGCCGAAGGTCTTTTTACACTTGCCTCGAAGGTATTTTTTTATACTTACCTGAAGGTATTTTTACAAAAAAATAATTTCCATTAGGAGGTGACATTTTGATGCACACTCCCCTCAATGGAAACTCGAAAATCTAAGCTTTTCACGAAATTGAAAAAACTTTGCGCAAAGACTCGGGGACTTTATGAAGATGTCAAAGACAACTGCTATTCAATCAACATGAACTTGAGATTTATCTCATCACTTTGCACCTTATCACAGGTGAAGTGTATATGTATCTCAATGTTATTCGTCCCTCCGACATTGAATTAATTCTTATATTACTGACATAGAAGAGAAATACTTTCTTTATCTTCCATGTGTATCTCTACCAATAGTCGTTGCAGCCACATGGCTTCTTTATTTCTTCCATTGTACTTCTCTGCCTCAGTAGAAGAAATGGATATTGTTGATTGTATTTGTTGTTCCAAGTAATGGTTCATATACCAAAAACTTGAACACATATTCTAGTATATTTTATAACACAACATTAGTATGGTTAGAATCACAAAATCCATATAAGATAGTATTTTCATTCTTATTATAATGTAACCCATGATTGATTGTTCCTTTCAAATATCTAAAAATTATTTTTGTAAGATTCTAATGATCTCTAAAAAGTTTCTTGCATAAACCTTGAAGTAATTCCTATTATATAGGAAATATCTAATCTAGTTATAGTTAGATAAATCAAATTTTCAACTAACAATGTATATAAAATAGGATCAACATTTTTCATATGCAGATTTAGGATCAATATTTATTCCAACTTACATCAAGTAGAAAATGGTTTATAATCAATCATAAGAAAAATTTCAATACAATGGTTGCATATTGTGTTTTGAAAAATAAAAAATAGAATGAAATACAAATCATATAAATAACATGATGTGAGATACCTAACTCATTTATTTCAAATTACTATTTCAATTTTTCTTTAATCTTATGAATTAAATCAGAATTGTCACTAGTCATAAGCAAATCATCAACATATATACATATAATGATAATATGTGAGTCTTATTATTTAATGAATATATCATTGTTAGAAGAACAATTAACAAAACCTAACAATTTAAATGAAAGAATTTTCGTAGACCAAGCTCTAAGAGTTTGTTTTAAACCATACAAGGATTTCTCAACTTACAAACATAGTTTTCTTTACCAGTTTCTTCAAATCCTTTAGGTTGAAACATGTAAATTTCTTCTTTTAAATTACAATTCAAAAATATTTTTTTATCCATTTGGTGGATTTCCCACCCAAATTGAGCGGCAATAGCAAATAAGGCCCTAATAGTACTCATTTGAACTATAAGAAATGGCTCACCATAATCAATACCGGGTTTCGAGTGAAACCTCTAAAGAACAAGTCTAGCTTTATGTTTGTTAATACTACCATCAACATTATATTTTACTTTGTATATCCACCTAGACCCTATAATACTTCACGGCTCAAGTTCATACAAGGTAATTAATGCATGGTACATATGATGGCTTCTGGTCATTTTCCTAAGGTTAATAGAATTTGAGATTTCTAACATATATTGAGCCTAATTTAATTTCTTATCTAGGAAGATAAGAGTTTCATAAACATCTATAACATCAAAACATCATCATGACCATTTACTAAATCAGAATCAAAACCATCATTTAGAAGCATTTAATGAATTAACTTCAAGAGAAGAAGACAACACATGTAAACCTTTCACTAGATTATATCTATACATTTCATAAAAGCTTCGATAATTAACATGTCCTAACTCTTCATGCCATAGTTTTGAATTATTTAAACTTTGAGATATAAAACAAAATGCAAAAGAGAAATAATAAAAAATATATAGACCATTTCTTTGAGTTCCTTCATTTATTGTAATCTCATTACTATCCTTGATATACCGAGTATCATTTATTTATGGATTCTAGTTGTGTCCATACATCTTTTAGATGTTTGATATTACTAATGTGTAGAAGGTACTCATCGTTCCCATTGCGTAGAATCATATAAAGAGCCTCCTACATTCGTTGCAAAAATGTATTCATGTTATTTAAAGTTTTTTGATGATGGTGGGAGCAACCTCATATTCGAAATAATCATCCGAGTTTCCTCGCCATAAATTGTGTTTTGACCTAAATGTTGTAATTGGTTTCATTCAGATCTGGGTTTTGTCGAGACAAAAATAACTAGATGCCATTTTTTTCCTAAACTTGTAAAACACACCCATTATAATATACAAAGTATACCACAAATTTCGATACATATTTATTGATAATAAAAATAACACTTTTAATAGAATCATATTTAAATTTAATAGACCTAAAGAAACCATTTGATCATAACTAATTATGTCATTATAATACATACTAATTTTCTTCCCATGATCAAAATAATGACCCGCAATATAAAGGGATCTACATTATACCCTAGATTTATATAAAAATATTTTCGACCATATAAAAGTGAAGAAGAGACCCCTAAGAATGCATAACAGACTTCAAATTTTTAAAAAAATGTAAACAAAGATCCGACTAACTTAAATTTGATGTCTAAATGACCGTCATAATGACTTATTTTTTGGTCTGTCATGACAGTCATTTGGCCGTCAATTTTAACACAATGAAAGTTTCTTGGAACATACGAGCTTAAATTTGACATCTAAATAACCATCATATTGTCTTATGTTTGGTCTATCATGACGGTCATTTGACTGTCAAATTTAATGAAGCCAAAACTTGTTGTGCATTTCCAGAATTTCTTCTTCTGTATAATATTAGGGAGGTTATATTTTAATATATTATAATAACCTATTATAATTTATAATGTAAAAATATATACATTTTTTTATTAAAAAAAGGTATATAGTTTATAGAATGTAAATAAAAAACAACATATAATTCATAAAAATTATAAACTATAGTATATTTTTTATATATAAAAAACATAACCCTTATTAAAGGGGTTTAAAGGACATAGACCAAGTTAAAAGAATTTTACCAGGTGCAAGTAGATTTATGAGAGTATAGATTAACCTACATATTTTATAGAGGGGACAAGTAATTTCACCTAACCAATAAAATAAATTGAAATCCCTATTTTCATGAACCTTGTCTCCTCCCTTCATTTACTCTTAATTTTACCTCGCACACATTTAAAACTATGGAAATATTACAAAATATTTTATATAATTCCTGCAAGCTAAAAACTTTAAAACTTTTATGTGGCTATAACTACCAATATTTTAATAAATATTTACCACACTTCACGTGGGCCACTAATAAACTAGCCTTTTTTTTATTCTCCATTTATACTTGAGAGTTCCACATTTATACCTGAGATATTATCTCATTTTATTCTCCACTCCCACTCTTATATAAAAGAAAACCTTTAAATAGGTTTATTTATATAGTTTTTATAAACTATAAGATATAAATGAATGGGGCTACCCCCTTACATGGATAATATAAATGGTTAGGGACACATGTTAGGTTTTATTTAATAAGTATTAAGATTTAAAAAGTAATCCCTTCATGGCCAAGCAATAAACATGAGCCCCCTTACTAAAAAAAAGTAAGCACTTATTTTTTTTAACATATATAAACCAAATCTAATAAAATTTATATTTTAAGCGGTTTAAACTAACTTATATATAATATGATTCAAACTTAAGTTTGTTTCTTTTAAAAAATATATATGCCTAGATTTATAAGTTAAGTTTAAATATGATTTAAACTTAGGCTTAGAATATGGTCTGTTAACTCTTCCCTCAATCCCATGTAATTTTAATATGGTTTAAGGCTTTTAATATATAGTTTTTTTCTTCCAAAACTATATAAATTTTAATATGATGTTTATATAAATTATTATATAAACCTTATTCTATATTATATATATTTTTATTTAAAAATAATAATATAGTTTTCAAATTATATAAGATATAGTTATAGATTAACTATAAACTATAGTTTTTCAAATCAAATCCTTTTAGAGGGGACCAAAGAACACGGGTATGAATTTACCTTCCGAAATATTTAACCTACAAACATTTGAAATTATAGAAAACATGAAAATTATTTCATATAGTAATAAATCATTTCTTTTTCTGTATGTGATTTTCACGCAAGTAAATATTTGAAGCCCCTTTTACTACGACATCAATCTTCGAAAAAACATTAATTTCATATAATTTATAAAATGTAAATGAAAGTAAAAATCATATCATATTACATCTCCCCCCAAAAAAAAAAAATTAGGGATTTAAAATTGAAAAACCCTAAAAATTTATCGAGAATTTAATTACACAAATGTAATGCCAAAATAAATTGGGGAAAAAAAGAGGACTGAATAATTTTAAATACCCTTTCGGGTTGGTTGATAAAACCCGTACAAATTAAATAAATAAAATAAAAAACATTTGATCTTAATTTATTTAATTTACCTCACTCTATTACCATGTTAAAATTTGAGGATTCTAATAAATACAGATTTAATCAACTTACATATTACATAATGTTACAATAAATATTTAAATAAATATTACATCATAACATAAGTAAATAAAGAAATACTTACAGGAAATAAATAACACAGTGACACATTTATAGTAGAAAACTCCAATAGGGTAAAAACCACTTTGAAAATAACCTTTTACTTGAGAGAACTTAATTTACATCCAAGAAGATCACCTCCTCTTTTGAAACCCTATTTACCAAGGGTAAAACCAAATCACTTGATTTACACATCTTTGATATATTTCTAATATATCAAATAAGGACCTAAAGTATTTTTATAAAAGGTGATCGGGTATGTCTCCCAAACCACCTTTTCAACCTAAAATGGTTGACACATAAACTTATGTTTATAATATTTAATATTAGAAATATAATTATTTCATGATATTAAATATTTAACCTAAAATATATACCTAGGTTAGCATATTTAATAATAGAAATATAAATATTTCATATTATTAAATATTAACCTATATATTAGTGATGGACCCATATACATTAAGGGTTAACTAGACCACTTAATCATTATGTTCCAACAATATACGATTACAAACAGCTCAACCACCAAATTGATGAAGTATGGGGCTCTTACATTCTCCTAGAAGCAAAAATACATTGGGGAATGGGTTTTATAGGGTGTCCATGATGCTTTTTAGAGATGAATGAATTATTGATGGTGGTGGAAGCTTAAAAGCCATGTTGTAGGGACATATATTTTTATTAATGACAAGATCAAATCCAATCTCTATCCCTCTCTTTTCCCTCTTCTCTCTCTCCATTCATCTATATATTGTAAGTTTATGCTTAATTCCAAAGAGCACTCTTTGTTGTAACAACACCATGCCAAAATTGTGGCTGAATTCCCACGAGTTCCGTAACTCGGTCTCTACAATGTATCTATGCCTTCTTCGCAGAAATGTAATGAATTTGGGTAAATTTTTAAGCAATATAATTTATTTTATGGAACATCTATTTACCCTAGCTCGTTTTATTTATAGTTTTCCTCTCTATTCATTTTTCACATGTTGTGCAAATTTCCTACTTGCAGGTTCCATTTTTCTATTTTGTCAATGCGTGGGAAAGTTTAGTGTATATGGTTCTTAATTATGGCATGTTTTTCCCCTCTCTCCCATGTTTTCCTCTGTTTCATTCCCCTTATAGAGAGTGATTCACCCCTTTCTCGGTGCTATCATCACCCCTTTTATTTTAGGATTTCCTTTTCATGCATATCCTTCTAACCATGGTCCCTTGGAATGAGTATGTTAAGATTAATTAGCTTCATTTCCTTCTTTATGAGTAGTGTTAGCATTATATTTAGGTATAGGAAACAACCTTCTCTCGGATGTTTATCTCATAGTGCAAGTCCCACAGATTGGAGAGAGTCCCATGTTGCCTCAAAATCTTGGGTTGTCTACGACTCGGGGCAGAGTGAAATTTTGAGCTCCAACAAAACATATCTAATTTCTTCATGGAATGATATAAGACAATGAATTACATAGTCATACCTCATGACCACTTGAAACCTCATGCAAAAATGTTTGATGAACCTATGACACTTGAGTGACATCATGACATTATGCAAGAATCTAGATGGACTTTCCTGAAATGAATTCTTCTTTCTTATGCTAAAAATATTTTATTGTACTCTTGTTTCTTCTTAAGAATTGATAGGATTTGATCTATTAAAGATCATGAACACCTCCTTAAACATGTTCAACCTTGTTCACTAGTCCCATAAGTACATTCAATTATCCTTCATGGATGGAATATTTCAACACTTTATCAATCATATATAAAATTGAGAGCACATGCATCTTGTTCACATCTAATTAGTATGTATCTAGCCACTTGTTTCTTGAATTATAATTTAGACCATAAACCATTTATTCTTAATGGCTATGTTAACTTTTGTACAAGTACACACACACTCTTCATAGAAAGGAAACTCACTCAACACTCAAGAAAACTTGATGCGTATATTGGTTGACCTTATGATGCCCATTTATTTCATGACTTTGTATCTAAGGACTAGGATAGACATCATAGACCAACATGACACACTTAATAATTAAGTTTTGATTAAGAAAAATCCTTAACAACCTATACAACAACATGATTTCAAGATATCTTTCCGCAACCTTAAAATCTCTTGAGAACTTCTCACAACCTCTCTATAAACTATAGAAGATGACACTTTTGATCAAATTAGTCATGAATTTTAGGTGAGTGATATACCACATACATACTTTCAGATTTATATTTTATAACACAAACTTTATGACTGAAGGTACACACTTTTATTTTATTGGATGAATAGGAAAACCTTCAATCACCTTACATGAGACCAATTATACATAAGGACCTTAAGAAGGAGATTAAACAAACATATCTTTTGACTATTCATAAATTTGCAATATGAGAAAATTTTTATCAACACTTACTGAAGGTAACTCACTTCCAATAACACACCATGATTATTTCAAATGGGAAATTCCTTCTTGAATCCTAGATAGGACATAATATGCTTATTGGGTCACTCTAATGGAATATATTCATCACAATATCTTAAAGACTCTATATTTTGTCTCTCGCGCTTTGAGATCTTCCCATTATTCTTGTATGCCACTTTATGTTTGATAATTTCAACTCATATATATCCATATTCTAATTAGATTCCTGAAAAACATACATGATGTACTTCATCCACTTTCTCTCTCTTGGTTATGGCTAAAGGTTCTTTATGACTGGTACAAGGCTCTCCTTCTTCCTTATCAACTTTATCAACACCTTTTGTTATCATGCTTGAGCTAAGTTCTCCTATGGCTATCTCTGAATTCTTCTCCTTTCTACCATATTCACATATTTATTTCTTATCCTATTTTTATTCCTTAGTCGAAGAACCAGTTCCCTTGTCCTTGTATTCATTCTTAAACTCCTTATTTTTAATGTATGTCTAAAATATTCTTGGTTTGTACTCACTCTTAGGATTGGTTTTCACTTTGAATACCTTATTAATTTTACCTTTGAATGCTTGAAACTTGGTTTTTACCTAGGAGGTTCATTTACATAATAATATCTTGTAAAATGTCACTATCCATGACAATGGTAATATATAACACCAGTCTTTCTTCTAGATTGATGTGGACTGAGATTCTAACAATGATTAACAACCTTATAACTATAAAATTGTCTAGAAAATGTCCAACCTGGTTGCAATTATGACACACAAATTCATTCTCACCTCTAGGGACTTCATTTCTCCAATTTTGACTAAATGATTCATAGAGACAATACCTAACAGTATGACCATTCTCTTCACAATCAAAACAAATGATATTCCTTAGCTCTATGTCCAAAACCATAACAAGTATAACAATAACCATTAAAAGATATTTCATACCTTGATGCATTAGGTTTCCTAGCTTAGTTAGACCTTAAATTTTTATCCTTGGACTTCTTCATGTTTGATTGTGTATTTGGACCAACCTTGTCATCTTCACACTTCTCCATGGGATCTCCTTTGAAACCTAGACTAGTCTTTTCACTTGTTTCTCTTTGAATCTATAAAATTTCATCAATAAATTCTTTTCTTTTCTTCAAATTTCAATACATATTCAACATGTTATTTACTTCTTCTAATTCAACTTTCAAGGATCCCAATTCTCATTCATGTATGAGGAAATCATGGTCTTTGTTATTTAAGGATTTTGACACATTATCAACATGATATTGCATATATTTTAGGTCTTGACCATGTTTGGATTCCATACCATTGATTTTCTCATTCAATGTTGAATTAGGGACTCAACAATCTCAAACTTCCTTTTCATAACTGCTTCAACTAATTTACCCATGCTTGTTCTTCAAGGATCTCCTCCAAGCTGTCAAACTTGTTCCAAGAGTACCCTACTCTAATACCAATTGTTGGAAAATACAAGCACTAATAAGGGAGGGGTGAATTAGTGCTTCTCAAAACTTTGATAACACTTCAAAATCTCAGCAAACCATTTAATCTTGATTAAGCTTTATTATGAGGGAAAAAATACATTCAGACAAAATAAAATAACATGCAAGCACACATGAAGAAAATGTTTAATGTGGAAAAATTTTAAAGGGATAAAAACCACTGAAATTAATGCACTAATGTGAGAAATTTTCCTATAAATATTACAAGTATTTTAATTTTTAAGCACCCACTCAACTTGAAGCACCAACTTACATGAAAGCACCCACTCCCGAAAATTAAGTCAAGTACCCAATTGACCTTTTACAAGCTCCAAATTACAAGGAAGCACAAAATCCCTACTTTGATAAGAACCCACTTAGAATTTTCTAAATTTTGATCAATTTCATCTAGTTTCTTGAACCAACAAGTTGTGATCTCTTATTCATCTCCTCTATCTTCATCTTCCTTCATTCACACACCTTGATTCATCTTTCTTCTTTTCATTTGATACTTCTGCGAGTATAGATTTTGATGACCTATTTCACTCACAAAATATTTACCTCATTTATACATGAATTAAATCATGTTACTCCTCTCATAATTGAATAACTCATACTCATTTGGCCTCATACTAGGATGAACCTAGTTTCCACCTTTTCACATCAACTCATACACTGTGAAATGTAGTCATCTAAAATATATTTTACATGCACATTTTAGCATACATATACATGAGTGTTACATATTCTCACACCTCTTCAACTTGAAATCCTAACCACTTCACCTTTCAACTTCCTAAACTTGTACACGAGATCTAAAATGACATCACTTAAAACCGCCATAATGCCATCATTACACCTACAATATGTTAGTTACAAGTTATGAAATTTTTAAGCATGTAATGACACTCTTAAAAGTTAAGAGGACCCAAAAACATCCCTAACCTCTGCACCGCACCCTGAAAAAACCGAAAAAATTCCATTTTCAATTTGACATCTCGCACTTTTAGAATCTTGTTATTTTCCATTTTATCTTCTTGATAATATAACTCATGCCAAGTATTATAAAGTGTAATATAACATTAAAAATTTCGTCACATAGCCTTATAAATCCTTGAAATACTCTAAAACTTTCCATTTTCTCATAAAACCTCTATTAGAGCTCATATGCTCTACTAGGTGCATGATGTTCAAAATCCACTCTTCAACTTGGATGCAAAAGACTCACTTTCAAATCATGTCATGAAATGAAATTGGGATGTATGAATATTCATGAAGTTCAAAACATCATCACATTCTTGTATCACAGTAGGTCATGGAAAAATACCTCCATTACTTATCTTGTTTTCAGCAGGTATGCACAGTCATGACATCTAAAAAAACCAGATTCAAGATTGCTTCACCAACACAAATATATGAACTAAAAAATTATTGATGGTTAGAGAATGTTTTTAGGGACATTTAGTTCATATTGAAAAACTTTTAGTAACTAAATCATCTACATTGTCACCAAGAACCATTGATTTGGACAAGGTCTCAAAGGGTTTGAAAATATAGAAAACTAGTCCTTAAAAAATGATCAAGTTCATTCACTTATCCACCTAATCATGGATCATATGTCATCTTTATGGAAATATGAAATCATTATTTAATTCATCAAATACATATCATAGGTCATATGAGGTTTATAACATGGGTATTATTGCATTTATGGGATTGTTCATAATGTTGACAAGATTTCGTGCTCTGTCACAAGTTAATAAAGAGGAAACAAAAATCAAGAAACTCATAACTATAGAAGGGTTAAGGATACCTCATGATGTGGATGAATATAGTGATGAAAAAGTTATGAGAATAAATTATCTTATCCATTGCATGCTATATGATCTGCACAATAAAGAGAAACTAATACAAAAATGATTAGTAAATAAGATGGTGGGTTGCCTGACAAGGTCAGTCTTGAGAAGTGATAACTTCTTAGGATGGATGTCAACCCACTTTGATAAAATATGAGATAAATTTATAATGTAAAAACTAGATGAATATAATAGAGATCTAAGATATGCTATAAATGATGAAGTAAAGATTTGATAATGAAAATGTTAGTAATCAAACCCAAACTTTCTCAGGTCGATGATGACCCAAGAATGATTGGTACGGTCAACAAAGACCACTGTAGAGAAGAGAAGAAGATATGTAAAAACATAGCTAAAACCTACTCTAAGAGGGTGAATCTGATGTTCGTGAAGATAGGGGAATAAAAAGGGTTCAATAAGATGTAAAATATGAGGATGATACTAGTTGAGTTGACAATGATTGGACAAGGTCAACAACGGCGAGGTAGGATCAAGAATTTTATGAGTTGAATAGATGAGAGAAGATATACAAAGGGGAAAAAGGAATGTTGATGAAATGGCAGATCTTCAAGACCACTTGCGAGACTGCAAGAAGGAAATAAAAACTATAAAATGAAAACTCCAAGTAAATATCAACTCTTCAAGCCTTCAAAGCCTCCACTGAGATAGCATGCAAAAAAACTCTAAAAACTACAAGTAGGTGATTGTGGCTCTTGAAAGGTGGAGGTAATGGGAATATAAAAATTGGGGTCTAGAAAGGGATAAGATTAGGTTTTTGACCATTTTGGATGAGTTAATGATGCATGGGAGGAGTAAATGGTAGTGGGAGGATAAAGGGGATTAAATGGGTAGTGGGAATCCTAGGGGTCATAAGTGGGGATATTTATGGGTAGAATCCTAGGATAGATTAATGGGTAATTAAATATAATTAGGGGTGTGTAAATAATAATAATAATAATAATAGGATGGGGATTAGGGATAAATAATAGGATGATTTAGTTAATAGATAGGTTAATGGATTATTATATGGGATTGGGGATGGAAAATTATGTTTTAGAGGAAATAAGTGATATGTGGGAGGGAAATAGGAATTCAGATAGAAAGGGAAATATGAACATGTAAAATGATGGTAAAAAGGAGCGAACCCGGGATGGGGATGAGGGTACGGAAAATTGGTATCTACACATACCGAGTTTACGGATACCCAAAACCAGTTTTGTTCTAGAGGATTAAAACACACAAAACATTAATTTAATGTCAAACAAAACCATGGAAAACTTCACATATGGCCTCTACTCCATCTAAAAACACTCACTTGCATAGGCTATGAGGATAAATTGACACTTACACTCTTGTTTCTCAAGCCTACTTGGCGAAAAAAATGGGAAAATTTATACCATTTGATCTTGGAAACAAAATCACCTCACCAAATCAAACCATGAGCTTTAACATGTCATATTGGAATTATTTCCACCTTTTATGCTCACATTACACTTCAACAACATGTTATCACATCAAAATTCCTTCAAATTAACAAAACTGATTTTTCCTCTTCTAGCCGCTAGCGATAGGTCATTTTGGATGACATTATTCACCCAAATTTTACAAAGGACCTACATGAAAATTATCTTAGAAACTTAGGGCACATCCCAAGCTTTATCTTACTCTAGGATTTTCATCTTGAACCCTACTATACATGACTGTACCATTAAATCTCTTTAAAGAATCCTATTTATGTACCTTACTAGCTAACTTGGAGAATTCCACCACCACGAAAAATGTGCTACAAGGAGTCTCATACATGTCCAAATCATCACATTAGCTTGCCAAATTAATTTCATGAACAAAACATTTAGTTTTTCTCCATCACTTCAAAGGGAGGGTTTGGAACCCGCTTAGGTTCTTAATGATCATTCATAAAGCTTGATATTCATTTGACCTCATTCTTCTTGTTTTATATTCATGACTACATGTACCAATATCCCTAAAATCCTTAGGGTCCCATGCACATATCACACATGTGGGTGAGAAAATTAAGTTCACCATCGAGCTGGTTTTTTCCTTCTTAGGAACTCAATAGAGCCAAAAATTCATTTTATTTCTTCTCCCTTTGATTTTTGACCTAAAACTTTATCCACATCACTAAGACAACTCCTTCACATGACCCAAGGTTGATTTATCTCTTCACTTGTCTATAACTCATTATTCACGATGAGTTGTCCATGCATACCTAGCTATTTATAAAGAGTATGCCTCCAAAAGACATCAATAATGCCTCTAACAGCTAAATCTTGACCTATGGCACCTTCCACATCATCTCTACAATATCATAAAACACTCCTCATGCTTGCACTTTCCTTCCTTATCTTTCTTTTCCTCATACATTAAGCCATGCTTGTACTAGGTCTTAGAATTAGGCCTAGTTATGCTTGTTTCGACCTTTATTAATGTTTTCTATGCCTCAATCTCTTCTTAATTCACTCTCTTCATTATTTTTATGCCTTGACCATGATGCTCTATATGTCTCATGCCTTCAATCCATCACCCTAATGCATCCTACTTGATAGGCCTCATTATTAGACCTACTAGATGAAGTTAATCTCATTATCTTCACGCTTGAAACCAAGCCACATCTTGTTTATCCATGAAATAATCATTCCAAGCATCCTCGGACCTCATACACCTTTTTCATTAATGAGTATACACCTTTTTCATCAATGAAAACATTACAAACACTCACATATAATTGCCATATTGTTCCTCCAACTTATATTGATTCCTTATAGAAAACTCAAGCTCTTATCTATTAAAATTCACGATATGTTGATCACTTTCAAACACATGTCAATTGGTTTCATATTTTGGTATGAAAGGCCTCGCCACTACCATGATATGTGGTTGCAATTTGTCTCTATTAACATTCTCAACAACATCAAATTTTTCTCTAACTACAACGAATCTATAAACAACTCCATTACTTTCCCTTAGAATGACATGGATATTGAAGGCTTCAAAATCCTACAAAATATCCCATACCCTATGCTTTTAGGATTTTAAAAATTCATTCTTAGCTGCATTTGATCCTCTGACTTGGTTTACAATCAGTTCACTATCTCCAAAAGTCTGCAATTTTTTGATGTTCTTATTTCTTGCCCATTACAAGCCATGTATGAGGGATTCATACTTTGTTGTGTTGTTGGATTAGCTAAACTAAAATATAAAAGAGGAGTAATAATTCATATTAGTAGGAGATACATGGAATATAACCCTTTTTTCTCCTTGTCTTCTTCTCGATCCATCAATCATTTTTTCCAAATTTCATCCTCCTCTTCATCATTTGATTTGACAACACTAGCAGAAGTGAATTCTCCTCATGTAGACAATAAATACCAAGGACAATTTATTCAATTATTTGATATGAATTAAAACCATGACATTCATTCCCCCACTCATCAAATAGTAAATTAGGAATGCCATCAATTTGAGTTTCTGCATCTTGGCACTTGGATAATCTTCTTCGTAAAAAATAATACAATTTGTATTGATGGGGTTGGGCACATAAGGATCTATATGATATGTATAAATTGGTTTAGACTTGATGGTAGCCTTGGTGACATACTTGGTCCTGAAGAGAATATAAGAATAGTCAGGTGATAGATTTCCTTCAATTTTGGTGGTGAAGTCTCTAGATAACCATAGAGAAAAAAATGGAGGTAAATCAATTATGAAGATATCTTAGGGAATAGAAAATTTGGGACATGCATTTAATTTTGGATCTAGATCTTGGATAACCCTAATAGTCCCCACTTTTATTCCATCTAGATATACTACTCTTTTGAAAAGATACTCATATTTGAGACCTATTTGGTATGTAATCTACTTGGGAATCACAAAGTTTCTTTCCCTTGAGTCAATCATGCAATTATGGACTAAATAATTGCCAATGACAAAATATACATATAAAGGAGGGGGTTTCATGTTCTTGTTTGACTAATAATCCTTCTACTATATTACATTATTAAGAACAAATTTGGATTTTTCCTTAGGAAAAGCACTTGGAATGGAGAAATTATCCACAACTTCTTGCAATATATCTCTTTGTCCTAGAATTGCCAAGGATTCCCATAATGACATACTCATGTGGGTCTTCTTCATTTGTTTAAGGACATTGAATTATTATTTTTATTGTACCTTGATTACAAGCATACTTTCATTCATTTGGATTGATGTAGAAGGACCTTTGGGCTGCCCTTGCATTTTAGAAGTGTTGCCTATGTGATTTTCTTTCACATTAGAGGCCATATTTGAATTTTTACTCTTTTGGAGTGTCAAGGAAGCTTTAGAAGGCCCTACATCTACTAATTTCCCATATTCCACAACCCTTCTCTTAGCTCTAGTATTTGTAGCCATACCTTAAGGATGAGAATGATTTATCACACAAAATTCATCTACTTTCTAATTCACAAGTGAAGTATCACTTGGTGACATCTCTTGAGTAACTATCTACTATTGATTTTCCTTTGTGGGTGCATCTTGAGAAATAGATGCATTTTGCACCATCAAGGCTTGGTTTAAAATGCCATTGGGAATGTTTCTTGGTTGTGGGGAAGATTGAAAGGGAAACACCACTCATAATCTTACACTAGATTATTTTGAACTGGAACCAAAGCCTTAGATGAGCTAGCCACATTAGGATTATATGGTTGACCCAAATCCTTGCTTTTATAGGCTTCTCTTGGTTTAAAAAAAATGAGGTCAGTCCCTCAGAACTCATTTGACCCATAAATATTAAAAACATCCCAAAAAAATCATCACAATAGTCACATCTGACCTACATAGGTCGGCCTATCCAAAACCTTCATCCATGCACCAAAAATCCTCAAATCCCCATCATTGGGATGAGAAAAATCTCCTAACTCCAAAAATATTTTTAGTCAAGCTCTAAAAATCACCACACATGTTTAAAATAACATTTAAACATCATATATGGTCACAATTATCATGAACCAATAAAATTATATAGTTTGATGGGCCTAGTAGCTCATTACCTTTACCAAACAGTTATTTCCAACAACTTGAATCTTCCTTTGGGCCTACACCTCAAGATGAATGAAGTATGGTATGTGACCACTCTATGGAAATGTAAAAAACCTGTAAAACACTCCTAAACAAGTTAAATCTCATGAAATAATCATATTCTCAAACCATAACTACTTTTATCTTCACCAAAACAAGCTTCCTAATAAAGATAAATATGAAATATATGCCTAATATGATGTTATAGTAGCAGTAAATAAATGATGCAATGAAATACATAAATATACCAAAGCAAGCTAAGCAATAAATAATGAAACCCTAATTGTAAGGAGAGGATAGAAAGGCTTAGCTAATTTATAGAGTTTTGGAGAATGCACAAAGTAAGAAATTTAGAAAATATGAAGCACTTATCATCGCATTGGAGCACATAAAAATATAGATTTGGAGGTATAGTTTGGGTGGGGCACCTAGAGAGGGACAAGGGAACTCATGCAAGTGCCCTAGGCCTATTTCTAGGTGCCTAAGTCTGTGGAAATTATTATAAAACTTCCTATGAGGTGTCTCCAAATGTTCACCTTTAGTCTCCTTTGATCACTTCGAGGTCGCACAAAGATTTATGAGCTCGTTGTAAACCTACAATGAAGAATGAACTTGCAAAAATCTCAAATAGACACCAAATCCCAAAAAATGAAAGATTTAGAATGAGGGGTCAGTCTTTCCTCAACTATCACAATGGTGAAATTATGAATGAGCACTACACTACATCTCAAACCCAATGTAGTTTTGTGTGTGTGTGGAATTTTTCCTAAGTTGCTATTTTTCTAGTCACATTTGGATAATGAGAAAGTAACTAGATGTAGAATGTAGTAAATGTGTGCATGAAATAGAATGAACTTCCCTCCTATGAAGTGCGATGTAGAAAACCAGCCCTTATGTCCCTTATGATGGAGCTAGATGGATGCAATAGAGCTCTTAGATGTCGTGATGAATGCAACCTCGGGTGGTGATAGATAGTGCTTAGTTCTTGGCCCCTTATTCGATCACAAAATTTATATTTATATGATTCTCTTGCTTTAATCTCATAATTAACCTTGAAAAGGCTTACTACCAAAAAGATAAGATGCTCAAATGACTAAAAAGGATCCAAAAAGTGTGAGTAAAGTAAAAAGATGATAGGGTCACCCAGAGGGGATGAGGACACCTAGAATTGGCATCTTGGATGGGCGTTGGAGTCTAGGATGACCAATGCCGAAGACTAAAAAGGAAGACCGAGTGAGCAAGGGTGTAAGACTAGAAGTAGCAATAGAAGGAAAAGAAAGGTGGCCAAATACATGGATTGATTAGTACCATTCATACTTAGGAATCATATGAATAGTAGTATGTAATCAGAACTAGATAATTACACAGTACGTGATTTTGTGTCTACACTGCACAAAAATAAGTTTTAGTGTGTGACGTTAGTGTGTGGAAAATAGGTCAAATTTGGGGAAATCAAGTAAATTTTGGGGAAATTAGGTTAGGATCTTATTCATATTTTATGTCTTTTTCATCTTCAAGAACATATTATTTTTCAACTTGAACATCTATTTCAAATTAAACTTTTACATACAAATACAAAATTATAGCTTTTATCTCTAACTTAATTTGGGACTTTAATAAAGATTCCCTTAATTCATAAAATAATTTAGGTTAAAGTTGGGAACAAAGATATATTTTAAGGCACCTTAACATCATTTTTCTAAGAAGGGCATAAAATATGGGAAATACGACATTATTAAGGTCATCTTACTACTCCTATTAAATTAACATTAACATCATAACTTTAAGACACTATTAAAGTCACCATTTTTCTAGGAAATAATTTTGTTAACAATGTGTCCCATGGAGGGAGCGAGTAATGGAGGGAGTGTCGGTGTTGTGTTTGTTGTTCTAGTTGTAGAATGGCTACTTTCTCAGACAAATCTAACTGTAAAAGGGCTATTTACTGACTTGAATTGGATGGTTGAAAAGCTGCACATATAATCTGCTACAGAAAAGGGATCCACACCTTTAGCTTGGAATACGATTCTCAAGCACTGATAAGAACGTGGGAACACAGTCACCGGCAAAGGTGCAGTTCACATGCGTGAAGGATAAAGAAGGCATGACCCACCTTAGCATGCCAGATGGATGTCTACATTGGGCTTTGGGTAAAGTGAATCTTTCACTTGTTGGTAAGTTTCTCGGATCTAGACCTAATATTGATGTTATTAGAAAATGGGCTATTAGAAAGTGGCAACCAAAGGGAGATCTGAACATTACCACCATGTCACGGGATTTTTCTTGGCTAAGTTCAATCAATAGATTGACTTGGAATTGGTGCTTCTGGGAGGACCATGGTGTCTGGGAAACATGGTTCTTTTCTTGAAAATATGGTATCCAGGGTTTGATCCCAATATTGAGAATATACATACCATACCAATTTGGTGTAGACTTCTAGGCTACCCCTTCAATTTTGGGATGATGAGATATTGCTAAATGTTGTTAAATCTATTGGATCTCTGATTGGGCTAGATGGACCAATGAGGAACAGATCCAGACTCACCTTTTCTAGATTCTGTATTTCTTCTTAAATGGAACAAGAACTACCAGAACACATCATTTTACAGTCAAAGTATGGTACTTGGCATCAAAATATTGAATATGAAACCTTTCATTTGAGATGCAATAAATGTCATCGCATAGGACACTTCACCAGAAGATGTCCAAACAAAGAGACATCTTAGGGAAATATGATGGGAAAAAATGATATGTTTGATGAAGTCCCAAAAAGACACAAGAAATGAGGAAAGAGAATGAGATCAGGATCCCTACAAAGGGTTCTAAAAAAAATAGGGAACCAGGGAAAATGGAAGGGATTTATTTAAACCAACCAGAGCTGAGATATAAGAAAGGTAGAAAGGGGTTTCGAACTCTAATAAAGAAACCTTTGGTTTGTAGGAAACTCTAGTGCCCTCAAACTCTAGTGCCAGGATTGACAGCAGTACCCCTAATCACAAAAGAGGATATAGCAATATAAACACAAGTAAAGGTGGTTATGGAGGTATTATCCATATTTCTCCCTAATAAAATATTGGATCATCCATGACCTGCATGAAGAAAGAACTATAGAAATCATGTTCAAATCCTATAAACAAGGTTATAGGGAGACTCTACAATGGAAGTGGTGGGGCCTGTAAAATATCAAACAACCCTGCTCATGAGAAATTCAAAAAACGGCTCTATCAAGCAAATCCGTGCCTTAAATCCATTAAAAAAATTACAAGCATGATCAGAAATGGAATAGCAGGGTCAGGGAAGGAGGAGTGGTATCAAAAGAGCCAGGAGCGAAAAGGAAAAGAAATGATGAAGATTCAAAGTCTCGAGCTTCAAAAAATTGTTCGTAATGTGCCCAAAAATGACTAAGTATAGATACCCAATGGAAGCCTCCACGTGTTTGAATGACACACCTCCAAAGATTAAAATCAAAGGGTAGACCCAAACAAGTGTCAGGCTTCCATGTGTCCAGAGCCCTAAAATGTTGCACAACCGTTGAAAAATTCTTCGAATAAGCGGAAGGTGCCAAATGTCGGCTTAACACAATTAAAAAATGGGAGCCCAAGGCAAAGGCTCAAACTTGTGCAAACCCTCCACATATCCAATGATCAATAGAGGTCAAAAGGAGAATGGGCCCAAAATGACCAAGTAATGAATGCAGGCGCAAGGTGCCAAGTGTCAAAACAATGCACATTTAAAAGTGAGACCCTAGGCAGAGAATAAAACAAGCACGGGCTTGCCGCGTGTCCCAGGATTTAAAAAAGGGGGACAGAGTCATAGTTTGAATAGTCAAAGTAGAGGCGGGCCAGTAGTGGAAGGTGCCAAGTGTTAACAACGTGCCATTTCAAAGGTGCAGTCAAAAGAAAATCTCAAATGAGCGCTAGCTCGCCACATGTCCCAGAGCCAAAAAAGGTGAGGGTGACCATTGAAAATTCCAAAGGCCCGTGGAGGTCTCCACGTGTCATATCCATGCTACTCCAAAGGTAAAGTCTAGGGGTAGTTTCTAAACATGCGCAAAGCCTCCACGTGTCTTGGGTTGGATACAAAGTGCCTCCACTGTGGAAAATACTCAGGAAGAATACAAAGGAAATAGGAAACTGCGGATGCCACCACATGTCACATGGGCACTATTCCAAGAGAAAAGGAAGGAGTTAAATATCAAACCAGCACAGAGTTGCCACATGGACCCGGTACAAATAGACTCATTTAAATATTATGTGCCTACGACCCAAAAATTCAAATGGCCATATCTTTTGACTGAGAACTCAGATTTGGGTGGGAGAAGATTTTTGGAAATGTCTTAATGCCCTTTATGCCTGGAAACATAAAATATCCTTTTTGTAGCTGTTGGTGGCTAAAAATGGGAAAAATATTCTATTCCATTAATACAGAGCCCAATTTCTCTAACTACCGAGATCTGATTTGATTTGATTTGTTGTTGTTCTTCAATATGTCAGACAGATAGAGGGAGCCAAAATCGACATGATTTGGGGAAGATTTAAGAAAGGAATTGATTGATAGAGGTTGAGTAACACTTCTCATTTGAGAAGAGGAGATTATTCGGGGCATAGGGAAACTTTGTCAAATTTTTTTCCTGGCTCCATTTTGAGTTAAAAACCTTCTCCTACGCCTAGCAAGAATTTTGGTGCCTCTAAGTAGAAATGTAATAGTCCGTGTGCACCCATATAGAGCAATAAGACATGTTTTTATCATGTTTTTTCAACCCTTTGCATTTTTTGTTGTCTCTCCATGCCTCTCCCTTTCAAATCTATTTTTTGTGTATGTATTTCACATTTGCGGAGTGCGGGACGTTGTGTTTCATGGAGTTTTGATCATGGATTAGAGTCTAGGTTTGTGTCTTACATCGACCTTCCCATCTTCCTTTCTCCCTTGTTTCATCCTCCCTCAACAGAGCATATCACCCCTTTCCTTCTCTGGTGTATCACCGCTTTAGTGTAGGATTTTCTTTCACCCGTTCCTTGGAATGGTCGATTAGGATAGTTTAGTTTTTACTTGCATCATAGTAGCTCATGGAAGGTAGTTTAGGAACAAGAACTAGATTTCTCTAGAGGATCATCGAGGTTTGCAAGTCCCACATCTTGAGATATGATCCAATGTTATGCAATCATACTTGAATTCCCCATTTTAACCACTTCACATCTTTGGCCATTCGAGGGTGCTATGATTTTGCAATAACAAGAGGTTAACAAATAAATTGGTAGTGTAAAATTTAATCTTATATCTAAGGATCGGGATAATGAATACAGATCTGATTCAGGGAAAAAGGGACAAAGAGTGATCACTCTGATCCTCTATATATCATTGAGGAAGAACTGAATGGGGAAAAATAATATAAAGAAACAGACTTCCCCATGAGGGAAATTTTTCTCTGATAGAAAACCTATCACCTAAAGATGGGAACCCTCTTTCAAGTAACAAACCAGCAACTTCTCAGCCTCCTAAGATTTAGGAAAAGGGAGAAAAGAGGAGGGGAAGTTACGCCACTCAGGATGAACACAATCTTTGATGGAGATTCTGATTTAACCAATGGCTTTATGGAGGTTAGCTCTAGGAAAAAGAAAAGAATGAAGGGCTTTGAGAAGATCCCGATACGCTATATAATGATAAAAAAGAAAATTGATAACTTGGGGAGCTTCAACATCCAGAACAACTAGATCATCTACTAGAAGGCTAGTAGATTTTGGAAGTAGATCTAAAAGAGGAAGACCTTTAAAGAAGGAGCTCAGAACAAAGAGAACAGAGGAAGATATTATAGATGGAACTCAAAGCCAATTGAGCCATCAAGAAAACTCATCCCCCATATCATTTAGATGAAGATCATTTCCTGGAATATAAGAGGGCTAAATGGGAACTCTAAACAAAGAATACTCAAAGAGTTAAGAGTCTCAAGTAGACCTAGTATTTTTCTCTTACAGGAAACCAAAATGAATTCTAAGGTCCTTGAAAATTGTAAAAAGAATTTCTGGGATAACTCAGAAACTATTGTTGTTGATTCTCAGGGAGCTTTAGGAGGCCTGACCACTATATGGGATACAAATATTTTTACTAGTATGATTCTTTCTGACACCAATAACCATCTTGCTATTAAATTCCATACTATTGATAATAATTTTACTTGGATCCTTTCAAACATTTATGCACCTAATATTGTAAATGGGAGAAGGAAACTTTGGAATGATCTAAAGGTCTTTAGAAGTCAGCATAAAAATGACAACTGACTTATTATGGGAGATTTCAAATATCCTTTGAATCTTGGGGAAAAGTGATCAAGGGATCATTTTTTAAGTTCCCTAAGCATCCCTAAATGGTATCATTTTAGAAGATCATTTTGAGAGCTTTCCAATGACTGTGAGAACGTGAAAAACAGACATCGGGAGCTCTAGATATGTTCGGTCAAAGTTCAGTCAACGGGAAAGTCAACTCTGGTCAACTTGTCAATTGTGGACCAAAGGCACTGTGACACGTGGTGAAAAGGAGAAGGGAATCATTTGTTGATTTTTGATCTCTGATATTTGATAGGTGTAAACTATTGCTCATCAGAACAAGAGGCTCAACTTTTGTTACAGAGGGGAGCCCACCACCGTGTGGACTATGGTATTATTGCCGATATGGTGGGTCCACAAGCCACCATGTGGCTTGCCACCATGAATCAAATATGATCAATTTTCCTATCAAGGGTTGACATTGAGCTAATTAGCTGAGTCATACATGGACCAAGTTACATTTTACTTTGTAATTATTTTCCATACTTATTTCCAAATGCCATGCATATATATATATATATATATATATGTACAAACATTAGTATAACCACATAATCCTCTAAACCCACTTAATCACCAAATTATATGCTTAGACCACGTGATGGAGTGGTGGGGGGCATGCAAATTCCATACGTAGAAGCTTCCACGTGGAGAAGGAGGTGAAGCGGTGATAGGGGCGGTTAAGCTCACGTGGTCCTTTGACCACTATCCTTGCATGGAGAAAGGCTTAATAAAGCCTAAGACATTAAAATCCACCGCCAAATATGGGATTTTATCCCAATTATTATGCTAAGCCACCCACAATGGGATTTAACCCATCAACTATGCTACAGGCTAAGGTATTATTAGCCTTAGATAATATTTTATCACATTATTTTAGGGCCCTATTTTTGTATAAATAGGGAACCCATGTTATTATAACACACATAGACAACACAATGGAGAAGCTCATTCCTAGAGCTCGGAAAGGTGGAGAGCAAGCCAAGAGGAGAGTTAGTTTCCATGGGCATAGTTGTGTGAAGACCTAATTTATTTAGGCATTATTGTGGCTAGGAGTTATTAATACTACCTAGTCAGCCCATAGTGCCACACAAAATTATTGTGAATCCTGGAATATCGAATGGAGTGCCATAGGGCATTACGAAGTGTCTAGAAGGTCGATCAAGAACTAGAGGATTTTGAACAATGGAGTTGGTGCCATCGAGCTTGCCAAATACGCCAGGAAAGGGGAAGTCGGGTGTTATTTTTCACCCTTGTCTTCTGAAGGTCTGATTATTCTTCTAAGAAAGTTCTTAATAGTTTCCATTAGGTTTTCTTGTGAAAGTAATATTGTAAATTACAAGTTTTGACTAGTGGAATAGTTCGATAAGAACCCAAAGATGTAGGCAATTTTGAACTTTGTAATCAATAATTGTGCAATTGTCTTTATTATCTTGCATTAATTTTTAAATTGATTACTTAAAAGGAGAAAATTGTCAGAATTTTTTTAAAGCCTATAAGGGTCTGATATCGTAGATAAAACTTGATTATTTTTTTATCAAAAAGCAAGGGGGAAATTCTAGTTTTTCCATCGACATGGATGAATTTTCTGATTTCATTGTTGCTTTAAATCTCATGGATGTGGATCTTCATGGTAATCAATTTACTTGGTCAAATAGAAGACTGGGCAGTGACATGATTCAGGTCAGACTAGATAGAGCTCTTATCTCTGCCAATTGGATCTTGCACCGGAATTTCATCTAACCTCTCTTCCTAGAATTGGATCAGATCATAATCCCATTGTTCTTAACTGATTCAATTGGGCCAAACCTACAAGGAGCTCTTTCAAATTTGAAAAGATGTGGATGGAGCATGATGATATCTTTGATAAGATCAAATAATGGTGGAAATGGGATGGTGGAGGAACTGCTCAATTTAGACTTATTCAGAAATTAAAAAATGTCAAAAACAGGTGAAAATTTGGAACAAAGAAGTTTTTGGGAATATATTTGTTAAAAAAAGGAGTTAAAGAAAAAACTCTAGGAGCTGGAAAATAAAATTACTACTAAGGGTAGGTCCTTGGAGGATCAATCAGCTGAGAAAAATATTCTTTCAGAGCTACACACAGCCAGTAGAGAAGAATCCTTCTAGAGACTCAAATCTAGGGTGATCTGGCTGAAAGAGGGAGATAGAAACACAAAATTCTTTCATATGACCACTATGAAACATAGAGCCTACAATAGGATTTTAGAAGTTTCAAAAGGTAACGGCAATATTATCAAAGATCCTAAGGCCATAAAGGAGGAAGCTCTCAGATTTTATGAAAACTTACTAAAAGAGAAGAGTGTTGAAAATGAAGAGGCTGCCTCTTTCTTGTTAGAGGATATTCGAATGACAGAATTGATGAGAAAAGATTCAAAAACCTTTCCAAAACTGTAACTTTGGAGTTGCAAAAATATGTATTTACTCTTGAAGGGGATAAGGCTCAGGACCTGATGGTTTTTCTGCTAACTTCTTTCAGAAGTATTGGGAAATATGTTTAGATGATCTTCTTAGGGTAGTGAATGAGTTCTACATAACTGGTGATCTATTGAAAGAGTTGAATAACACCCACATTGTGCTTGCCCCTAAAAAATGGGCACTAAATATTTTAAGGACTTGTCCCATTAGCCTAGTTAATGTTATCTATAGAATCTTTACTAAAATTATTGCTACTCGACTCCAGACTATTCTTAATGATTTAATTTCAAAGCAACAAAGTGGGTTCATAAAAGGAAGGATAATTCAAGATGGGGTGATTATGGTGCATGAGGTCATTCACTCTATGGATAATAGTAAAAAAGCAAGCATGGTCATGAAACTTGATATGAATAAAGCTTTTGAAAAAGTCTCTTGGTATTTTCTGGACAATGTTTTGGCAAAATTTGGTTTTCATAATAAATTTAGAAGAATTATTAAGGCCTGCATTTCTACCGCTAGATTCTCTGTGGTGGTTAATGGTGAGCTAGTGGGTTTTTTTGCTAGCAGTAGGGGTTTAAGATAGGGGGACCCTATATCCCCATTTCTCTTCATTCTAATGGCAGATAGCCTCAGCAGATCCATTGCCAAAGTAGTTAAAGAAGGACTTCTTAAAGGAACTAAGCCTACTTCTACAAACCAAACAACTTCACACCAACAATTTGTAGATGACACAATTCTTCTGTTGATGGCCTCTATACTTGAAGCTAAGGCTATTAAGTCTATTATAAAAATCTATGAGGCTACTGGGCAAGAGATAAATTTTGATAAGAGTTCCATTTTCTTCTTTAACACTCCTATAGATAGAAAAAAATTGCTAAAATTATGGGGTGCAAAATTAATTCCTTACCCACTACTTATCTGGGTCTCCCTCTTGGTACAAAAAAATCTCTATCAAAGTATGGAATGATTTGCTGGAAAGATTCCAAAAGAAAATGGCTGGTTGGAAAGGGGCCATTCTATCTAGTGCTGGAAAATGTTTGCTTATTAAAAGCACTCTCCAAAATCTTCCTATTTATATTATGTCTCTTTATAATATTCCCTCTATCTTTAGGGATAAAATTGAAAGGATCCGAAACACTTCTTATGGTAGGGAATGGAGGAAAAATTCAGATATCACTTGGTGGCTTGGGATCAAGTTTGTACTCCTAAAAGAATTGGTGGGCTTGGCATAAAGGATATTAGAAAAATGAATGTGGCCTTAATTGCAAAAATGGGCTAGAGAATGCTCTCGGAGGAACAACCTTGGATTGATTTAATTAAGGCTAAGTATCTTGATCAACAAACAACTATTTCTTTCCTTCATGATGAAAAACTCCCTCAAGGTTCCATTTTCTGGAATAACTTGATTCAAATCAGAAATTTCATCAAACAAGGCAGTAAATGGAAAGTGGGAAATGGCAAGGATATTAAATTTTGGGAAGATAATTGGTCTAATTCAAGCCTAAATGACATATTTGGTGCAGTCAAAGACATTCTAGAGAAAAATATGGAACAAAAGTCCAATATTACATGGAAATGGATGGTAATAGAAAGAGATGGAAATAACTTACAGTGGAAAGGACGGATCTAAGCCCCATAATCTCCTCCCTATAGGAACAACTGGACATCATACCCCTGAACCAAATTGAAGCTAAGGATGAACTTGTCTGGAACAACTCAAGTGATGGAGAGTACACTGTCAAATCTGGTTATAATTCTTATTTTGAAAACATTCATAGTGATTTCAAATGGAGCAGGATTTGGATGACAGAACTAACCCCTAAAATCAATTTTTTCTTTTGGCTTGTCCTTAGAGGAAGAATTCTCACAAATGACAACCTAATTAAGAGAGGATTTATAATGCCAAATAGGTGCTACTTATGCAAAAAGAGGCTGAGGACATCAAACATCTCTTGGTTCACTGTGAGTATGCTTCAATGATCTGGAGTTATGCTTTCTCAAAGTTCAATATTTATTGGACAATGCCAAAGGATTTTCTCCAATTTTGGATCCAGTGGGATCCTCCTTTTAAGCATTGTGTTGTCAGAAGACTTTGGAAACTAGTTATGCCCCATGTTATCTGGAGGATCTAGAAAGATAGAAATGACATCATTTTTAGAAACAGTAACTAAAGCATTGCAAGAAAATATTTGTTAAGATTTTTAATGCTATTAAAGATGATATAGAGAG
Organism: Taxus wallichiana var. yunnanensis; assembly: GCA_018340775.1. Lineage (NCBI taxonomy): Eukaryota > Viridiplantae > Streptophyta > Pinopsida > Cupressales > Taxaceae > Taxus > Taxus wallichiana. The sequence goes on from CM031235.1 coordinate 491,862,711, forward strand.
ATTCAAACCTCCCAAGAATAAGAAGTATCCTAAAGATGAAGAATTTATTCTTTCCAACTGGAAGATTGGTGATGCAAATGTGCAAAAATGGAGAACTCCAAACATTGATAGGTCGACAATCCATTGGATCCCTCCTCCAACTTTTTGGTACAAACTTAACTTTGATGGAGCCTCCAAGGGAAACCCAGGGGTAGCTATTGGTGGAGGGTAATTCGGGATCATAAAGGCTACTTAGTTGCTGCTTATGTTGGTAAAATGGGTAATCAGACTAATCATTATGCAGAAGCCCTAACAACTCTTTGGGGGTTGAGGCTTGCTAAGGATTATAACATCCAAAACATCATTGTGGAAGGGGACTCCTTAAATATTATCAATCATCTTAATAAGATTCATCCCCCTAGTTGGACTATCAAATATTTCATTGAGGAATCCATTAATATCTACCACACTTTCAAAAATATCAAAATTGGGCATACTTATAGGGAGGGAAACAAGGTGGCGGACACCTTGGCTAATTATGGCACCAACAACAATATCACCTATTGGGATAATGAGAAATGCACCCCCAAGGAGGTACAAAATGGTATTAATAAAGATAAACATGGACACTCACACATTGTGTAGGATTTATAATGAGATTGTGTGGGCTTCAAAGTACAAGATAGATCACACATGTGAGAAAAGTAATACTAATCACAGTCATAAAAGTTTGCATGATTCTTGAACTTGTGGTTGGATTTTTAAAAATCAGGTTATTCATATCATAAACAGAGCTTCTAAGGGTGGTTTTAAGCAGGGAAGTCACAGAAATTATAGAGGGAAGAAGATGGGGGGTGCTCCGTGCCAATTGGAACCTAGTTGTGATCCTGCATGGAAGGACAACCTGGAGCTTTGGAATCTTCTACAAAGGGGGTGTTTCCAACTTCATCAAAAAAATACAGGGCCATGACCAAAACATTTTAGTGCATTTTTCCATGGATTGGAAGGATAGGAAGGTAAAGTATGGGGGACATCATGTGCTTTGATAAATGAGGAGCTGATTACTGAGGTGACTAGTCTCGATTTGGATGGCTACCACTTTTTTAGTAAACGGTCGAAAAAATTGTAGAAGTAAAGAAGTTTTCTGAAGAAGGGGATGAGATCATTTTTATTCAGAAATGACATTAAGATAAGGTCCATTAGAAACCCTATGATGATGTTACTAAAATGATGGTTTGATTCATTTCCTGGAAGGGTGGTATGTCACTATTCCTACCAAGCACTTGGTCTTCCTCAACCACTTTAGGAGAAACTTTGCAGTTTGTTTCCCGCATTACCTCTTGAATTCACTTGAATGTTCCATTCTCGAATTCTAGAAACATACCAAGGCCATCCCCCTTCACCAGGGTCTCATCTTCCTCCTACACAAACTCTACCTCTCCAAATTCCCAGCCATTCCTCCCTCCCCTAATGACCCACTCATTCCCATCCACTCGATCCCTCTAACAACTCGACCAACTCTTCTAAGGCCAGAGCCACCAAATCTAAGAACCCTAAATTCAACAAAGTGGCCTCTCCTCCCTTTGCCCGTGTTCTAAGAAGCAATAAAGAAATGGAAGTTATTCAAAATATTTTACACATTAGCAATGTTTGTCAGGATAGTGCCTTACAATATGAGAGGGATAATACCACTCTCAGACTGGACTTATTGGAAAAAGAGGTTGATAATATCAAGAAAGAGATGCATCATTTAACCAAGCAGAAGGGGAAAAGAAAGTTAAGTGATGATGCGGGTATTGAAATTGATCAGATTGAGGATATTTACAAAAATTTGAACTCATTGGACAACATATTAGGGAGGGCCAAGGATAGGCATGACCATAATATGGCCATTTTCAATGCCATTAGTGAGTTTCTGAAGAAGCAGGTTAGAAGAATTTCTATGTTGAGTGGGATCCCTGAAGCCCCAAATAAAGTCAGATAACATTTGTACCTTTAATTTCAACTTTAGGGTTCAAAATTTTCCTCCTACGACTTTAAAGTGACTTAATTATGAATTAAGGATGTAAATTCAATTGGTCAAAATGTTGTAGTGCTTATTGCAAATGAATTTCATCTTGTATGTCCTCTTGAGAACATTTTTGTATCATAACTTTTCCACTCTCTATTGACTCCATTATGACTTAAAGACAACCATCTTCTCTCTGCCACATTGTTATGAACCATCTCTTCAAGTGTTGTTATAACTTGCCTTCTTGTTCTACCTCTTCACTTTGTTTGTAATACATATGAGCATATTAGACTGAACCACACTTTTTCCTTATAATTAAATTTTTAGACTTGTGCATTGAAAAAAAAACATTAAGGGAATCAAGATTTCTGTAAACAATTTTTCCAACTCTTCATCATACCTTATAAACATGTTGTCCAACTCTTCACCAATACTTACATTCTTCTCACAAATTATTCTTACACGATGGAATCTAGAAGTCCCATTCTCAACAACCTCCATGGATATTATTTCATCATTATTCTTCATTTTTTCTTCATATTCATATTCATGTTCTTCAACCACACTCAACTCATGTGCACTTTAGCCACCTCCATTGTTTCCTTCATGGAAACCTGAAACTCTTATTTGTTGTCCTCAACCCTTTTTCCTTGCAAAAGAGAAATATGAATTTCTTTATATTTATCTTTCAATGAAAATTAGCCTCTTCCCACTTATGGGATTCTAAAAACTCTTTCACATAATTAAATAATAGGGTACCTTATTCTAATAAAAAATATATCACCTTTAGATCCTCTTTCATGAAGATGTCTTCTTCTATGGGTTACTTGCAATAACCTCTTTCTCTTTGTTATTATGAAAATAAGATTCGGGTTCCTCACATAGAAACCTTACTCTCCTTTTTTATTTCAATACAACCTTCGTATCCTCACTCTTATCCTTATCCCTATTAATTTTTGGAATATATTTTAGCTACTCACATGGAAGATTATCTCTCATATTACCTTTAAATATAATCTTATTCTTTCCTCTCTTGAAATTCAAGACATACAACTTCTTCAACCACTCTTCTTACATTCTTGGGTGAAAAACTAGCCCCTACAACTTGGAAAGGTCCGTATGTTCCTAATTTTCACCTTCTTCTTTTCCTTAATTTGTCTCCTCTATTGAAAAGATCTCAAATAAATAGCTGCAACTTCATACAAATTCTTACATCCAGCCACTACCTTTTAGGGTCTTCAATATTCTCCTCATCAAAAAGAAATTATAAGTCTTATATCCATCTCATGAGCTCATTTGGGATCTCTTTACCACTGAAAAAAATAACATTGCAAGTGGGCTCATCTCTTTCCTTTTCCTTAACATATGTTAGTCTTTTTGCTTTATTATCTTATCCTTTCTCCAAAACACCCAACTTTTATTATGGGGATAACATCTTCATCATCTGTTATTCTTCATTTATTGCTACAAAAATTTTCACTTTGTGAATTTTCCTCAATATCCAATTTTTCTTGGAATTCCTTTAACATCTCATCCAAGTATTCTACTTTTGGTGCTCATCACTTCTTAGATGGTGTTCCTCCCTTATTGTATGTCATATCTTCAACAAGAAGGATTCTCTTTCACAACCTAGAATATACTCAAACAAGATCCTCTCTTTCACTCTTTATACTTTCATGAATTCTCTCACACCTGCAATAAACCTAACATCTCATCCATAAAATCTAATTTTTCAATACTTGTAACTATTTCCAGCAATTTTTTTGCACATCCTACAATAAAATCATATAAGAGCCTTGTACACTCAACTTGGAAATACATTTTTCTCGATACGGATTGATGAATTTTGGGTCATTGGATAAATGAATGGGAACCAATTTATCCAATACTTTTCGATGGGCATCTTCTTGAAAAATTAAAGTCCCATATTTTGAATGAGAATTTTTAACTAGTAAGTTATTAAATTGCATTAATCTTTGATTTAATATAAATTTAATTAAATCTTAATTTCAGAGTAACTAATACAACTAATGATATATGACTGGTAATATATAGTAAATGGACAAGTAACTAGAAAGCAATAGTATAAAACCCTAATAAAGTGAGAGAGATAGATGACATAGTTGATTTCGAATGATTGGGGAGTGGTATAGACTGAGGAATTGTTGAAGCAGACTAGAAGAAGCCTTGTCAAGGCTCATTGGAGGTTTTGAGACCTAGAAATGTGAAGGAAAAAAGTGCCCACAAAAGGATTGGAGTGCATAGGCACTAGTGACTAAATATAGGTGATAGTGTCCACCCAAATGCTCGTATCTTATCTTTATTGTGCGGGAGGAGCTTCATTGTTGATCACTATTTGTCACTCTATATTTTTTCCAATATCATTGTTTGTACCTGTAACCTGCAAAAATAGATGCCTAGCTACACATACCCACAAACCACATCAAACCTAATAAATAATACACATAATGGGGAGTCAAAATGAACTTAGTATTGAGTGTTGCACCACCTTTCGGACTCTCTGTATAGTTCTATGTGAATGTGTGTGTGTGTAATGATGCCCTAGGATGCCCATGTGCAAGTTACACAATGATAGCGGGATAGATTTAGAATATAAAAAATTTAAAGAATGTGTGGGATGGAAGAGAATATACTTACCATTATATGGTGTGTATGCATGAGTGATGCATCCATTGTCCCTTGTATGAATGTGCTAGATGGATGCTTTGTAATGCTCTCTTTGACTTTGGATGCTAGTGTTTGGCCCTTTATTTGAGAGATATAAATATGTATATATGTATATACATATATATATATATATATATATATATATAAATGTACATATATATATATATAAATGTACATATATATATATATATGTACATGTGTGTGTGTGTATATGATTCCCTTGTTTAAATTCTGTAATTGAAAATTGGAAGTCGACCAAAAAGTGTAAAAGATGCCCAAGAAGTAAAAGAGACCCAAAAAAGTGAGAAAATGCTAGAGAGGGTCAAGAGCACCCAAAAGGGACAGGAGTGCCTAGGTGCTTCTATCCTAAATGGGTACTAGTTTCTAAGGCCATAAAAGACAAATCATTCAAATATCAACGGGGTTGTGAGGTGTGTAACATCAATAAAAGTATAAGAGATAAAGAAAAAGGCCCAAAATACATTATAATTTACTATTTTTGTTTCTTAGGAATAATGTATATATTAGTATTCTCTAGGACCTAGAAATGTACCCAAGTGCATATATTTTGTTTCTACATTTTCCCCCACTTTATGTTGTTAAGTGAATACTCGATAACATAAAGTAGATAGAATATATGTACCTTGTGATCCTGTAGAGAAGAGTGTAGCTAATAGCATGCTAAGTGGACAAGTGAAGTGTGAAGTGATCACAATGTGAAGCATGGAGACTAGGAAAGGGAAGTAGACCCTAGGGGTGAAGTGTATGCGTAATAGTGTGTTGCTAGAGTTTGTGTTTTCTGATGTGAGTTGCTTCTTATTACGTATAAGGATGGAGCTAAAAATGAAAATCAAGAAAGTAGTCAAAGTTTCGTATATGAAAAATCATACTAATGCATGTATAAGTAAGTGAAGAATGTAAAAATATCTAAAAGGAAAGTGTGAACTTGATATGTAAGAGAGTATGAGATATTAAATTGTCATTTTTCCTTGGAGTTTTTGTATTTGAATGTTAATGGTGAGGTTTTTGGGTGATATCATGTTGAAAGTGAGTTTTTTCAAAGATCTCATGCCAAGAGTGAGTTTTTTGGGTGATCTCATGCCAAAAGTGACTTTTTAGGCGATCCCACACTAAGAGAAGAGTTTTGGGAAAGAGGTATAGATTTTTTATCCTTCCATGACGGTTCCCAAATAAGCACCACTACATACCTTACATCACCTGATTTTTCCTTTTCTTTTGATTATTTTGATTGTGACTGAAATGTAAGCTGGTAAATTGGATTTTGTAACTAGAGGAAAATACGATATTGTAGAATTGATCTTAAAACTATTGTAAACTTTGTTGAACTAATAAAATTCCTACTTTTTCCCCAAGGACACAAGCGCCAATCACTACTATCTAGAACTAGGTGCTAGTGTCTACTATGTGTTTTGGGCTCAAGTATGATTTTTAGCCAATATGTAACTGTGTTCCTATGTTGATTATGTATTGTGTTGATTTGTGTTGAAGCTCGAGCTAATGTAGGGGTGATTTCTTCACCCAACATGTGCCCCCTCATTTGGGGTGTATGTAAAAAGTAGGAAAATGTGGTCTAAAAGATAGGACCTAAAGTTGATATGCATATCTGAAGTAGATACCTACAGGGGGTAGGGGATGTACATGGTATAAACCAAGGCACATGCAAATAAAGTAGGCTAGTAACAAGATTTAGTAAAAATGAGCTAACATGCAATAGAAGACAATGTAACAAGCAACTAGGAAGACAAGATGGACTGTGAAAAGTAGGTTTCATACATGGTACATCACTCATAATGTCACAAGATAATTAAGGATTAAGATTCCAAAGCATAGAATGATTGAGTAAGACATAGGACATAGCCCACAAACAATAGTAAACAATAGGAAGTAAGAAGTGACAGATAGACATGGTTGTATTAATCCTACAAGGAAAATGTTACACATGAAACACCCGTTAGCATGTTAGAAAGATAGATAGTATGTCAAAGCATGTATAAATCAATGACAAGTATAGTGATAGTGATTGGAAATAGTAAGTACTAAAATGATAGAACCTATGATGTGTAAAGTATGATAGTAGCCAAAGTAGATGCCCCAAGAGCCTCGGTGAGACTGGTAAATAGTGGTGATAAGCATCATATATTATGCATAAATCTATAAAGGTACTTCATTCACCTCAAGATACCAAGTGAATGTGCATGTGTATATAGAAAAAGATAATGAAATGCTAAGAATCTGGCTAGCATAGTAAGCAAAGTGCAACATGTAAGTAGTATAGGCTAACAAGAGTAAATACAACCAAGATATGCAAATGATGCATGAGTGTGATGTTTTGTTGTGATGTATAGGGTGTAAAGATGAGGATGGGATATGTTAGCCTAGTATATGTGCATAAGATTAGGTTCTTTTAGAAAATTTCCCTCAATATTCAAGAATGAACCATAGAACAAGATTCGGGAAATGAATATGTTGTGTGAGAGTAGATGCTAGGAAATTTGTATCATGAAGCATTAAACATGAAAATTAAATGATTTGAGATTAATTTAAGAGTGGAACTTAAACATTCAAGTGTGAACAATAGTACTAGAGTGTGTCATCAGGTTATGAAGAAAAATTATGTGAACCAATGATGTGGTGATGCTCGGAAAGATAGTCATGGAACGTGGAGAGAGAGAGAGAGAGAGAGAGAGTAGTAGATGTTATGAAATATGTAGCATGAATTAGTGAAGTCCAATTTTAGTGAGAGTATATTATGTGTGGTTCATTGATGAAGTGTTCCCTCAACAGTCAAGTTTGAATCGTAGCACTAGAGTGTGTCATCGAGTAATGATGGTACAATTTGTGTACTAGACAAGTGAGTATGCGTAGAAAGCTTAGACATGAAGCACATAGCATGAAGTGTAGTAGTAAGCACTAGAGACAATTTATAGTGATGGAGGGGGAGAAAGTGTGATGCCCCCAAGTGTGTGATGGATAGAAGGATATCTAATAATAGTGAAGGATGAGGCCCCCACCGATATTTGAGGAGACAAAGGAATGTGACCATGATCTAGGATTAGTGGTGTAGGAGAATAACTATGTGCACGTGAATGAGACCAATGTGGAGAAAAAGGTGGAGAATAATTGAGAAAAGGGGTTGCTCGAGTAGGGTACTTAGGCTAGCAAGGTGGACTAATGGACCGATGAGGATGATAAGGTCGTGATGTAGGTCATGTGTGAATAGGAGAGCTAGGTGCAAAATTAGCTTTACTTGAGAGGCGTAGGAGGCCTAGATGCCATGAATGGTGCAAAGATATCAGCAAGAGTGGGCCAAGGTAATGGTGTACATGGTGGAATACCTTTGATGGTGATAACTTGTTTTTATGGATGTACTTAAGATACAAATGATGCATGGAAGGGATGGCCTAGGTAGCACGAAGCCAAGGAATACCTAAGAGCATGTCACAACCTACAATTTCATAGGTAACCAAGAATGGTGTAAAGATAATAAGAGACCCAACTATGATGGGAAGAATGAAACGACCATAATAATTAGGAACTGGAAATGTGATTAGAGAGGTGGGACATTTGATAGCTAAAAAGGTGCCAAGGAGCACACCTTGGTAAGTTACAATGGATAGACCATACTATTGTTAATGGTATAAGTATTGTTGGAGATAAAAATTTAACCCATCCTAGATCAAGATGAACTGGGGCTTTGAGGCAACATGGCACTATCTCCAAGTTATGGTACTTGCACTTGAGACAAACCTCCAAATAAGGTTAGATTCTTATACCTATTTCTGCTGCTAAAACTAATCATACAAAGGGAAATGCAACTACTTATCACTACTCTAATATTCCAAGGGACTAGGGTGCAAAGGATATGCATGAAATGAAAACCTAAGCTAAGAGGAGGTGATAGCACCAAAAAGAGAGGAATGAATACTCTCGGTGAGTGAAAACACACATAAGGAGGGCAAAAAGCATGCCACAGTATGAAACAACATTCACACACCTATTTCCATGGAGCACAATAGAAAAGAAACTTGGAAGGGACATAAAAATACACAACAAACAAAAATTCAAGGGAAAGACAAGAAGATGCAATAAAATGCAAACTAGGGAAGAGAATAGCCACAAAATAAGATTTTATTGCTTCCAATAGATACATAGTCAATTACGATGCTGAAAGAGACATGTATCCATATATAGTGAACTAGATATGAGGCCTGAAACTAAAAATGAAAAGGAGCAACACTCTAAATGATGCCCTTAGCAAACCAAGAGGGTCCAACCTTTACAAATGAGAATTGTTCTACAATATATAGAAGAAAGGGGAAGAGAAGAAAAAGGGTGAGAGGGAAACTTAGATTTTAAAATCTAACCACAAATAACCAGCATTACATGCCCACAAATACACCTATAGAACTATCAGATCTACCTCCTCATGTCTCCTTACCTTGTGGAAGAAGGAAGGAGACCAAATGTGATTAAATCTGTGTGGTTGAGTCAACTAAATTTGTGCATTTATGTTTCCCTATTTTACCTACAAAATCCCACCCAAAATATGATTTTAAAAATCTTGACATTTATCCCACATAATCATCTCTCCAAAAAGAACAAGAGCATATGAATCTGAGCTCTGTAGCATATCTTATGATGATTTGAAGTTTTCGGTATAATTTGAACACATAAGACACATGTCACAATCGATCGATGAAAGGTTTGGGTGACTATTTGCTTGTTTTGTATTTTTATGCCACATGTTGTGCCTTCATTTTATGTGAGGATTCAATGCACAACTAGCATGTTATGATAGGTTGTGTGTTGTGCAATTTATTTGACAAGTTCACATGTGGCACTCAATGATTAGCGCATGATATTTCACTTGGCGCATGTGCAAGAGAAAGAGGTGTGAGAAGGATGAAATTTAGAGGTATGTGAGCATGTGCATGGGTGCATGAGGAGTGGGAATAATAGGTGTATATCTATACAGGTATGGAATAATTTGAGGAAGAAATAAAGTGTGTAAGACAAGGATGCACGAAAGCAATTACACAAGCATATTGCACAAAGGTGAAAAGTAAAGAGGAATGAGTGCACACAAGATGGTGTGTGAGACTTAAGAAGGAGGGGTATGCACCCAAGGCATACTAGGGACTTAGAAAAATGAAATGAAAATTCAACTAGTGCATGTGGAAGTGGTGCACGATGACATGGGAAGGAAAGCGAATGTGTAATGTGTGTGTAGAGCATAGAGGAAAAATGGAATGAGATAGAAGAATAAAGAAAAGGAAAGTGGAAAGCGTGTGGAAGGAAATGAAGGAAAGGAAAAAAATAAGGAAGGAATGGGAATAGCATGTGAGGGCACGTGTGAAGAATCGCAACCATTCATAAGTACCAAGGTATAAAACTAAGAGCACGTGTAATGTGTAATCTTGATGTCGAGCTAAAATTGAATCGTGAGTTGTCTAAATAACCAGGGGGGTTATTTTGGACAATAGTTTGGTGACTTTTGAGGCCATATTCCTTCTAGATGAAAGAGATAAATAAACTTATAAACATCCATTGGGCATGAATTCTTCCTGAAACATGAAATTATGATCTACAACTTGAAGGAACACCCCTAAAGCCATTTGAAACAATGTCTAAACTTTGAATAACTATTGAAAACTATTAGAAAGTTCCTTTTTAAAATGGGACCATCATCCTGGAAGAAATAAAAGAGCATGTGAAAGGAAAGAACTATGTATAAAAAATCAATGTGCACAGAGCACACCTGGAGGAATTGAAACTACTCTAATATGTAAATGATGTAGAGAAACTTAATGGAAATGTTTGAGATAAATCCCATTAACTAGGATTGATATTACATCTCCATCAAGGTGATATAACTCAAAAGATTTGGCATCCTTACAAGAACTGATGATATATGAGCCACTCTAAAGTACATAAAACTTTGAATGACACCATGGTTTAACTCTGCCAAAGATTCCATTTTAAGACCATATCATCCACTTTGAAGGATTACGGTCTATCATTTTTTCCAAACCATTGCTTGATTAATCTTTGATGTTTTTCTAATTTGATTATGGAAGATTTTATTAGTTCTTCATTTCAACCAACTATGCCATTCTAATTTTTCTTTGATCTCGCACCCTCAAACTCTAGTTATTAGGCCAACTCTAATGAAGGTAATTCAAGTGATAAAGGAAGTCTAGCTTCCTTACCATAAAAAAGTTTGTAAGGAAAAGTACCTATTTCCTTCTTCACTATGATTCTGTCTTCCCAAAGCATGTGTGAGACCTTTGTGTGCCACTACCTATGGTTGATATTCATTGTTCATTTCATGATTCTTATCAGGTTCTTGTTGGTAGACTCTACTAAACCATTTCACTAGGGGTAATATTTGGAAGAAGTATTTAAATAAATTCCAAGGCTAAGAGCCCAATCAAAAACTATTATAATAAGGAAGGCTTTGCATTATTAGAGATAATGGTATAAGGAATGCCAAACATTATTATAATACCTTTGAGAAAGTCAATAATGATTGACTTGGTTGACTCCTTTAGTACAAAAACTTATGTCCATCTGGTGAAATAATACATAGATGTCAATACACTTTATGACTAGCTCTCCAAGGAGGAATGATCATGTCAATGACGTCTAGACCAAATTGTAGAAAAGAAGGATTCGATTGGATTGGGTGGAGGGGAAATACATCCAATTTATTATTTCCTATAAAGAAAGCTCATTATTTGCATTTTCTAACTCACTTGTGTGCATCGAAAAGAGGGTAGGTTAGAATTATCCTACCTTGATGATATTCATTGTTGTTATCTTAGCAGAGAGAAGTTTCCACGAGAGAATCTATCATGGAATTATTCTATCACTCTGTCAATTTGTGCTCCATTAATACATCTCAAAGCAATACATCATCAATGTTCTTTTTGAAGAGCACGCCATAAATCAAATGCCTTCTCTTTTATTTGTTCAAACTAGGAAGGTATGCACCAGAAGAAAGGAATGTTGTCATTATTTCTATCCAACTACGTGTGTGAGAATTGACATTCTATTCAATATCAGCACATGAGAGCTCTTCATATAGAAACGATGAATTCTCTTGACCATTACGCACATCCTCAACAAGTTTCTTACATAGCATGTTTCCTCTAACTAGTTTTTGGCTTTGATATTAACATTAAAATCCATGATTTTTGTCACCCATCTCATTCTTTTCTCACTATTTTTTTATCCCATGATGAAGTATATCACGGTGGAATGTGAAACTAGCACCTTGAAAATATTTCTAGTGAGCATACTTTTGAATTTCTTAAGAGTGAACATGATGGAGAAGACCTATTTCTCCATGTGACTATATTTCAATTCAAAATTCTTCTATGTTTGACTGAAGAAATCCATTGGCTTCTCTAGTTATTGTACATTTTCTTGGGTTAAGACAACAACACCACTCACATCGGCTTCATAGGCATAAAGGATGAAATCCTTGGAATAATCTGGATTGATGAGTGTTGGCACACAAACAATTTATTGCTTGATTTTTTTGAATCTATCTTTTCTTTCTGATGTCTATTTGAAGAATATGTCCTTCTTGAGCATGAGGGTGATAGGCCTAACTAGTCCTGCAAAGTTAGGAATGAATCTCCTAAAAAATTTTATTTTTCCTAGGAATGATTGTAAGGCCTTCTTGTGTGTCGACAAAGAAAAAGAAAGGATAGTTAAAACACACTCGGGATTGATAGAAATGTCATCATTTGAGACCACATGGCCTAGAATCTTTCCTTGCACAAAAAAAAAATTCACTTCTTGGGGTTAAGAGAAACCCCAAATTCTTTACATCACTCAAATAATTTCTCCAAATGCGTTATGTAATCTACACTCTTCTTTGAGAAGACAACTCTATCATCCAAGGACACTAGGATGAACTCATTGATATATTTTTTGAAGGCAATGTCCATGGATCTCGAAATGTTGTACATGCATTTGAAAAACTAAAAGGAATTTTTTGATAAGCATATGTTCCCCATTTTGTTGTAAATTTTGTTTTGAACTGATCCTCTTCCTTGATCATGATTTGATTAAAACCTAAATATACATACAACATAGAAAATATTTTGCACTGCCATCTGCCTACTGCACTAATTTTCTCCATAGAAGACAAAATATAATGATCCTTCAAATATGACTTATTAAAATCTTTGAAATCAATACAAAGTTTGATTTCACCATTATTCTTGCACAATGGAACAAGATTCACCACCCAAGTAGATTACAGCTATTATAGGAAAAATAATCCTTACCTCAATGAGTTTGGATAACTCCTTCCTTGTAAAGGGCTCTATCTTGGGATTGACTAGCCTTTTCTTTTGTCTAATGGGCTTAATACTAGGGTCAAGGTTAATGGAGTGTTGAGAAACACTTGGATCAAATCCTTTTAGGTCTTCATATTCCCATTAGAAAATGTCACTGTAATTTTTACATAGAGAAATGAAGTCCTTCTTTTCATCTTGTGTGTATGCCTTGTTGAGAAACAAATATTTTCTATGCACAATAGTGATTAGATTGCAGTCTTCTTACGTTGCATGCATATTCTTGTCTTCGCCATTAAACTTTTCATCGGGGATGAATATGTGCTCTAAGGTGACCAAACCTTTAGGTAACTTTTTTTTCTTAAGTTGAATAACTTGGTCACTATAGTTTTCATGCAAGTTAGCTTATATGTTGGAAGATAACTCAACTTCATTCTGAACAAAATAAATAATTTGTGTGTCACTATAAAACACTTTCCGATTTGTTTCATTATCTATAATAGATGGTTTGACAACCATATTAATTTGTTACACATTTCCTTAGAAAAAATCCTCAGATAGTGATAATTATTAACTGATGGTTGACATATAATCCACATCTTTGTTTAATTTCCTTGGCACCACCTATAGATTTAGAGATTCAAATCTCTCCAAGAGGTCCCAAATTTTGTGTTTATAAGATTTCAAAATATTATTCTTTTTTGTGCACTTGTTTGTTACACTGGTCAATAACCAATTGAGTATCCCTAAAAATCTACAATTCCTTGATCTGTCTCTATTCAAAAATAAGAAGACCATGGACCAATGCTTCATATTATACTACATTATTGGAGCATGTAAAAGCGTGACCTATGCATGAAGGATAATTTATAACTCTTTGATGATTTGATAATAATGCCTACTCTGGACCATTTCGCTTGTAGAGCCATCAAAGAATAACTACCATAGTCTAGAATTTTCATCACTCGCTTGAGTGTGGTAGGCAACAAGGCTTCTTCTTCAAGGATGCAATATGTACCAAGACCAGTTTTAATAGCCATATCATAGGAATAAAATTCATAGTTCTCTTTATCCCATTCATCTAATAATAGGCCAGGTATTAAAGGAGGAATGGGTTGTTTTTCTGAAACTAAATCTTTTTCTTGGCCTTATTGGATGAGGAAATCGTATTGAAGAGGGTATGTTTCATATGACTCAACATGATAGGAAAATATAGGCTCATATTATATGTTAAATTGGGTACCATACCTTATTCTTAATAACATATGATACCAATCAGAAGACAAGCATCCACCCACCTTGGTAGTGAATTCTATTAATAGGAAAATGGAAAATAAAGGAGGAGGGTCAATGCTTGACACATCTTGAGTTATAGTTAGACTTGGACATGCACAAAGGATTAAATCAAGATCCTTGATGACTCATAAAGTCGTAACAACTGATCCATTAAGTTGTAGGACTCATTTAGACATAGGGTTGTATTTAAGACTTAAGACATCAATAATTTTATTAGGGCATGTGATGTACTAGCCCCTAAATCAATCGTACAATTATGAAAAAGATGTTTGCCTATTATTATGGACATATAAAAGGGTGAGGTTTTAAAAAAATTCTTACTTGCTTCTCCTTTTCTTGACATAAGTTGTGAAGCTCGGGGTCTTTAGATAATTTGAATAGTATACGGGAGTTGCACCAAAGCTTCATGTAATAGGTGACACTAAGATGGAATGGCCAAGGCATCCCACATTTTAAAATTCATAATTTTCTTCTTCATTTGATCCACGATGTTAAATGGAAATCCCATGGACTTATGCATTTAAGGCACAACATCATCTTTTCTTGATTTCTTCGTTAAAGTGAAACGAGCCTTAGATTGCATATAGGCTTTACCTACCAAAGGAGGAGCGTGTGCCACTTCTATTAGAATATTGCACAAAGCCTCACATGTGGTTACATGCATGCAAGAAATTTTTAATTTGATGAGCACATTTTTTTACTTTAGAGGAGCATTCTGGTTGCAGAGGTGGAAGGCTACACATTGGTCTCTAGCATTTTTTTCTTGTGCCTTGTGTTGTAAGCAACCCACACACATGGTTTGTTTGAGCTATCCATATCTTGGTTTATTACACATAAGTCCCCAACCCTAAAGAATATAAGTTTGGTCTTAGGAACAAATTCTGGAACTTCTTCATTTTGGTTCACACACACTAGTGGAAGGCTCATAGCTTGAAGAATTCTAGATCATGAAGGCTTGCACATGCAAAGTATTTGTGCAATTATATTGATATGTGTGGAAATTTGCAAAGAAAGAACCATTATTTCTCTTAGACCATGTTGTTCTATAATGGAACTAGTGCTTTGCTTACATTGGGTGTTGGAAGAGGTTGTGTGGGAGAAGTTATGTAAAGAGGAAGGTGTGCATTAGCATGACATCTATCATTTTGTTGGTTCTACCCATATATTTGATTTGGATATTTATTTTTAAAGGGTTGATGGCTTTGATTAAATCCTTGATTAGGATTGTTTCTATAGGCTTACACCCGCTATTTTTCTAAGGATATGAGTTTATGAGACAAATTTATAATCAAGGACTTTATTTCTTAATCCTCTTTTTGCTATTAGGGAGAGTAGGATGTGGAGGTAATGGATTGGGAACTTTTCTCAAGAATGGAATAAACAAAAGGATGAGGTGCTTAAGGCAATTCATGAAACAAGGGAATGGGTAGTCTTGGGGCTATTTTTCTAGCTTGGATGAGATACTTTTCTACCCTAATAGCTATAGGATAGACAACAAAGGATATGTAACACCCATAGACTTTATCATTACTGCAATGTTAGAATTCAAATCTCTTAAGAAGTAAAGGAAAGAACCTTGAGGGGTTAGTCTTAAGAGAGCTTAAATATGAATTTGAAGTTATCCATGAGCTCATTAGGAGCACTCTTGATCATTGTGAGTTGTTCTAATAAGGAGATATTGATGGATTTCTCCTCAAACTAATTATAAAGTGTAGTACCAAGTCCATCCCAGTTAGTGATAGAGGTAGGTCTTAAGCTTTTGTACCATTGAAGTAATTTTCCTTTGAGTGAAGAAGCAAGTAGCCTTACAACTACATAATCTTCAGTAACTATATGAACATAGCATACATTTTCATTATTTTGAATTTTCTCAACAAGGGTAAATTGATTCTCACTAGTAAAAAATGGTATACTCTTGAGTGCAAGCTACTGGTATATCATGTTGCATGGGAAGGGCCAAAGGAATTCTTTCCTTGAAGTTGAAAAAGGGAAGATTTCTTTGCACCATTACTTGAAAGGGTCTAAAACCATCGTAGAGTATACTGAATGTCTACCAAGAGGAGGGGTAGATTTCACCCTGTGTGTAGAAAATAGAGTTACAAGCGCGACGGTTCAGCTACTTCTTCTTTTGGGAGACAACTGCAGATACTTGAAATATTATTCAACTACTGTGCTCTATCAAGTATGTATCCTTCTCATGAAATGGGTGCTCTGACTACTGAAAATAATAGATATGGATGTTGGGATTCACCACATGTGTTAAAACAAGCCTCCAAATGATGGAAATCAATAAGAACATATCAAACCTTCTGAAATAAAAATTTATATCTCTTCAAAATTTTCCCACTAGGAATTCCAAAAAATGTTGGATCTCAAAATTGCACCCATCGCAGATCAGGATGAACTCAATATTTGAGGCAACATGGGACTATCTTCGATTTGTAGGACTTGCACTTGAGACATACCTCCTGGAGAAGGTTGGATTCTTATACCTATTTTACTACTAAAAATACTCCTATGAAGGAAATGTGGCTACCTATCACTACTCTAATATTTCAAGGGACCAAGGTGAGAAGTAGATGCATGAAATGAAAACCTAAGCTAAGGGGATGTGATAACACCGAAAAGAGGGGATGAACACTCTCGGTGAGTGAAAACAAGGGAAAGCATGCGGTGTGAGGGTAGACAACCGTTCCATAGTCTGAAACAACATTCACACACATATTTCCATGGAACACAACAGAACAGAAACCTATAACAGACAAAAAATGCACAACAAACAACAATGTAAGGGAAAGGCAAGAAGATGAAATGAAATGTGAACTAGGGTAGATATTAGCCATAAAATAAGATTTTTTTCTTCCAATAGATGCACAATCGATTACAATAGTGAAAGAGGAAGTTAACCACATAAAATGAACTATATCTAAGGCATACAACTCAAAATTCAAAGGAGAAACACTCTAAATGATGCCCTTAGAAAATCAAGAGGGTCCAACCTTTACAAAATCATTGATCTACAATTTATAGAAGAAAGGGGAAGATGAGTAGAGGGAAACAAAGGGGAACTTAGATTTTCAAATCCAACCACCAACAACTAACATTAAATGCATATAAATGCTCTATTAGCATTATCAAATCCACCTCCCCATGTCAGCTTAGCTTGTGGAAGAAGTAAGGAGACCAAATCTGATTAAATCTAGGTGGTTGAGTTGATCAAATCTATGTATTAATGGCATGAGTCATGTTTTTCAATTTCACCTACAAAATCCCACCCAAAATCTTATTTTTCAAATCCCAACATGTATCCCACGTCATTAGCTCTCCAAAAATATCAAGAGTGCATGAATCCAAGCTCTTTTGTAGAATTTATGATGATTTGAAGTTGACTAAGAGTTGAAAATGCAAGATACATGTCACAATCTAATCGGCTAAAAATTTTGGCTTGAGTGAGCACAAGATGGTGCATGAGACTCAAGAAGGAGGGACATACACACAAAGTATTCCAGGGACTTAAAAAAATGTAATGTAAAGTCAACGAGTGTGCGTGGAAGAGGTATGTGGTGGACTGGGAAGGAAATTGAATGCACAAGGAGTACGTGTGGAGGAAAAATGGAAGTAGTTATAAGCATAAATAAGGAAAGTAGAAAGCACATAGAAGGAAGTGAAGGAAATAAAAGCACAAAAAGGAATGGGAAGAGCATGCAAGGGTACGTGGGAATAACCGCATCCATGCATAAGTATAAAGGTATAAAACTAAGAGCACATGTAAATTGTAATCTTGATGTCGAGAGATAGAATACAATTACAGGTTTTTTATATAACCAAGGTGGTTATTTTGGATCTCAAGTACCAATAGAAGAATTGATATGCAATGAATTAGAAGAAAATTTAGCATGATAATAATTATCCGAGAAGGTGATAATTGGCGAAGGGGGTACATCAACAGTAAAGAGTAATAAGAAATTAAAGAGGCCCTGATGAAGGAGGAGGCACAACACGATATGTATGGTTTGTGGAGGCTTCAGTAGCTTTCTTATCATGCTTGGGAAATGGGAAATTGAATATTTTTAGATTTTGATTACCATTGACCAGTTTGGAAAGTAGAGGGCTCAGGGAACTCAATTGCATTTTTATTAATAAGATCTTGAATTAGATGTTTGATCTTAAAGCATCAATCAATAGAATTCCCAATGCATTAATGGTATTCATAACATTTATTTTCATTAAAATTATGGACATAAAGGTGAGAGGGGTCGAGATTAAGCGGTAGAGGAAGAGTAATAATATTTTTGTCAATAAGTTACGGTAATAGAATCGAGGTGCGTAATGTAGTTTATTAAAATTACACCTCGTGGGTTGCAATTGAAGCTTATCATATGTAGAAACAACATTAACAATGGCATTATCTTCAGTAGTATTAGGAGATGGTTTGAAGGAATATTTAGCTTGAAACATATAAGAGGATGAGGATGAAGAAGTATCATAATATTTCAATTTTCCCATAGATAAAAGTTTTCCTTTGCGTAATTTGAGTGTATGGAATAATTGATCAAAGGAGGGAGAGGTCTCAAAGATGAAACTCTCTTGAAGTGGAGGTAAGAGAATTTGAATAAATATATCTTGTAATTCAGAATCAGCTAGTACATTATTCATCTTAGCAAGATTATTCTTATAGCGTAAAACATAGTCATGTTAGACGTTCGTTGGATCCTTGTTTGAGTTGAGAAAGTTGTGCATAAGATATCTTGGTGCCAATATTGATAGAAAAGTGAGCAAGGAAAGCATCAGCTAATGATGTAAAGGAGGTTACCAAATGAACAGGTAGATTATAAAACCATCGCATAACATAATCTTGTAAACTTCTAGGAAACAATTTAGCTAGTAATGTAAGATCATCCACATAGTCAAGACATGCCACATGAGAGGATAAAATATTATCTTGGGGGTCACCATGGACATTAAAGGTGGGAATATTTTGTGAAATGAAGTTAAAAGGTAGTTGATGAGAGGAAATGATGGGTGGGAAATGGTGTGAAGGAGATGTGAGGAACCTAGGGATGGAAAGGAATGTGAAGTAGAATGTTGTAATTAGAAAATTTGGATTTGTAGATCATGGTATAAAGAAGGTAGGTCTTAAGTTCCTGAAGAGAAGACTTGTCATGTGTGATAAGTAATAGGTGGGGTGAAATTATTGGTAGGAGTAGTCATAGAAACAGGATAATGGATGTGGGTTGAAGGGTAGAGTTAGGAGGTTTTTCCATAATAGGAAGAGAAGTGTTATTAGAGACCGAAGGGTTGATCTCAGCTAGATTAGTGACTTCCTCATGAGAATTAAATAATAAGAGATATAATTCTTGGGGATGTTCAAAAATATGGGCCTAGAGGTCATGAAGATATTCATCGGTAAAGGGTTCATAAGTCTCGGCCATTAGAGAAGAACCAGGAAGAATGCCTAAAAGCAAGGTAGGGTTTGAGTGAGTGGGTTCATCAAATTATTTAATATAAATTTAATTAATTATTAATTTCACAATAATTACTATAAATAATTATATACAACTGGTAATATATAGTAAATGGACAAGAAGCCAACAAGTAATATGATAAAACCCTAAGAAAGTGAGAGAGATAGATGACTTGGCTAGTTTCTAAATGATCAGGAAGTGGTTTGGACTGAGTAACTACTGGAATAGATTGAAAATAGTGTCGTTAAGGATCATTAGAGGGTCCTAAGACCCAAAAATGTGTAGGATAGAAGCACCCATAGAAGGACAGGAGCACCTAGACGCTAATGACTAAACTTGGGCACTAGTGTCTACTTAGATGCTGAAGTTATGATATTTTCTATGTAGGAGGATCTTCGTCATCGATCTTTTTTTGTCACTTTGGATTTGTTCCAATTTCATTGTTTGTACCTGTAACCTTAAAAATATATACCTAGCTACACATACCCACAAACCACATCAAACCCAATAAATAAGATGGAGAATGAGGAGTCGATTGACCCCACGGTCACCCGAAGAGTGAACTTAGTCTTGAGTGCTACACTAAATTTTATAATACATGTAATTTTTTTTTAATGTGTGTGTAATGATGCCCTTGTACAAGTTACACAATAATAGCAAGATAGATCTAGAATATATAAAATGTATAGAATGTGTGGGATGGAATAAAATAGACTTCCCCTCCTCTGTTGTGTATATAAAGTAATACAACCCTTGTCCCTTATATGGAGTACTAGATGGATGCTTTGTAATGCTCTTTGTGCCTTTGGATGGAATATTAGGTGATAATATATTATGTTAGGACTTGGACATTTATTTGAGAGCTATAACTATGTAAATATATGATTCCCTTATTTGAATTTCATAATTAACAATTGGAAGGCCGACCCAAAAGTGTATAAGATTACCAAGAAGTAAAAGAGACCCAAAAGAGTGATAAAAGGATATAGAGGGTTAGGAGTGCCCAGAAAGGATAGGAATACGAGCATTTTTTTCTTGAATGGGTGCTAGTGTCGAGGACATTAAAGATAAATCGGTCGAATAGCGCAGAGTTGTGGGGTGTGTAAGGTCAATAAAATTATAAGAGAGAAATAAAAGGCCCAAAAGACATTTTCAATTACTATTTTTCTTGCTTAGGAATCATTTATAGAGTAGTATAATCTAGGACATAGAAATGTACCCAAGTTAGCATTTGGGCTCGAGTCAAAGTCTCCATCTCTATCTCTTTCTTGATTTTCTCATCTCCGCACTCTACTTTGTCATAAACACAAGAACTATCAATTAAGAAAATTAGTAAATCATCTTTGTGAATCATTCTAAAATTCTATTTTCGCATCACAAGATGATTTTCCAAGACCATAAAGTCTACTCTATATAAGATGTATGGCCTTGGGTGACTTATAAATCCCTATCTCTTTGCATCTTTGATTAGGAATTAGTACTTCATTAGATTGGTTATATTATTTTTGTAATATAATGTGAGTTGTTGAGTTTTTAGAATAACTCACATATATAGAGTTATTATGTAACAATACAAAAGGGATGAGTGAGTTGTTCACGCATTATAGTTTAGGTAGTTATATCATTACCTTGTATGTAGGAGAATCCATGTTATATATTTGTAATGTCTCCACTCAATAATTTATTGAAATATCAAGGTGTTTTATACTATTCATTCTAAACCAATCTTTATATTTGGTATCAAAACGAGTGAGAGTTTGATGGAATTTATTTTAGGAAGATGAAGGGGAAACCATCTTTGTATTTCCCGATTGATGAGAGGGTTTAGTTTAATTATCATGTACATTAATTAAGAGGATTAGTATTAATGATTAGAAAGGAATTCGAGTAATGATTTCATGAGGAGTCTTCTTATACTAACTTGGGTTGTATTTTCTCCTCCATCACCACATTTTGTAGTAAATGATCAAAATTGAACTATTGGAAACTTACATTATTCATGCATATAATTATGGCTACCCCACCAACGTCTAATATTATTCACACACATTGTAGGCCACCTCAATTACTTCTTCACGAACTACACAATTTCCTAACTTTGTTATCTACATGATTCAATCCTCTTACGATTAGTTGAATTCTAATTTGTGTTCTTTGTACTAGGTTTTGTTCATGTTTGCATCTACTACAAACCTCCATTTGGGTTCACATGTATATTCTTCCATTATCATTGATAGCCTATTATCATGATCGGGAGTTTAGAGACTTAGTTTCGATCTCTTTTCTCTATATTCATATGGATAGAGATACTTAGTTGGATTTCATCTAAATAATATTTGGTATTGGAGATTCTCCAAATTTATCCAATATTTGAAGAAAGATGCAAAATGATATTATAGATATAGACATTGAAGGTGTAAATGATAATTTTAGTAAAATTGTACATACTCTAGTCCAAGTTACTAAAAATATAGCTCTCAATGGAATCAATATTATTGTCTTTGGATTCCAAAACATTAAATAATGACATTCACTATACTAAAAAAGTATTGATATTAGAATTCAAAAATTAAAATATTGGAACCCATTATACCTCCTAGAGTGTGATATATCAGATTACAAATTCCATTAATCAATCAAGGAACGATTAATTTTGTTTAATGATTTCAAGGAATCCAATGTTCAACTACAAAATAATAATAAAAACATGTTTATGTTTTAAATTTCCTAGTGGCCACTAGGCTTTATTTACAATTTTAAATATGGCTCTTTTAAGTTTTAAAATTCCTTTAAGATTGAAATATGGTGATTTGAATAATTAAAATTCCTAGCAATCCTAGTGGTCACTAGGCTAATGATATACATTATATTCATCACCCACATCTCATACTTTCTATTTAAAATTATATATATCTATAACATTATACTTCCTCTTAGATACAATTACCACTCATCTAGTGTTCTTTTACATAACTCACGAAACTAATTTTCATTTCGAGGGTGCACTGAGAGGTTTCTTCCTCCTATGGGTCCTCAAATTCTTCTTTTACTTTGGGATATGATAGTGGTTCAGGCCTCAGTGTTCCAACGCAAATGGCATGTACTACCACATCTCTGAGTATAGGTTCTTCAATAAATGAGGTCCTTCCACACCCAAAGGGCATGTCTCTGGATGCTAATAGTTTCTCTTTATTCTCATTTTGGAATGGTGAAGCCACCTACAAATCCAACACCCTGATTTTGCTTGATAGGTTTGAGGCATTTCCTTGTCGTTTCCTCCTTGCAAAAACTTGTTTTATTGGTGGCTTCACTATTTTTCTCTTGTCTTCCTCATTCCCGGCCATCTAGAAAATGGATAGGTTAGAAAATTTATTTCAAGAAATAAAAATCAACCCATCACCCATGTTTTAAAATTCCTAGCAGCTTAATAGTTGTAAGGCTATATTTACATATTAAAATATGGTTCTTTCACACATTATACAAAAACATTGTAAGCATTTTTCACATTAAATTAAAAATATTTCTGCATTCTTTGTAACATGGTTATGCAAATAATTTGTATCAATATGGTTATGTAATTAATTGTAATACCATTCCCCTACTAGGACATATTTACATATTATAACATTACTAAAGATATACTCAAACATTAAATAAAATTACATTACTCAAAATAGACTCCACCTTATAGAAAAATATTTGTAAGCTTTTTGTATACTAACATAACTATTGATAGAAAAACATTTTAAGCATTTTTCGTAACATGGTTATGCAATTGTATTACCATTTCCCTGCTAGGATATATTTACATATAATACCATTACTAAAGATAGACTCACACATTAAAGAAATAAATTCTATTTTTTTCGTAACATAGTTATGCAATTATTTGGTATCAACATGATAATGCAATTAAGTGTAAAACCATTCCAGGACATATTTACATATTTAAATATGGATATGAATTTAATTATAATACCATTACTAAAGATAGAATCATGCATTATAGTAAAACATTTTAAGCTTTTTTGAAATTAATTGTAATACTATTCCCAAAGATAGACTCCCAAATTAACAAAATAAATTACATAAAAGTGACCTCAAATAAATTTAGAGACATATTAAATAATTATAATTAGGTTTTGATTTAATAACCTCTTATATGTCTTCCACATCCTTCAATGGTTGCAATAAAGGCCACAACTCATCTAACAAGTAGTTTTCTGTAGATTTAGATCTTATATTAAATGTTTTTGTAATTACATAGTTCCTCACATCATTGAACTTATTTTTTCTAAAGAGTCATCTATAAGCATCACATTTTAATTCAACGTAATTATTTAGTATGTAGTAGGAAATATTGCTTAGCGGCCATCAAGCCTTAAATCTATTGTAGTGAAAGTGGATGTTGTTGGTTTATGTGAATTACGTCTTCCTCACTTGGCATCTTGTCCACCTCGTATGGTTAGTTATCTCACTTAGCGATATCATAGATCATTAGGTTTAATTAGGGTTTCATTTTTCCATGTTTTATGTATGAGAGTTACACAACACTCTTCTATGTACCTTCTTATTTTGATCTATGAGTATGCTAGACCTATTATTTCATAATTGATTTTCCTTTGTGATTCGATCTCTTACTGGTTACTTGGAGCATTCACGTAACCATTAGAAGTGCAACCTATTCGATGTGTATGAGGTTCTATATTGATCCTTGTTGAAAATTTTGAAATGGCATCAGAGATATTATTCCATAAATGTGCATTCGATTATTTTGGTTTTTGATTGCTTATTTTTTGGTTTTCATGCTCTCGTGCAAGTTTTCATTCATTTTGGAATCTTGTTAACAAGTTTAACAATCTTGTTTTTAGAGTTTGTGTTGGTTTTCTGGTTGTGCATGTGCATTTTTTAGGTGTTTATCATCCATATTTAGCTAGTTTAACTAATTTTGGAGGTAAAATCTAAATTTCAAGATAGGTTTTTCATTTATGGTTTTATCAAATTTTTAATTAAAAGTGATTTTTTTAAAAAAATCTACTTGGGAACTCATTCTTTCTTCCTACCTACATGGTTTACATTTTTTAATTTACCCATGTGTTGTCTCTCCTCCTCTTTAGCTCAGTCATGCGTTTTAGAATAACTATGGACTAAGATGGGGAGTGAATCAGTCCTACAAAACTTTCATTTCATTCACCATTACATACATTCATCATTCAAACCATTCATTCAATCAACCATGAACCATGTGAGCTTATTATGTGTGTATTAGACATTCACAAGTGCATATAATAAGAGAGAACACATACACACTAGATGTAGGTGGTAAACCCTAAAAGGGAATAAAAACCACAAAAACATTAGCTTATATTACACAAAGTAAGGACTTTCAAGAATATTACACATCCTGCAATATTTGTTTAGTGAAGCACCCACTTCATAAGGAGCACCAACCCCTAAACCTTTGTTGATATGACTCACAACAAAAGACTCCTATGAATATTACACATCATAAGATATTTTATAAAAGAATTATCACATATAATAGGCTTCTCACACAACTTATTATGATCCAAGTTTAGCTCCAAACACATCAAACCCTCATCCAAACAAGCTCTCTCCTAACTCGCTCAATCTCTCTTCTTCATGGGCTGAATATATCAATTTCCATTACACATTTGATCTTTAAAATTCATTAGGTATTCATTTCTCTTATAAAAATTTCTATGACCCCTTAACACTCTCCTTCGATCCCCTATAGGTCATTCATAACCCCATAATCACAACTACTCACAAATGATTGGTTACGTTTGCTTATATACAAAACAGTTGATTAATTCACCCCTAGGTCAGCCATGACCAAGTAAGTTAGTCATCCCAACTCAATAACATAACAAATTCATCATAGAAATCATCTCAAATAACCCAAGTAGGTCAGTAGCTTGAGTCAAGACATCTCCAACAAGCACAAGTCTTCTTAAACAAGCCCAAAAATCACTCTCAAATACTAATGAATGATCCAATAGCTCCAAAGTATTATAAATTTTTTTCAAAGATCCATAAGCATTGTGAAACATGAGAAAAAACTCCAAGAATCACAAATAAGCTCAGGATAAACTAAAACATTCATCTCCATCATGAAACTCTCCAAGAAGCAAGTAAAAATAACTAGGTTTCTAAGCACCCATATATTTATTATCATAAAACGAATGAGTTCACATAGACAATATCGTCATCATGACTCAATTCATATATCAATGGAAAGGTATTTGAATCCTATTTATGTAACAACTCACATTTTCATCCAAATCATAGTGAAATACCTCTAAACATCTCAAACTTTGTAACTACTCCAAACTAGCTTCAAGACCCCAAAACTAGGTCTTCAAAACAAAGTTGGTTCACATATAAAAACACCTCATCAAGACACAAAACATATACCATTATAAATTTATCTAAATATAATTTCCATAACAACTTACTTTATCTTATAAATCATAGTGGAAGGCCTTTAACCAAGCCAATCTCTGAAACAACTCATTCGGGCTTCTAGGACTCAAGAACTAGTCTTGAGAGAAACTTGCTCCAACACCTCCAAAGTCACTTCCAAGCTCAACCACCACCTGGAACATATCAAGGAAACTTTTACCAACATGTAAAAGCACTAAAATCAAATGTCACGTGGATAAATATAATCCAACACACTTGTTTCAATCACCTTCTTGAGCAAGCCAACTAGGGATTTCTAGGCCATTAGGTCTTCAACCTGAAAAATACTTCACCATACCATTCCAAGAGATTCATCATATAAATTTCTAAATAACTATCCATGACTAAAAACAAGCACTACAACATGCAAAATGATCAAACACAACTCAAACCATGAGACTAACATTTTAGCCCTTAAGGCCAAAATCAGTAGGCTAACTTTGAGCACTTGTATCATCCATTTTCTCTAAGAAACCTATATGAAACTTTTCGTGGATATGTAGTGCATCTCCAAAATATTCTAGAATAGTTTGGTTTTCATCTTGAAACCTCCATCTTAACCCTGAAACAAAAAAAAAAACCCATAAAACTAGGGTTTTTAAATCAAAAATACCCCCTCCTATGGTTATTTTGATAACTTATGTTTTCATTTGGACTTGGAAGATATAGGATAATCAAAAGTGCAAGAAATCAATGTTAGGGACTTTCCTTTCCTCATTTCCTAGCCCCTCATTTCCATATTTAGCCAAAAAAAAAAGAAAAATTGGGTAATTTGGGGCAAAATCGACAAAATCAAGCCTGGGAGGAACAAGAGGAACAATTCCTTCATTCCTCTTATTTCCCACAATGTTGCATCACTTGAATTATGGGGTTTAAGGGATTAAATTGGCTGGATTGGGTCTATGTGGAATAGATGGAACAATTATTTAAATCCTCTAGTTCTCTGCATGGCCACATTATCCGTAAGAGGAGAAAGGGCTAGTTTTGCGGGTGGATTGGGATTTTTGAGAACCAAAGGAACTGTTTCTATGTTCCTTGTGTTCCCCACATAAGAGAATCAAATGACTAAGTAGTAAGGGGAACTAAAAATAAGTGAATAAGCGAAGGGAAATATTGGTAGCATATCATTTATGATGGGTTTGAAAGGAATAAATGGAGCAGTTCCCTCGATTAAGAGGATCTGGTTGATCCATTCACACCTAGAATAAAAGAATTAAATCCGACTATAGGATCCCATGTGGAACCCTTTCACAACCATCCCAAGCCCTTGAATTTAAAATGGACATAATTTTCACCATGTAACTCCAAATTTCACAATTTTAGAATTTTTTTTTAAAGGTGTTGTCATGTACTACACCATGGAAACTATATTTATTAAATTTGGTGGGGTTAGGTGGGTTGAAAAGAGGAAAAACTATCCTAATATTAAATATGTAATTCTAGGTAGCTCAAATACCATATTTAATGAGGCATGGTGCCCATTCCTTCTCATACAAGAAAAGTATCATTGGGAAATAGTCTTGAAAGGGTTCCCATGCTTATGTTTAGAAATTCAATGCATGTTGTTGGTGGTTAAAGGTTGAAATTTCATTTTCCCTCTCTTTTCCCTCCTCTCTCTTTCCCATCTTCTATGAATTGTAAAATGATGCTCATTTGTAAAGGTTGGAAACTCTTGGAATGTAAGGGCATTACACAAGTGTTGCATAAGTATTTACTTTAAGTTTGCATGCCTCAAATTTGGATCTTTGTAATGGTTTTGTGCCTTCTTCCTTCATTATAATGGACATGTGCATCCTTATAAAGCAATAAAATTCATGTTTTGTGGCTATTTTATGCCTTAGCTAGTATTTTATTATATTTCCTTGCCTCTTCATCTATATTATACATGTTTATTCTCCTTTTGCAGGTTTATTTCTATTGTGATCCATGAAAATGAGATTTTAAATGTTGTTTTGGACTATGGTACTCATGTCTGCCCTCTCTTCCTTCATTTTCCTCCCATTTTCACTCATCTAAGAGTGTATTTCCCCCTCTTCTTAGTGTTATCACCTCTTTTAGTTTAGGATTTCTCCTTTTATTCATCTTTCTCTTCCCTTGTCCCTTGGATTGCTAGAGTATGATTAGATAGTTGCATTTCCTTTCTTAGGAGTAGTTTAGCATTAGGATTAGGTAGAGGAACCATCCTTCTCTAGAGGTTTTTCTCAAGTATAAAGTCCCACAACTTGAGATACAATCCCATGTTTCCCAAAAACACTAATTTCTCATCCATTCATTCATAACAAATCAGAGGGTATTGTTTTTATTATTTCACGATTTTTGGTGTATATCCTAGTGAATTTTAACCTTTTAGAGGTTTTACATCAACACATATGGTGACTCTAGGTATTATATTTATTGGTTTTAGTAGTTTAGTGCCTCAGTTTCATGAGAAGGATTCAGACAAGGTATAGAATAGTAAGAGAAGAATATTTTGAATACTTGCAATTGCCACTGAGAAGAAGAATACGAGGTATATCAATTCAAATATCACCATCATCACCAAAGAGCTTCATCTCTATAACTCCTCTTGGTAGGCCCTTCTTGTTGTCCTCTAGATTTTTAAGACCCATTCCATTCATGGAACTTCAAAGGAATTTTACTTTTGTTAGATTAATAGTGGTAGTCCTTTGGCCCTCAATGCACAACATGATATACCAGTGTTTGCACTTAAAATTATCCATTTCTTCATTGGTGAAAATCATACTACCCAACCATATCCAATATGTTGCTAATGTTTTTAGTCCATTTTATTACCAAAGATAATGTAGCGGTTAGAATTTTGGATTCATCATTCAAAGGAAATCCCTCAATGGTAAAAAGTTTAAGAACCACTTTGATTCACAATTTGGATGAACTTTGCACAACCCTTTGCAATCATTTTGAGGATAAATTAGATCACTTGTCTTTGGTAGAGTAGCTGACAACAATAAAGAGAGCCCCTAATGAGTAGATGACGAATTTTAACCTTTGACTTCAAAGTATTTGGGACCGAATTCCTCAAGTGGTAAGACCTAAACCCTAACACGTATTTCTCTTTTATCTGAAGGCTTTGAATAGTAATATTTCAGTCATGATTTGGTACATAGGGCATATAACATTACCAAATTCTTATGACATTTCTATTAGGGATAAGAATAGCCTTATTAAGGCTAGGAAAATCATTCTTCTAGAACTCCAATGCATATATTCTGGAAATTGAGACATTTACTTCTCATAAAACCCCTAATTTAGATCCTATTCCAACCAAAAGGAATCAAAGTTCTAGCCAAGCATCTACTTCCTCAAGTACCTCCAGCTGAGTTATAAGAAATGAAGAAATAATTGAATTTTTTTTAGAATGAGTTGGTATCCATTAAGAGGCAATAAGCCCAAAATTTCAAACCTTATCAACTTCCATACCAACCCAAAAATTCTCCCTATCAACAAAAAAACCTCCATTCTAAGTTGTTCCTCAAAATCAGAATCAATTTCCCCTTTTAGATCATTTCAACCATATAAACCAAATGTGGCTAGTCCATCTCAAGATTTGGTTCTTGTTCAAAATAACCTTGTGCAAGATTATCAGTGGTGTTTCCC
The DNA here is from genome assembly GCA_018340775.1 of Taxus wallichiana var. yunnanensis. Lineage (NCBI taxonomy): Eukaryota > Viridiplantae > Streptophyta > Pinopsida > Cupressales > Taxaceae > Taxus > Taxus wallichiana. The sequence goes on from CM031235.1 coordinate 491,892,581, forward strand.
TTATCATCTTCCACATAACTAAGTAACATGCCATAATGGTATTTTGAACCAATATTTGATGTGCAAAGTGCATCTACTCCTCAATATGTACCTATAGAATAAAATAAGCAGCAGATAGTCACTCAGGAAACACCTCCAATTGTCACTTCACTCGTGAAGTGGAAAATGGATGAATTTTGTGTAATAAAACAAACATTTCCTCAAGATGTGGCTACTAATACTAGATTCAAGAAGAAGGCTATAGAAGAGGGAAATTTTGAAAATTAGGTCTCTCTCAACCTTCTTTGACACTCCAAGGAGGTGGAAATTCAAACATATCTCCAAATGTATAAAATCATCCTAAAGGACCTTCCATATCATCTCAAGTGCAAGAAAAGTTGTTATAAGTAGGGAACATATGTAAAGGACAAATCAAATCCTTTCAACATCCTTGAAAAAATGAAGAAAACTAATGTGGGAATATCTATGTGGGAATCATTAGCTATTCTAGGGAGCAGAGGTCTCTTACAAGAAGTTATGGCCAATATCTCTATCCCAAGTGAGTCATCCAAGGAACAAGAAAAGTTATTCTCACTAATGTCATACAAATGAAGTAAAATCAGCTAAATAAGAATTTGAAACATCGTCCCTTATGTGTATCCTTGATCATCGTAAATCAATTGGTGTATAATTGTATGATTGATTCCAGAGAAATCAACAATGTGATGCCTAAAAAGATTACAGAGACTAGCTAGGTATTAAATATGAGCATCTTTCTAAGGGTGTGGTATAGTTAGATGAGACAACATTAGGGAATTTTGGGGTTATCAAAGGTTTAAACCTCACATTACATGCACACCCTAACTTCTCGGTTCCTCAAAATATCTTCATAATTAATTTTCTTCCATTGTTCAATCTATGTCTCTCTAGGGACTTCACTGCCAAAATTGAGGATATCTATTAGTTGATTGGTCTCATATGCTTTTGAGAACCAGATATGGCAGTAAGGATACTATTAAATCTGAAACTATTGCTACATATCATTTAGATTCTTATGTTCCTAGCCACATCAATGCCAATTGTACCATATTTAAACAAAAATATTTTCCAAGTACTCAAGAAGTAAATACTCAGATTGAGGGCATTCTTGACTTACCACTTGATGAATGGGTAAGTGGGTACTATAAATTTGATCCATATTAACATGTTAAAGACAATATTCTTGACATTTACTATTTGCATGATGATAATTCACCCTTGCTAAGTATTTTCAAACCAAATGATGAAGAATAGAATGGAATTTGGAAAATTTTATTTGATAGATCAAGAAGCAGAAAATGTGTAGGAGGAGGTGTAGTCCTTGTATCCTCTATAGGAATTAAGTATTACTCCTCTTTTAGGTTTCAATGCATCTACTCCAACAACACAGCATAATATGAGTCCCTCATCCATGGCTTATAATGGGTAAAGAAGAAGAATATAATGAAATTACAAACCTTTGGGGATAGTGAATTGATAGTGAATCAAATCAGAGGATAAAATGTAGCCAAGAATGACTTCCTAAAGGAATACAAGCATAGAGTATGGGACCTTCTAGAATATTTTAATCTTTTAACATGCATGCCATTCCAAGAAAATAAAATGAATCAGTGTGAGAATGGTTGCAATTGGGGAAAACTTTGATGGTGTTGAGAACATTAGGAGAGACAAAGTACAACCATATATCAGGGTAATAGTAAGGCCTTCTATACTAGACAATGACACCAATTGGTAAGTGTTTGAGAATGATCAACTGATTATTAACTTTATTCAAGAAGAGGATGAGTTTTCTTTAAGAAATCAGGAAAAATTGGAATATCAATATCGAGACCAAGTTATCAAACTTAGATAAAATAAACTACCCAAGGGTCTAGTGACCTTGGAATCCATTTTTAACTCTAATGACCAACTCAAAAATGAAAAGGCAAACATGACAATTAAAGTTCAAGATTTAGAAACTATCTCAATTAGTGAAGGAAAATTGCTTCAAATTGGTAAGGTAAACACTCCACATGAAAAACATGCTTTTGTAGAACTTTGCCAAGAATTTGTTGATATTTTTCATGGAGTTATGAATACCTTAGAGGTTTTGATCCTAGTTTAGCTCAACACACCATTGAGTTGGATTCAATTGTCAAGCCTATTAGATAGAAATAGAGGCTTTTTAATCCACATATTAAGCCCCTGATGAAGAAGGAATCAAAAAAATTGATTGAAGAAAACATCATCTTCCCCATCAAGAATTCATCATGGGTAGCTAATTTAGTTTTGGTGTGGAAAAGGAATGGAGAAATCAGATTATGTGTCAATTTTTAGATATTTGAACAAACCTTCCTAAAACATCATTACATGTTGTCCTTTATGGAACAAACATTACAAATGGTTGTTGGATCAGAAAGGTTTTCTCTCCTAGATGGTTACTCTTGTGACAATTATATCATGGTAAAAGAGGAAGACTAATTCAAGGCTGCCTTTACCATAAAATGGGGAACCTATTCTTACTGGAAAATGCCTTTTGGTCTATCAAACATAGGAGCAACATTTCAAAGAGCCATGGATATGGAATTCAAGGGACTAATAAACAAAAAAAATTTGGTCTATTTGGATGATATCACAGTATTTTCCAAAAATGAATCCAATCATCTTAGAAAATTATTTGAAAGGTGTAGACATTTTGGCCTCTCTCTCAATCCTAAAAAGTGTATCTTCCTAACTAATGAAGGTAAAATCCTTGGCCATATTATATCTAAGGATTAACCATTGATCTATAAATATTTAATGTCATCCTTGCATTTCCATTGCCTAGTCACAAGAAAGCACTTCAAATATTCTTAGGAAGAATCAACTTTGTCAAACGGTTTGTCCCAAAATTTTCCAACCTTGCCAAACCATTGACACTAATGTTGAAGAAGAGTATGGTATTCAAATGGACTACTGAGGGAAAAAATATCTTTGAAGTCATAAAAAAAGTAATAGCACAAGCCCCAATCCTCATCAAACCAAATTTCTTAAAGGATTTCACAATGTATTCCTTTGGACGCATAGATACAATATTTTCCATATTGATGTAGCTAAATGAAGAAGGCTTGGAACAACTTGTTGCATTTTTTTCGAAATTCTAGAGGATTACGAGGTGAGATATTCATTTATTGATAAACATGTCCTTGTTTTTATATGAATTTTGAATAAATTTAGACATATGGTATCTAACACTAATATTTGTTTACTAGTTTCACATGCTGGTGTGGAAGAATTCCTCTTGAATATACCTAAATGAGAAAAGAGATAGTTAGATAACCAAAGTAATGGAATATGATGTGGATATCAAAGTTACTAAGTTGGTTTGAGGAAAAGGACTATGTGAATAATTGGTTTTAGAAAAAAAAATTGAACATGAGGTTGTTTTAGTGCTCCAGCTTGGCCAAGAACAATCAACTAATGTCTTTCTTACTCCTTGGACTCATGATGTAGTCAAATTTTTCCAAATAGGCCAATGCCCCTAAGATTTTAGAAAGTCCAAAAAGAGGTACTTCATAATTTAATCCATTCCCTTTGTTTTGATTGATGGCATTCTATTAAGAAAATATGTGAATGGTGTTCTCTTGAGATGCATCAAGACAGATCGAGATGGAGAAAATGTTGCACAAGTTCCATGAAGGAGAAGCGAGAGATCACTTTTCTCCAAGAATAATATCTCTCAAGATCATGAAAGCTAATTATTATTAGCCAAACCTCTTTATTTACTATTATTCATGCATCAAGAAATGTAATAAATGTGCATTCTTTTAGGAAAAGAAAGGTTAACAGCCCTTCCACTCCACCCCACCTCTATAAATCAGCCATTCATGTAATGGGGATTGGATTTTATTGGATTAATCAATCCACATTCGAGCTCAAGCCATAAGTGGATTCTCAAAGCCACCGATTATTTCACCTACTAGAAAGAAGTAGTTACATTGAAGGAAGCAAGTGAGACGAGAATCTTGGATTTTTTCGAAGGTATTTTGACCGAGTTTTGTGTTCCTTCAATGATCATTTCTCGGTAATGCATTAGTGTTCCTTGGCACAAAATTTTTAGGCGAAATTTGTAAAAATTGAATATACTTGAGCACCTCCTTAAACTATTATCTCCAATGTATTGGGAAGGATGAGTCCATAAACAATAACCTTTTGATGATCACAAGGAGGACCTTGGATGAAAATCAAAGGACTTAGCATAAGAAGTTAAAATCAACCTTGTGGGTTGATAGAATTACTCATAAAATTTCAATAGCAAGATCTCCCTATAAACTAGTTTCGGTAAAAAATATTAAGGTTGCCAATATCTCTTGAATTACTAGCCTTAGAGTTCATCAAATAGCTAAATTGTTTGAGTTTGAGGACATGGAAGTAATATATATAGAGCTCATTGAACTAGAAGAGTTTATAAATCAAAAAATGAAAATAATGGAAAAATATTAAGAAGTGTTTTTAAAAGAAAGCAAGATCCAGGAGTTTCTAAGAAGGAGATCTAGTACTAAAGTTAGATGCAGACCAATCCAAACTAGGAAGGCACTCAAAATTTGATGCAATATGGAGTGTCTCGTGTTTAATTTCAGGATGCAAGTCAAACACTACTTTCTAAATTACGAAATTGAAAGGAGAAGATTTACTGAGATCCCATCCAATGGGATCTATCAAAAGAATTGATCCTTTGTACATAGTAGTTTAATTATAATTCCTCCAAGTGCTCTCAACACATTTTCTTGTTGGTAATGTAGTTTCATTTCCTTAAGTGCTTTGCACATTTTTTTGTTACAAAATGGTTCATGGAGGACTCTAGAGAAGATATATCTCAAGAAATTGTGGTGGAATTTCATATTCAAAACAATTTTCCACTCTCATTAAAACTTAATTCAGAACAATTTTTATAATGAGAATGATCAGTTCAAGCAGTCCCAAATCATCTCCAAGTCCAGTCTTTGCTTCAAGTGGATTCATGGGTGAGAGATTTAAGTTTTAGATTAGTTTTAAGTTTATTAGGCCGACTCCATACCTAATGGATGCTTTAAGGCCACTAATCCCTTCATCCGGTAGGTAGATGAACTCATTGAGTCACCAAATTTTTATCTAAACTACCCCCTCCTAGGGCTATTTTGATAACTTATTTTTTCATTTGGACTTAGATGATATAAGTTGATAAAAAGAGGAAGAATTAATGTTGTGTACATCCCTTTCCTCCCTTTGCTATCCCCTCATTTCCATACTTAGCCAAAACAATTAGAAAAATTGGGTCATTTGGAGAAAATTCGGCAAAATCGAGACCTAGGAGGAACAAGAGGAATAATTATTTCATTCCTCCTATTCCCCATATTTCTGCATCACCCACATTAAGGGGTTTGGTGAGGTTAGATGGGTTGAAAAGAGGAAATATTATACCATCATTAAAGATGTAGTTCTAAGTAGCTCAACTACCAGATTTGATGAGGTATGTTGTCCATTCCTTCTCCTACAAGCATACTATCATGGGGAAATGGTCTTTGAATGGTTCTCATGCTTATTTTCAGACATTCAATGCATTTTTTTAGTGGTTGAAGGTGAAAATTTGAGTTTCCCTATCTTTTCCCTCCTCTCGCTTTCCCATCTTCTATCAATTGTAAAGTAGCACTCATTTTTAAAGGTTGGATACTCTTGGAATGTAAGGTAATCACATAAGTGTTGCACAAGTGTTTCGTTTTATTTGCAGACCTCCGATTTGAATATTTGCAATGGTTTTATTCCTTCTTCCTTAATTTTAATGGATTGTACATCCTTATAAAGCAACAAAATTCATGTTTTGTGGTTATATTCTACCTGTAGTCACAAAATCATGCACTTTAGACATTTATTTATCCCAGGTCTCATACTACTATTTAGAAGGTTCTCAAGGGAAGAAAGTATTAATTAACCCCCATCCTTTTGGCCATCTTATTTATTTTATTTCATATTTTGTGACCTATTGCACCTATTTACCTAGTCATTTCTGAAGATCCCACGTCATCTTAACCCTAACTGGGGCACCTAGATTTAATATTGGAGTGGCATGGTCCCACTTGGGGGCACCTAGGTCTATTTTCCACTTTCCCACCATTTGTTTTTATTTCCTATCTATTTTTCATTCTTATCTTTTATGTGGTTAGCCTTTTCGAGGTTAATTATAAAATTAGACCAAGAGAACCCTATAAATATAAAGTTATGAGACCATAATGAGGGACCTAGCATCATACACTATTATCACTCCATCTAGAGTTGCATACATCTATTGCATTGGCATCCACATAGCTTCATCATCAAGATACAAGATAGGACATCCGCATCACACTTCATAGGTGGAGGGGATTCTATTCTATTCCATTCACACATTCTACTAAATTTTCTACATTTAGCTATTGCTCATTATTACACAAAGTATGACACGGCACAGAGCAACTAGGACATGACATGAACAAACACACACAGAACTACATCCAAGTACGAAATATAGTGCAGTACTCAGTTTAGTAAGCCTACTGTTGTGGCAACTGAGGTCATCGACCCATTCATTATGAATTTTTTATTTTTTAGATTTTTTATACTTCTTTTGTATTTTTTGGGTCTTCAACATCATTTTGTAATATTTGGAGCATTTGAACCAGTTAAAAAAAATTAGTGTGATAACCAAAAAATGTTATAGATTATCTTGTGACCCTGTAAAAACTAGTTTTGTAGATTTTGCGTAGACCAAGGAGCATAGATTGTAGACCAAAGTGCCCATGGGCACCCTAGTCATGTTCCACATGCCCTAGTCTAGCCACATCATCTAGATCTGTCATTTCCAGCACTTTGGCATAGTCATTCCTTCTTTCTAATTTTTTGTGCACCACTACTACATAGTTCGATAGTCACCAATTATCACTGAGTTATTTCCTTTCCCTTCTTACACATTAGGGTTTTATTATTACCTTTCATACATTTTTCTAGATCATTTACATCTTTATTTACGGTATTTACCTAGTTATTTATAGTGTTATATGTCCTCCTAGAATAGATTAACTATTTTGCACGACCTTAGTCTTGTTCAATTTTAGTCAATCATTTTAGTGAACCCGATGGGTTCAACATCATCTCCTCTCTCTCACATCATGGCTCAAACCTCTTATCCCACATTTTCACCAACCACAACCATGGGCATAGTTACTAATGCTACCGAGTTCATGCAAGTGCTTACTCAACACCCCCTCACTTTGTTGCACCTAGGATTGACCCATCTATTAATGTCGTTACTACTCTTCGTACTCATCCTAATCTACCTATGGCTCAACCTTCATCTATTACCCCACCCATTACTTCATTATCTCCTCCTACTACTTCTAAGGGCTATGACATCATTGAGAAACTTAAGAATACACCCACTAAGATCTCTCTTTATGACTTATTGTGTAATGCACCAGATTGTCACAACACATTAGAATCTTCCTTCGTGTCATTCATATTGAAATTGATAATCCCACAAAATATTTTTCACATCTCATATAATCCCTTCGAAATCTACCACGTGCCATATCTTTCACCGATGAGGATATCTCACCTTTTTCTAAAAATAACCCATGTGCTCCCTTGCTCATTACTATCATTGTTAGCACAACTTGCATTAAGTGAGTTCTCATTGATAATGGATCAACTATTAATTTATGTGTGCATTCCCTTTTAAAGAAATTAGGCATTAGTGATAATTTCATTACTAAAAATTCTACCCTCATTCGCGGTTATGACTCTACCACTCACACCTACTTAGGAACTATCTCTTTACATATTTGGGTTGGACCTAAGACCATTCTCACCGAGTTATATGTTATTGATGGCTCCTTCCAGTTTAATCTCTTGTTAGGTAGACCTTGGATTCACACAATGCATGCAGTACCATCTACTATCCACCAATGTGTCAAGTTCTTACATGATGGCTACAAACACACTATTACTATCGATTCGAAACCCTTCAAATATTATCGCATAGACCCCAAAGACCTTTATGCCCATACAACATCATTAATGCATATAACATTTTTCATTCTAGTACTTCACCATTCTCTTCTACCAATCTTAGTACCCCAACCATTTCAACTCACACAACCGATATTATTTCACCTACAATATTTGCTCCTATTTTATCCCTCCATCTATTACGACACCTTCTACTATACCACCCACAATTTCAGTTACTCCTAATATCCCTCCTCCACCATGGTTACAAAAACACCTACTACTCCACCTATGGTATCACGAATGATAGAAAATCAACACATGGCCTTCTTCGCACCTAACCTCTCGAGGTCGTGCCGAGACAACCGTTGTGGAATTGAAATGGGAGTGAAAGTGATGGCGATGATCAAGATAATTGGGAAACCTTATGTCTTCGACATTTTATAATGGAATCTACAAATCGAGTAAAAGAATGCTCTCCTAACCTAAAGGGGTGTGATGGTATGGTCCATTATGATAGTTACTCAGAGACTCTAATCGATGTCTAGTTCTCAAGCGAGATTCTATAGATTGGTTGTGGAATACATGGAAAGTAACTGCGCAGTGCCTCATATGGGTTTCAAGATAAGGTCGTGGAAATTGAGACAAGAGATGTAGTGGATCTGTAGGGACTAAGGTTGATTTTCTGGTCTTGTCTAGAAATTCTTAGCCTGATTGGTTGTTATATTCAACAATGACAGTTGTGTAATAATATCAGGTGGAAGCAGTGAAGCTATGAATACTAGCGTGCATAATCTAGTGTCGATATTTAACTAACTAGCAGGCCCGTTGGGTTGTGTGACTTGTGGGTCAAAACTAAAGACTCTTCGAGGTTGAGGGCCTTGTATGGTCATGCATGCAATCAAATCCTATTTCAAGAGTAGTCCAAAATTCATAGGCCTAATTAGCAGCTATGTTTAATGTCTCTAACTGTCTTATTTTCTCTGCATATGTGGTAGGTGTGTGTAATATTGTTAAGTGCAAACTTGTGTCAATGTTAGTTATTAGCTCTAGCCCGTTGGGTTGTGGGACCAGGGGATCGCAACTGTAAGTATTTTCCTATTACGGACCGTTGATGGTCATCCAAGATGAATTGATTTGTTTTCGAGTAAATAAACTATCTATCAAAGGAAATATAAGCTATATTTTTGGTGTTTTCTCAATATATCAGAACAAAGCAATAAAACAAACTAATCTATGGAAATAAATGTTTTTGTGCTTTTCTAACTTTTCAGATAATGCATCTAATCTAATAAGAAAATTAAAAACAAATAACTAGCCGGATGTAGCTAGCTATCTATGCAGATGTGTGAATCTAAATCTAAGATCTATTCTAATTCAAATAAAATCTTTCCAACCCTACCTCAGAAGTGAAGAAAAAATCATGACTCTAACAGAGCTATTGTTCCCCACAACTTCCCTGGCAATATTGAAGAGAAAACTTCCTATTGATTTGATCTACTTGCAACTATCTAGCTAATTGAAATGAATTTTTTCTCTACTCTATTTGATATGCAATTGACAATTTGACAAAACAAAGCAAACAAATACACAACTCCAACCTGGAAGAGCAAGAGCTTTGACAAATCCAGTAGTATCAGTATTTGTCCCCTCAGTTCTTTCCTTTATTTCTCTAAGTGTTCATGTGAGTCCAAAGGATTGGGAATGCAAAGAATAACAACAAGAGGATGGCGCTTGAGTGATGGCATCTTGGAAGTAATCTGGATGTAATGCAAGTAGAAGAAAGATAGCACAAGAGATCTGAACTTGGCTATGTAATTCCTAGCAAGATTATGGCAGCACAACAATGCAAGATACACAAAATTCTCAGGCCCTTTGCTTGAATACAAGCATGGAATATATAGGAATGGAGGATAGGAGGTTACTTCATGCACAAGGTAAGAAGATTCATTCTAACTAATTAAATCTATTTCAAATAGAGCAAGGAGAACTAAGCAAACGAAGCTATTTTTAGCAAATTTGGCTCATGGATGCACTCAAAAAGTAAACTTAAGTGAATCATCACATGCAATTTTATGCATGAAGATTCTAGAAAAAGTGGGCAGGACCACCGCCTACATAGGGTGGTAGTTTCAGGATCGCCACCCTGTAGGGCGGCGGTTCATGAACCGCTCCCAAGTAGGGTGGCGGTTATAGCACTAAAGGCCAAAACAAGCATAACGAGAAACGGGGAGATGGAAAAATGCACAAAAAGGTTAAGTAAGGCTATGTAGGCTACAAATATATACTGCGAATGGGTTTTTTGAGCTCGAACACCTTCTTGAAACAATTTTGAATCATCACTGGGGATTTTATAACCATTTTCCCAATAATGTAGCACATGCAATTTTGGGTGCATACATATTACCACCTCAGAGAAGTGTCTTAGCCATGAAAGAAGCGTAAAACGTAGAGTCTGAGTATGGCATTCCTGAAATGGGGAGTTATAAGCTATACCTAACATGTCCATGTGTCGAAATCTCGCCATCTAAACTCCCGATACCTGCAAGAGAAAAGGAAGACTCAAGTGCAGATAGATAAAATATCAAAAAATAAACATTAAATTAAAATGACAAGATGACTTACCATTCATGCGAAGGCTGTAGAAATATACCTTCACCAATGCTCTAACCCTATAGAAAAACACACTCAAAATGAAGTTAGAAATAACATATATATATATATATATATATATATATGTATCAAAACAAACTCATTTCTCAATTCATTTGTGCATTGTTGATTTGGTTAGTTTGATTGATTTGGAGCTCTAGATTTATGGTGACCATTCTTGATGAGAATATAGCCAATATGTTTGTGTCGAGATCATGATCATGCCTCCACGAGCGAGAGATCAACTAGCGTTTTGAGTTAGTTATTTCCTTCTTCATCTTTTTGTACCCTAAATTTTTAAATGTTGAAAAGTTCACCTAGGGGGAGATTTTCAAAATTTCTTGTCTTGAATGGGTCTTTAGGGGGTGCCCATAGGGCATGCTTTTATTTTTTCAAAAATGGTCAATTTCAATATTTTTGGTCATTTCTAGGTTAAGAGTGCATTTTGAAAATTAGTTCAGGACCGCCGCCCAAATCAGGGCGGTGGTCACATGACCGCCACCCTTCATTGGGTGGCGGTTCTGGACAGAATATCAAAACATGCTCAAAACTTGACTTTTTTGGATTTTTGAGAGTTTACCATGTTTTTGATGAGCTTATTATGTGATGTACTTTACTAACTTTCTCTTTTCTCATGTTTTGGTGGATGCAAAAGAAGGTGGAGTACATACGTTGAGAGTAGAGAGAGAGTGTGTGATTGGCTCCCTGGGATTTTAGATTAGCTGACCTAGGATGAGATGGACCTTTTACGGTGTGCGGGCATCCGGCAGAGATAAAGCACGAGTGCCCCATGTTGCTCCTGCCAATCACATTCTGTGTGACTTATTCTCTTACTGGGATGCGGACCGGAACACTTTCTAGTTCCCATGTGTCAGGGGGAGTGGACCATCACTCTGGAGGATGTTTACCGCATTCTTAGACTCTTAGTACTTTGTAGGAGACTGACATTGGTGACAACGGGGTCCAAAGTCGTGATGACACAATAGGCTACATACATGGGAGATGTTATTGTCTCTTTTGGCTCAAAGAAGGGAATGAAGGTTTGGTCTATTGCTACTGCTCCCATTCCTATCCTTTGAAGATCCATCATGGGTATCCTGTCCTTGAGACTAATTGGGGATAAGGGAGGAGATACAATTTTGTACTTTGTTAGGCTCCCATCATTACACAGATTGAGGTTCATGGCCATAAGTATGCCTGTGGAGTAGATATTCTGGGGACCACATACCATGATTTATACAGAGTTTTCAGATTGCAGGGACAATCCTTGAGCCACCCCACTCTGGTTATGAGTTGGGTCTATGAGTATTTCATCCCATATAGTAGGAGGTATAGGTATCAGATCCAAAGGCTATCCAGGTAGCTAGATGGACAGGCATGTCAGTGCTCTAGACTCCACATCAATCAATGGCCTCTCTGACTATGGCCGACATGACCCCCACACCCTATCAGGACATGGTAGGAATATGGGGTGAGGAGACTACGATGATGGTAGCTTACTCTTCCATGAGCCAACTAGTTGATAGAGCCAAGAAACTCGAGATTCACTCTTTTGACCATGTACCCCAGCAGTTCGGTCTTCCATACCCTGTCATGCTTCCTTCAGTGATGCCTGTTTATAGGACTATTCAAGAGGCATGGAGAGGTCCTAGAGGGGATATTGGTTGGGACAGTTATTACCCCTGGTGTGCCTATCACAATTAGGCACATAGTCTAGGCTCGACGGCCAGCTAGTGCTCCTCAAGCACCCTTACTTCATATTAGGGTGGATCCTTCTCTCAGTGGGGAGGAAGATGAGCTGATCAATTTGGACTCTGATTTGAGGAGGATGTGGGAGATGATATAGAGGGGGAGTCGGTTGGAGAAGAGGACGAGGGGTAGGACCTTTGGAGGGGGCTGACAATGACCCTGAGTGGCATGATACTTAGGAGATCCTCAGAGCAACACATGAGGAGGCAAGCATGGAGAGAGAGAATGTAGTCTTGAAGGAGACACTTGGAGGGGATGATGAGTCCGTGATGGGACATCACCATGCCTTCGGATTCGGGGAGGCTCCACAGCCACCAGAAGCACCTGCCGCAGAGCCATTGATCCCACATGGATGCTTGGAGACCTAAGTATGTTCAATACTCCTTTCTCTATTTTTGCTATTAATTTCCACATGTTTAGTTTAGCATTCTCTTTTGATTTACGTTCGTGATTTTATAGCTCATTATATCTCCTTTTTCCCTTTGCAGCATCCACACATGAGTGGCGAGAGCTCATTCATCAGGTATGTGTAGATACCTTTTTATCCCTTCAGGAAGACTGGGCCGAGCCGATGTTGATTTAGGGAAGCCCTTAGCCACCGGTTGACATACTAACATGTTCTCTCCTATCTAGAAGGTTTTGGAGACGGTGACATCCCTTCATACCCATGTAGCTAGATACAAGATAGCCTGAGCACTTGATGAGATGTATTCGTTCTCACAATGAGACCACAGTAAAGAAGTGCCACCATGAGCACTCGCACCATTCAGTCCATTCTCATTGTCATCACATCCATAGCAGGAGCTCTAGACGTGGTCACGTGTCATCCGAGGGATCCACGGGGATTGAAAGGCTATCAAACCTTTATTTCTTTGATACCACTTTTTGACATTATACAATTTTTTTGTATGTTTTGGGCTCGTTGTGATCATTTTTGACCATGCCTAGTGCATGATGACATTGTATACAAATTTGGTCCACTATGATATATACAGACTCTATTTTTGGTTTGGAATTCAATTGTATCTAAGTTGACTCTCTTTGGCTTATCTATCATGTCTACTCTAGATATTTAGAATTTTTGATTTTCTATGATTTTCAGAATGTATGCAATGGATGTGAAATGATAACAGAATGATTTATTTTTGTATTTCATAATGCTGATATATGATGATGCAAACACAATGTGATCTTAAACTTAGTTTCTTTTGCAATCTTTGGTACTTCATATTTGTCTTGACAAAATGTGATGATATAATGATATGATAAATAGATATGCTTTCCCACTCCTAACCCCACACAACTAGTAAGATGCAAGGGCTCAACACCGAGAGTTAGAAAGGGCACAAGCCATGAAATTTGTTGAATGGGTGATGAGAGAAAGACAGAGGTTTGACAGAACCAAATTGGGACACTACAACCTTACCCTACTCATGCTACCTCATAGTTTAGAATGTGAATTTGCTTTACAGTTTATCTAGACTTGGATCCGTAGATGGCCACTTGGTTGACAAAATCTGGTTTTTAGGGTTTTTAATTCTCTTGGAATTTTGAAGATCTAATTCACTTTGTTTTGACTTAAGATTTCACAATAATCAATTTAATTTTTTATGACTTTCAGGTTTTTCAAAGAGACCCCCTACACCTTGCCCCATGCTACCAATAGGAAGCACGGGCTTATCACCATGGATAAAGCATAGGTGAGTAAGGGCACTTCCTTCCTTTCCCAGCCCTATGTCACTAGTAAGAGATGCAAGCTCAACACCGAAGGTTGGTAGGGAAAAGAAATGTGTAAAATTAAAATTTTCTGTTGATTTGCATTTGACTAACTTATTTGGGCAAAAATGTTTAGAATCTTCTTATTTCCAAGGAGATGTATGTGGGATAGATGTGATACCATGAAGCTTATAGAATAGACAATGAAGAAAAGACACTTATCCTAAGAAGAGACCAAAAGTAGAACCAAGTATGCAGGCCTTGGTATGGTTACTGTAAAAACTGTCTTGTCTTGTTTGGATTGATAAACGATAAAAAAGTAGTTGATGATATAATGAAGATTTGAAGAGACATGATTTGAATGTTTTACCAATATTTTCAGAAGTTTTTAGGAATTGCTATAAGAATAAGCTCCTTGATCACACTTTTTACAAAATGAATGAACAAATGAAAATGTAATGCAGATGCAATAATGTACATATGAGAATGTTGATGGATCATGCGTAGTATCTCTTTAGGTGAAGAGAGTTTATGGATTCGCTAAACTCCTCACCTTCTAGAGTACACAAGTAGAATGCACCATTTTTATAGTCTTCCACCACTCGATATGGACCTAACCACCTAGGTCTGAAATTTCTTCCCTCACCAATCTTATTTTCTATTCTAGTTATCGAGTCTTAATACCAAATAGCCTTCATATATATCACATTCATACACCTTTTTATTATATCACCAAGCCATGTGGTCGGGCGTACACATTGTTCTATTGCTCAACGTTCGATCCCTAGCTTCGTCGAGGATTTCTAATTGGGAGAGATGAGATTCTCGATAAACATCCTCTCCCAGGATCCCATGTAGCGAAATGTGGAGGCTGGGTATTTCAAATTTGAGTGGCAGAACTACCTCAACACCGAATACTAAGGAAAAGGGGTTTCCCCCATTGGTGTTCTAACGACGTTTGGTAGGCCCACAAGGCTAAAAAAATCTTTAGATTTCAATCTTGTTTATTCTCCTTAACATTTTTTAGAAGAATGGACTTTAAAGTCTTATTGGTAGCCTCAGCTTGTCCATTAGCTTGAGGGTAGTAGAGAGAAGCCGTGTGATGACTTATTTTGAACTTTGTACACAACTCACGCACCTCATCATTTTTGAAAGACATGTCATTATCAAAAATAATGACTTGTGGCACCCCATACCTACAAATGATTTGGTTCAAGATGAACTTAGTGATTACAGAGCTAGGGATAGTGGTAAGGGGCATGGCCTCTACCCACTTGGTAAAGTACTATGTGGTCGTGATTATGAAATTATGGCCATCTGTTGATAAGGGAGAGAATTTCCCTATCAAATCTAGGCCCCATGTGGAGAAGGGCCATGGAGTTACGATTGGTTGTAAAGCTTGTGTCGGTATGTGGATCTCATGGGAAAACTCTTGACACTTATGGCATCTACGCACAAACTCTACCGCGTCATGCTCTAGGGTGGGCTAGAAATAGCCCATCCGATGTATCTTCCGGGTAGTGGCATGGCATTGCCAAGTGGCCACCACATACCCCACTATGTGACTCATAAAGAATATTTTCAGACTCTTCAACATCAACACATCTCAATAGCATTTTGCCAAAGGCTCTGTGATAAAGCACATGTTCTAGGATAATGTACTTAGAGTCAATTACACATAACCACATTCTTTGTTGTGATGTTGCCCCTTCTGGGTACATGTGGTCCATGATGAAATTGATAATGTCAGTGTACCAAGGGCATACAAAGATAGGAGGCCTAGTTTCAATGAAATATACACACTCATTAGGAAAGTCCAAATCTACCAAATCACCCCCATCTAATGGATTATTAGCTAACCAATCTGCAATGATTTGACCCTTAATGATTTTTTATTTATAAACGTTAACTCAAACTCACCCATTAATGTAATGAAACACCTAGCCTTTTTAGACAAGGATCCCTACATGAGGAATGTCTGTAAGTGGTCTGACTTGATGATGACCCTTGTTTCTTGATTGAGCATATAATGTCTTAAGTGCTTGGTTGTAAAAACTATGGCAAGGCATTCTTTTTCTGCCTACGTGTAGCATGTCTCATAATTGAGTAACATCGACCGATAAAGTAAACAACCTATTCTCACTTATCATCATCCTCTTGAGCCAACATACAAAGGCTAGCGAAACATCAGAGCCCACGAATATAAGATCAAAGGGTGATCTAACCTAGGTGGCATTAGCATGGGAGGGGATAACAAGAATTGTTTAACTACCTTGAAGGCCTCATCGCATTCCTCTGTCTAATCAATGCTATAATATTTCTTCAACAAATTGTTGATTGGATGAACGGTGAAGGTCAAGTCAGGGATGAACCTTCGGATTGCACCAAGTTTCCCAAGAAAAGATCTAATACTCAGACTCATCTAATGGTGGAACCATTTCTAACACTAGCCCAGATTTTGGCCGGGTCAACATCAATCCCCATGAAGATATAATGTAACCCAGGAGCTTACCACCTGCTACACTGAATACATATTTTCCGGATTCAATGTGACACCGTACTCAATCAAGCTGCAAGAGAATGACACGAATCACCTCTAGGTGATTTCAGCACTTCTCGGCCTTGGCCGAAGGTCATCTCTACATAGGATTCCACAATTTTATGAATAAGATCATGGAATATGTAGGTCATTGCTCATTGATATGTAACACTAGCATTATTAATACCAAATGGCATGACGGCATAATAATAGGTTCCCGAAGGAGTTATAAATGTAGTTTTAGCTTGATCCTCGGTAGATATTTTGATTTGATTATATCCTGAAAACCCATCCATAAGAGACAACAACTCAAATCCAGTTGTTGCATCAACGATAACATCAATGGATGGTAGCGGAAAATCATCCTTGGGACAAGCCTTGTTAATGTCCCAAAAGTCTATGCAAATATGGATCTTTCCATTCTTTTTTAGGATGGGGAAAATGTTAGATACCCATTGTGAATAATCGATGGGCTTGATAAATCCTACCTGGAGAAGCTTCATTACCTCTTCTTTTACCATAAGGGCCACCTTTGGCTTCATAGGTCTTGATTTCTACTTAATTGGTTTGGTGTTTGACTTAGTGACAAGATTGTGAACTGCGATGTGTGGTGTAATTCCCGTCATTTCTTTGTAACTAAATGTGAAGGCTTTCTAATGTTCCTTGAGGATTTGGGTATGAATTTCTACTTCCTCTAGAGTTAAAGAGGACCCTAGTTTTAAGATTTTTGGTTCCTCCTCTGCATTCGATGTTTATATCAATCATTCCCTTGATTAAGGAGGTGTTACCCTCCTCAAACTCAGGCAGGGCTGGAGGAAACTCCAAATCCCCTTCTTCTTCTACATCGTAAATCTCAAGATCTTTTCCTGAGGACTCAATCATTGGATTTCCAAAATAAGAGGAGGAACGTGGAATTAGGGAAAGGTCTACCTCTTGACAAGTAAGATGCAACTCCACCAAAGCATTTAAGTAAATTAAGGTTGACTCATCCCTATCAATAGGGTCTGAAGAGTCAAGTTGGTCTTTAGCTTCCATGTATGTCAACATTGACATTACTGGCACTTTACGAATCAAGGATTCGGCGTGGAGTGAAACCATGAAGTTGGTGTCCTGTAAATCACTAATTGGGGTAAAGCGTGTGGTCGAAGTTACTATAGAGTCTACTAGAAGGTTCTATTCATGTGGAACTACCTCAATTGATATAAAATCAAACCCCTTAGTTAGCCCAACACGGTGGTTTTGTAGAGTTGAAGTGTTCATCCCTAGTCTCATATACCTCGGATACACGATTTACAACTATTTGTGAATCGCCCAACACCCTAATAATGAGGATGACCATTCTCTTAGCTAGAATGAGACCTAGTATGAAAGCCTCATATTCGGCCCCATTGTTTGTGCATTCAAAATTCAATTTGAAAGCAAAAGGTAAAACCCTTCGGGAGAAGTAAGGATTGCACCCACCCGGCGCCAAGCGACACTTGGCCCCATCAAAATGGAGGGTCTAGCAATTACTCGGAAAGACAGATGCTAAGTCATCCTTTTTGAGTTCTCCTTTTATCTCGGTTACATCTACCATACAAACCTCATCTACTGGAAGGGAACCAAGCCCCAAAGCATGTCCCATACCCATGGAATCAAAGGGGAGAAGGATAGGAAAATCCTTTTCTAATAGTTTTAAAAAATATATATATAGTTCCTAACAATACTGTCTCTATAACAACATTTTCATCCTTGACGGCCGGAATACCCTTGATCAAACCTATAACCTCTAATTTCATTGTGGGAACCAGCTTTTCTTCTGGTAACGTGCTTTCCAGTTTGTTTAACTGGTTGGTGGGAAGCTTGAATTCAAAGTGGACCCATGGATTTTCCTCAAGTTGGCTAGATGTATATCAAAGGGCTTTGGATCACCTTGAGTGACAAATACTTTCCCTAAATGTAAGAATCTGACTTCTTGGAATAGGGTGGAGGGGATTGCTTTCATGTGGTGGATCCAAGGGTGACCAAGGATCATATTATAGTTGGTTTCTCGATCTATAATATAAAACTCAGTAAGCACCATCTTGGGTCCAAGAGTGACTGGTAATACTATGGTTCGATTGAGGTTTCCTTGAGACTATCATAGCCCCTCAATGTGTTTTGCATCGAGGAGAAATTAGTCTCCCCATATCCTAACTTCTAAAGAAAAGAGAAGGGGACTATATTAATTGCTGCCCCATCATTGATCATTGCGTGCTTCACATAGTTGTTGTAGATCCAAACCTGTAAAAACAAGGTCGATCACCTCTATGAGCTATTTTAGCATCCGTAGGCATCTTTCTTATGTCAAATACAAACCCAATATCCCTTTCGGGATAACCTGGAGGGCAAACATCAAAGTATATATGGTTTATTTGTGCCTTTGGCGGAGGGGTAACGTTAGCCAAATGGCTGAGACCAAGCACTTCCAAGAGAGTGGCTCGATGAGCAGGGGAATTCTTCAATAGATCTAAAAAGGAAATGTGTGAAAAGGTCTTGGTTAGATCATTGATCAAGTCATAAACTCCTACTAGATTACTTAGCGTGTCATGAACACTATCTAACACAACCAGATAAATCGGGATTGGCTGTGAAGAATAGTCTCTAGATCTTGTTGCAATGTTAATTTGGGGTTCAACATCTAACTCAACCAAACCTACAATCTTCATTTGTTGACGACCATCCAAAGGAGGTGCCACCTGTGGGTTTGACGAATTTGAGGCTTCACGATCATGAGTCCCTATTACAATACCTTTATTTGAACCATTAGGATCCAGTCTACCGTCCTTTAGACACATGGGGAGAGGATCATTGAAGATTCCCAATGGTGTGTTCTGTGGAGACACCGATCCCATATAGGTGTTCTGACTAGGTGCAGTTAGGTTGGCCATAAACATGTTGACAAACAACTATCTTTGGTCTTCTGGCAAACACTACAAAAACTTATTACAATTGCATGCGACAGGTTTTTGCGTCGTGCCTGCAGACCCTATGGAAACCACAATATAGGTCAAGATCATAATCCCGGGGCCTTTGGTTTATCCCTTGTTGTGGTCTAAATCCATGATTGTTGTTTGGTTGTTGACTGTTATAATTAACACTTTGGAACCCTTGCCCCTAGTTCTAGAATTAGTTGGGGTATTGACTAGGCTCGGGTTCGGCATTTTTCTATGGCTGAGGTTGTTGCTATTGTTAGGGACAATTAAAATCCACTAGTGTTTACTGAGGGTGAGAAATTGTTGTTTCTCTGATTGTTGCCATTATTGTTGTTATTCGTAGCACCTATACCAGTGGGATTGATAATGTTAGGATTTTTGGGCTGATCAGTTACACCATCGGTCATGACTCCACAATTCTTATTAAGGATATTTGGTCCTTGATTGTTATTTGTATTTTTGGAGTAACCAGAGTGCTTTGAGCAGGGGTAACTAACTTCCCATTTGTTCCGTAGGTCTTACGACCACTGTTGATGGCTGCTTGGTCGATCCAAAGAGCACCCTCTAGCACCTCTTCATAGCTCCTTAACGGGAACTTTTGAACCTCTTCCTTTGTCTCCCTGTTGAGGGAGTGAAGGAACAAATCACAAAGTTCCATTTGATCCATGTTTGGAGCACTTGTGGAAGAGTAGAGAACATGTCACCACCTCTGAATGAAGTGGGCTATAGATTCATTATGTTCTTGTTTGATATGAAGAAATTCTTTGATTCTGTTCGTAAAAGCTTTTTCATCTCAAAATATTTGATAAAATCTAACAAAAGTTGTTTGAACAAGTGTATTGAAGCTTCTAGTATCTTATAATATCATTCGAGAGCAATACCTTCAAGTTTCTTAGGGAAAATCTTTACAACAACTTCATCCCATGAGAGCAGCTCTTGAATGGTCATTACATAAGCCTTGATGTGGGCATTTGGATCGCCCTCCCCTTTGAACTTTGGGAGATCGTAGTCAAGAGAAATACCTTCAAGTGTCTTAGGGAAAATCTTTGCAACGATTGCATCCCATGGGAGCAACTCTCAAATGGTTGTTGCATAAGCCTTGATGTGGGCATTTGGATCACCCTCCCCTTTGAACTTCGGGAGATCAAGTAAGGGTCTTAGGAGCATGACTTCCCAAATGGAGAAATCTAAGGGTTCTTTGAGATATTCAGAATAAGTCCCCATTGCATACGTTTCCACCATTGAAGACCCTTTTTGGGGAGGTGGGGGCTATATTGGCTATTGAAACAGACATTATAGACATTTGGCGGGGTGTATGACATCCCTTGTGATTTTCCATATGGACCTAGGTAGGAGTACATGTCCCCCTGTGGAGATTTAGAATACATGTGTATATAAGGGGGTTGATTACCTTGATATGGAGTTGAAGGCATGAAGCTAGGGAACGTGACATTTCTGGATGGTATATCATTTAAGAACACACTTTTGGCTAGCGCCTATTATAGATATCCATATGTGGCTTAAGGAGGCATACCCATCGAGGCACGAATGACTTTCCTAACTACAATAGGCACCCCTAGAGTCACCACTATCCAACCTAGATCTCCTCTAGGGCCCTTTTGGGCCTCCTTGACAATCTTGTACATAGGTTATAATGGGGGAAGCATATCAATATAAGTGTGGTCAAACTATTCAGAAGTCATTCAAAGGGGTGAATCTTAACCTTCCCTGTCCTATCAACTAACTGACCGATGGTGGCATAGGCTATCATTGTGGTCCCATCCTATCCCCACAAACCTACCATATCATGGTATGGGTTGTCCACCATGTCTTTTATGGTCAAAGAGGCCACTGGTTGATGTGACACTCTAAGAACTATACTATCACTCCCCTCCCATAGGGGACGATCCGCTCATACACCCAACTCATAACCAATGTAGGGTGGCTCAAAGACTACCCCTATAACCTGACAATCCAATACAGGTCATGATAGGTACTACCAATAATATCTTCTCCCCAAGCATAGATACGACCATGAGCCTCAATTTGTGTAATGATGGGAGCCCAGCAATAAATTAGTGTATCACCTCCCTTGTCCCCGATCAACTGTGAGGCCAAGATACCCATGATGGCCTTGCAGATAACAAGGATTTGAGCAAAGAGAATGGATCATACCTTCATCCCCTTCTTCAAACCAAAGGAAACCATGGCATCCCCATATAAGTGGCCCATAGAGTCATCATGGCTCTAGATCTTGTTGTCTCCAAAGTCAACCATCTACCCAATATTAGAACCCCAAGAATATGGTACACATCCTCTAGGGTGATCATCCACTCACCCCTAGCACCCAAAGAACCAAAAGGTATTCCATCTGCATCCCAATAAGAAAACAAGTCGCATAGTATGTGACTAGTAGGAGTGACATGGGGCACCCATGCAATCCTCCATATGCCTACTCTCTAAAGAATATTAGTCTCATCATGAGTCAATTGATCCAATATTGTTGGGATCCAATCACACTCCCTCTTACAACTCCAACGGATATACTCTTCCTTCTTCTACATCCACCAAAACACGAAAAAGAGCAAGTTAGTGACATATTTCAAGAAAAAATCTCATCAAAAACATAACAAAACATTAAAAATAAAAAAATTAAGTTAGCATGAGTTTTGGTCACTCTGTTTAGAACTGTCACCCTAGCAGGGTAGCGGTTTTGTGACTTCCACCCTGCTTAGGGAAGTGATCCTGAAATGACTCATCGTACGGATTTGTTACCCTAAAAATGCTCAAAAATGCAAAAATAGACCATTTTTAATGAAATAAAAGACTACCCTGTATGCGCCCCGTAGAGACTCATTTAAAACAAAAAAATTCAAAAATGATGCCCCTAGGTAAATATTTTGACATTTTTACATTTTAGGTTTAAAAACACACAAGTGAGAAAAACTAACTTGAGACCACATTGGTCGATCTCTCGCTCGCAGAGGCATGATCACGATCTCTCAATGGAAATTTTGACTACTCGCTCGACAAAAAAAGACACCTGTGTGGGCCCGAGTTTAAAAATCACCAAATTAATACGCACAAATGAATTAGAAAATGAGTTTGTTTTGGTATATATATGTTGTTATAACTTCATTTTGAGTGCATATGTTCGCAGGGTTGGAGCATTGGCAGGTATATTTCTATATCCCCACACAAATTGTAAGTCCTCTTGTCATTTTAATTTAGTGTTTATTTTTTTATATTTTATCTATCTACACTTATGTCTTCTCTGCATTTTGCAGGTAGCAGGAGTTTAGAAGGCTACATTTTGACACATGGGCATGTCAGGTATATCTTCTAACTCCCCATTTCAGAAATGCCATACTCAGACTCTACGTTTTACATCTTTTCATGGTTGAGATGCTTCTCTAAGGGGGAAATATGTGCGCACCCAAAATCGCATGTGCTACATTGTCGGAAAACAGTTACAAAAGTCCCTAGTGATGATTCATGTCCTTTCAAAAGGTTTTCGAGTTCCTAAGCTCATTCGTAGTATATATTTGTAGCCTAGATGCTTGTACTTAACTTTTCCACACTTTCTTCCAACTTCCCGCTCATTTCTATGCATGTTTTGGCCTTTAGTGTCAGGACCACCGCCCTGCCTGGGTGGTGGTTCTAGAACCGCCGCCAAGGTAGGGTGGCGATCCCATGACTATCACCCTATACAGGTGGTGGTCCTATGCATTTTTCCAAAACTATTCATGTGTGGTTTGAACACCCGTAATTTCACTTAACTTGACTTCCAAGGTGTGTTTTTGAACCAAATTTCCTAAAAATAGTCTTGATTGTAAGGTGTTCCTTCCCTCTTCTATTTTTAAATAGATTTAATTAGTTTTAATTGGCTCTTCACCCAATGATTTGGCACTCCAAGGCTTCCTTGTGCATGAAGGCACATCCCAGACCAATTCTTATATATTCAATGCTTGTATTCAAGCAAAAGGCCTAAGAATTTTGTGTATCTTGCATAGTATTGCTACCACAATCCTACTAGAAATTACATAACCAAGCTCTGTTCACTTGTGTTATCCCTCTTCCACTTGCATTATAACCAAACTGCCTTCAAGTTGCCATTATTTAACCACCTTCTCTCGATTGTTGCCTTTACATTCCCAATTCTTTGGACTCATATGGACACACAAAGAAAGAAAGGATAAACTGAGGGGACAAGTCATCACACAGCTAGATTTACCTTTGTTCTGTGAATTCTATGTTGGATTTGTTGTTTGATTTCCTTCATTGCTATAATTTATCATTGTTACATCATATCAAATAGAGTAGAAATCAATTTCCTTTCATTTGCAAGTAATTATTTAATTTCCAAGAGGTTTTAAATCATTAATAGCAGCTCCAATGATGAATCCTCTTCTTCCCATCCCTATGGATCTAAAGGAGAGAATATTTGTAGGAGGTTGTCTACATATCATAGATCATTTGGAAAAGTTCTTGTTTTAAGTTATTTTAGTTTTAATACACTCAACACAGGTGAATAACCACACCAGTTATTTTTCTTGTTTAGTTTTAGTGTAGAAGTAGATTTGATTATTTAGAATAAAAGAAAATTATTGTTTGTAATTATGATGTTTTAGTTTTGTTGTTTTATTTAGGTTAGTTTCCTTTCAAAGTAAAGAGTAGCATAGATTGTTAGTTTCATCTTAGTTAATTTGGACACTTCAAACTAGTTCAACATTGAGATTTAATTAGACAAACCATAGGGAATTTACACTACCTGTTCATAGCCTCTAAATCTCCCCTTTTCCAACTCATCTACTAGGATATCACACTACCAGATCTTAGTCATTAATCCTCCTATAGTTATTCATCCACACATTCAACATCAATCGCCTGCATGACATGACCTCGGGGTCAAGTGTGGTTAAAGGTTGCATGTCAATTTTCATCCGCATGATGACGCGTGCACGGAGGAAAAGGGTGCATATCTGTAAGAGAAAAATATGCAATTGGGGCATGAGTGTTCAATTAAGGAATGTACAGAGAAAGAAAGGAAGGGGCGTGGGGAAATTCCCAAGGGACTTAGCCATATTTGGAAGGAAATTTAAGGGTACACATGAAGGGTGCACAAAATATTGGGAGGAAGGAAAATGCAACAGAGTGCGCGTAAGGAAAATGGGAGGAGATAGAGGAATGAAGAAGAAATGTGGAAGGATCATGAGGGAAGAAGAGTGCATTAGGGCATGCGAGGAACTACAACCGAGGAAATTATGCCAAGGGGACAACCACAGTGCGCATAACCTGCAATATTTGAACTTTAGAGCTAGAATGGGATGTAAGTTGTCAAAATAACTAGGAGAGCTATTTTAGACAACACATAGTAATTAAAAAATAGTGTAGTGATTATTTTTATAAAATGATTAAAGGCCAATCACTAGGTATAGATTCATCGAGCTTTTTTGTGCGGTGATATCTAGTGTAATTAATTGATTCATTCTACATCAATAACATAATCGTCTCTAATAAATTTAAATGGTTTAGAGTTCACAGTTAATTCCTCTCTTCGTTGGTTGGTTACATAAATATTAAATGTATTAGTAGTGTATATTAGTACAAATCCATTAAACAAAATGATTTGTTCATTTTTTATTTATCGACAAACCATTTTTCAAATGATAATAGTAATGCTTTAAAAACATTTTTTATCATGTGTCACAACAATAAAAATAGTAGTTACACCAAAGTCAACAAATCTGTGCAATGCAACACTAACGTCATAAAGCACTATTATTAGATAATTTCCATAACAGTATCAAGTGAACATTTGTGACCAAAACTCATAAGATCACTCATAAGGAAAATTATGTGTATTTCCCCTTAGGCCAAGTTAGCTTGCAGTCACCAATTTTTTTGGTAGTTGTTCCATCTCATTCATATTGACTTCTTTTATCTCATCACCATTAGTGTCACAATTATGCACACTATTTATTATCTATGTAATACACAAACTTTTAAATTTCCCATTACTTTCATATAATCTGTAGTAGCCATCCATAATTGATTTCCCCATGTCTTTCACCTTTTCCATGTATTTTTTTACTATGTCTCTTAACATTTTTGGATAATAAATTGGTAAGATAAAAATCATAATATGATTCAAAGTATGTTATATCTAACTATAACCAGGTCCATTATTTCATTAGAAGAAATATCGCTAGATAAATTATATAAATATTTGATCATACATTCCACATTGAATGGATTATTCGACGGAATATATGACATAGTTGACAGAAACTAAAAGGGAGATTTACATTGACAAGTAAATTATTATGTGTCTTCCTCCATTGCCGACATATCTTCTTCCTTTTAAATCACATGGTTGTCTAAAGAATTTTGTGCCTCGGTGGGAATAACTTCTACTACCTCAAATTCAACTTTTCTTTTGTTAATTTTTCATTTTCATTGGAATACTTTTCTTTTTCCTTTTCTATCTTCTCCCAAGAGTACGAGATAACTAGTGGTAATGAGATTTGTGAAATCCAAATTTTTCAATAACATTAGATTCATTGCATTCTTATAATACAATATTATCTGAATGTTTATTTTTCAAATACTTTAGAACTTTTCCTCTCATTTTTATGTCACATTTTACTCTTTGGAAGTAGTATTCAAATGTCTATGACATCAGCCTCAATAGAGCTAGTTATCCATACATACCCTGATTTCACTTTATTGTCTAGTACTGATAGTTCTTCATCGATCGTTCCTCTTACAGCCCTAAAGGAATTGGTTGTGAATCTTTCCATTGAATTTGGCTAAAAGTTAATTTGATTGTCCTTAAAAGGGGAACAAGAAAGGCCACCTGATCCAAACAACTCAAAGTTTTTTTTCCATATAACCTCAGGCAATAATAGAAAATTCCATTTGTTATACAGACTCTAAGGCTTTTGCATGATAAAAATATCAAGGTATTGTTTCTCAAAATTTTGCATTCAAAGGAAAATAGTATTTTACTTTGTGCATATTAAAAAATAGATGTTAATAACTAATGCAATAAAACTAAAATCCATTACCTTCCACTCCTTGATCTTTGGGTTTCCCACTCCAGGCCTCTAAGGACATCCTAGAAAATTCCAAACCGATCGAGCCTTGTAGAGAAAATCAATAAACTTGGTTTCAATCCAAGTTTTATTTGCTTCATTTTTTTCTTGTAAATATTAACAATGGCCTTACTAGATGCTTTTGAAGACAAAATGTGAGCCTTTCAAAACAGCAGCCTTGAATGTAAAGACTTGTAAGTGTCTTGGGCCAAAAACAAATTGGGTCCCAAATTATATGTTGGTCATCTAGTATGTAAAAATGCACATTATCCCTTTTCAAGTTAATTGGATCATCGTGTGCCACAACCTCCTTCATATACTGCTGTAAGAAGGGAAGAAGAATTATATCCCTCTATGTATAAACAACATTTTTTAACATGCAATGGAAAATAAGGTTAACATTCTCCTCGTCTAGAGGATGGTACTAATACTTTAGAGGTGTTACATGGTACGTAGAAACACCAATTGAAAATACATCATCATTAAACAACAAAAATCAAATTGTTGAATGGTTGAAGATTTTTCTTTCTCAAATACATTATTTTCTTTCTTTAATAATACATCGATCTATTATTCTTTTTTAACCCATGTAATTTTGAATTAGATGGGTCGATCTCTAATTTATAAATAGCTTGGCATGTTTTGGAGGAGAAAGAAAACCTTTTCTATTTAAATGATGACAAATAGAAGAGGTAGTATCGTAACAATATAGTTTTTTTAATACTGAAATCATACCATTAAGAAATTTAACTACATTTGCACAACTATTTTTTTTAAATTCTATCATATTCCAAAAATTCCAACCATATCTAAAACAAGAACCAATACGGTTTTTTATTGAGGCTTACATTTCCTATTTCCTGAATAAGGAAACTTCTAACTCCATATCCAGAATAAGACACTTATTGATTTCAATGTCAATGCATTTGAACTAAACATGCATTGTTCCTAAATCAATAAATTTTTAGGATAGAACCATACTAACAACATGTTATACATCATCATTAATAAAAAATAACCACAGTCAACATGGTAGTTTTAAGGGAATGGATTTCTACAAACCATTCCTCGTCTCTTTTCTTCCAACACTTTGCCCCTTCAATGAAAGGAATTTCCACAAATGGAGTGTGACCAATGGAAGACATATTACTTGTAATTGGAATGAAACACATTAATAATTCATAATTATATGAAGCTTAGAATATGTTAGTATTTTCCATCGACTCCATATTAACTTTTGTATATGTTTGTTAGTATTTTCCATCGACTCTATGTTAATATATGTTTCTAACAAGAAAAGGATAATGACTCCATGTTAAATTTTATATCATTCATAAAACTTATAACATTATACTTAATTTTTTGTTATTTATGACTTATAGAAAGGAAAATCCTAGATGACTACCGCTAAGTTGTAAATTTACATAAGTGTAATAAAAAGCATTATCATGAAAGTAGATTTGTTATTCTTTATGACTTGTAAGAAAATGAAAAGTAATAATCTCTTCTACTATGAAGGTGCTAGGAATTCCTGACAAGCTATCAAATACACACTCTTATGACACTTTTTTATTATCATGCATATAAATGGATAACATAAACTTTTATTGTTAATCTTAATTGATCACAAATTTAGGATTAGAGAAAGAAACCATATTAGAGGAACTATTCAAGATGAATGTATGGCAAAAAAAAAATGAAAATAAGAAATTCTTGACTTAGCGGCCACTAGGAATCCCCTGAACAAGATATCCATTGCACATTACCATGGAGTTTCCTATCCTACATACAAATGGGTAACATTAATCTTTATCTGTTACTCTTTATCACCTATTGAAAGTAGTATCAATTTGTATCTAATCTTTGTATGAAAACTAGAGCTTAACGGACGCTTGAGTGATTCATCCGAAATGGTGTCAAATAAATTTTGCTATTAATTATGATATTTGAATACAAATAGATAACATTAAAAAAATCTTCATCATCTCATATGGAATATAAGGATTATTCTAGTGGCCACCAACTCTAATGTTTCTTATTTTTTATCAAAGTAGAGTAATAAACTTAAATATTAGTGGCCACTTGGCTTTGCCTTGACATGGTATCAAGTGCAAGTCTCCATTAAATTTCCTATATGAAATTCAAATGGTTAGTATAATACATTCTTTGTTATTCAACATTACTTTTGAATAGGAATAGCCTTTTGGCCATAAGGCTCTAATGTCTCTTACTCTAAATATTTGGTTAGATTAACAAATCATATTAATGGAACTTATCCTAAAGCATTCAAGCCAATGTTCACATATTGAAAGGATCAACCTTCATTTGCACCTATTAAAAGGATTATCCTTAAGTCGACAACCTCTAATGTTATTTAAATTGATGAAAAGAACGCATAAAAATTTAGAGTTTAGCGGCCACTAGGCTTCTCCTTGACATATAAATGGACATCATAAAACATTCCTTGTTATTCACTAATAATTATTGAAAGTAATATCTTAGAAGTCTCTAAGATATAATGTTTCTTATTTTGAATATAGTGTTGGAATAAAAATCATAGTAATGGAGCTTAGCGGTTGTTAAGAATTTTATTTTATACAAGCCAATGTGAAATATGTGTGTAGCAAGATATTTAGTTGATAGGATTATATGGTGTTAATAAATCAAAGTAAGATATTTAGAGCTTAGTGGTCATTAGGTAATGCCTTAACAAGCTATCAAATACAAATAGGAAGGATTATGCTTTCCATAAACATAAGTATGGCCTACGACACATGTATCCATTTATTTAAATGTAGTCTCGAAGGCCATAGAGAGTGATTTACCTATTCTGGGTAAATAATTTAATGATTAAAACAATTACTAGGGTACTCATACAACATCATGTTGAAGGGACATGTCATTCAAAATGTATTTTGAGGCATACGGGATGTCCCTTCTATAGGATGTGGAATGAGTACCCTACAAACTTTGTTAATCATAACCTTATTTTCCCGACTAGGAAGAGCTCTTCCTGGCCTTTGTGACTACACTCATCCATAGAAATAGATATTGTGTAATAGGTCGTACTTACATTTACATAAGTAGACAAATGGATAGCTTTAAACTTATTTTGGTTTTCATTTGCTACATGCCTTTGAAAGAACTAGACTAGCGGATGGTAATATTTGTTTTACTTATTATGTACATAACATTGTGGCGATGAAGCATATGAACGGAGATGAGCGGACACTAGGCTATTTTATTAAACATTTTGACATAAAAACATACACATGTCGATGCCTAAGATTTATGTGTTGCATAATAGGTTTACTACTATGAAAGGTAAATATCACATAACGTTGACCAAAACAAGGAAATATTAGAAATTACAAGCCACGTGTCATCTTCTTAGTGGATATTATTTCAATAATAATGCTACAAATTTATATAGCTTTCCAAATCTTATGGGGATATTTAAAATTATTTTCATATAGTTCTTTGAATGTAAACTTCTTACTAAATAATGGTGTCAATTGTAATGTGATAAAATTCTTAAATTTTAGAAAAATGACATGTGCCACATGTTAATTACAGAAGTCTATTAAAATAATTTGCACAATATCTTAAAAACTCATCAAATATATATTTTTCCACTATAGAATCAAATTTAATAATTTTGTTTAAAAATTATATCTTAAAAAAGGGAAATTTTGAATTTTCAAATTTCATAATCCCTTATTTCTCCTAAATTTGTAACAATGTTGATAAAAATAAATACACACTCTGATTTGGGGTTTATTGTGAAGTATTTAACTTTAACGTTTAGGGTTTTATGTTTTGTACAATTATCTTCAATTAGTTATTAATTAAATAAATTTTAGTTTTTAGTTTTTGTTTTATAACTCCTAAAATTGTTTGTGGTATGTTCTTATATTATTTTATTGTACTATTAAATTATGTTTAGAATTCATTACTTTTATTTACTTTTAATATATTTTCATTTTCTTATATGTAGTGTTATGTTGTATTTCTTATATTTCTTAATGGTCAGTGAAATTAGTTTATTGTATGGACATTAATAAATTATGTTATTTTGAATTTACATTTGAGTGCTCTATTTTGCTTTAATGTAATTTGTTTATTACCAGTGAAATAACGATGTTTCAAGAATTTGAAATAAAAAAAATCAAATTTCTATTTCCCCATTCGAAAAAGCATTTGAAAACCAAATGTTATTCTTAAGGTTTATCAAATTTTAAAATTGAGAAGGTATGAAATTTCAACATCCCACACTTTTGTTTAATGATGGGGAAATTTAAATTTTAAAATAACAAAAATTGTAAATTATAATGTTCCATACATTTCAAACAAACAATTTCAATTTTCAATTTCCCCTATTCATCATAGTAGAAAACCAATATCCGCATGTTTTTCAAATTTCAATTTCCCCATATTTGAGAAGGTTTGAAATTTCAATATCTCACACTTTTTCTTAATGAGGGGAAATTTAAATTTTCAAATTTCCATATCCCTGCACTTTTTTAATTTTTGAAATTTCCTACATGGAATGTGAAAAAAAATTATTATATATCTATAAGAAAAATTGGTTTGGGTTTCCATTTTTTTGTTCGTAAGAAGGAATATCAAGAAATTAGAAAACAATACTTGCAGGTCATAGATTTTGAGTCAAGTGTACAACTCGTGATCATTTTTAGGGGGGAAATGAAGCAATAGTATTAATACGATTTACATAGTATGTACACAAAGGAGTTACAAAAATTAGGTTGTGTATATTGTGAGATTATTCTGCAAGTATCAATACATAACCTCATGCACATCAAAGATGTTGCACTCCAACAGATAATGTGAATGCTCCAAGTAATTAGAAAGAGTAATCAAACAACAAGGAAAATCATGCATAGAATAAAACAGGTCTACTCATTCTCATAGATCGAAATAAGAGGGTGCATATGGGAGAAAGAGGAGTTATGATTCCTAAATGGAATGTAACTCATATGGTGTCACTGACACATATGACAATGACATATTCTATGATGGAATCTACCATGTGTCATATAGTTCCTATGACCTACGATCTCTCCTAAATGAGATGAATCACCATATGAGGTGGAAAATATGTCAAGTGATGATTGGGTAAGTCACACACAACAACGCCCCCTTATTCAAATCTAAGGTAGAGGTCATAAAAGTCGAAGTAGAAACAGAACTCCCTAGACAACTAAAAATGATGTGTCAATGGATCCCGGCAACTAAATCCCCGATAAGGTAGCCATGTACAAAAACATTCTTCCGGAAAAGAAGAGGGGGAGAAGAGGACTAGAAATCCCAAATAATATGGGAGGTTGCAAAAGACCTCACCCCAAGAAGAGACCGTAAGTGAGGAAACTTTTCCCTAGTGAAGGGCTTGGTAAAAAAATTTGCAACTTGATCAGAAGTCTAACAATACTGCAAGTCGATGATGTCTTCGAGTATCAGCTCCTGTATGAAGAACATGTGGATCTCAATGTGCTTCATTTGTTGATGTTAAACAATATTTCATAAAATTCAGATGGTGCTCATGTTATCACAGTAGATGATAATAGGCCATCGAAAGTGAATACCAAACTCTATCAAGATTCCCTACAAGAAAACAACTTATGTGGCAGCGTTAATTGATCCTATGTACTCTACCTCTGTAGATGATATGGAAATCGGATTATGGTTCTTGCTAGAACAACTAACAGGACACGAACCAAGAGAGAAATTATAGCATGAGGTAGATTTATGATGATCCAGATCACCAGCCCAATTATAGTCTATATATCTAACCAAGTAGATCTATCTCCCTCCTAAATAATGAATGCCATCAGTATGAGTTCCAGAAACATAGTGAAGGATCCAATTCACTACATTTTAATGTAACTCATAAGCCTCTTACATAAATCTAAACATGATCCCAATAGCATACGAAAGATAAGGATGAATTTGAGTCATGTAAATCAAGCTCCCCACCAACTGTTGATAAAGGGTACCATCAACCATAGGAGTAGAGAAATCAGAACTAGCTTAACCCGGAAAGGAAAGGAGAAGGAGAAGGCTTATAATTGGACATGTGAACCTAAGATAACAAATCAAGGGAGTACTTAGGCTGCAAAATCACAATTCCTTAGTCATGTTAAGAAATATAAATTCTAAGAAAGTAATGAAGAAAGCCTAAGTCATACATGGAGAACTTGTTTTCCAAGGAAATCTTCACAAAATCAATGATAGAGGAAGAGTTTACCATGATCAAAAAGTCATCAACATACAGAACAAGTGTGAGTGTGGTGGCATCCCACTACATAATGTAAACATTAGGGTCGAGTGACCTTTGAATGAACCCTAATGCAAGTAGAAAGGATTCTATCTTGGCATACCAATATCGAGGGTCTTAATTAAGGCCATATAGATACTTTTAACTTGAAAATGAGGGAGGGATCATGAACATAACTTGTAGGTTGTTCCATGTATATCTATTCCTCTAGGCCACCATGAAGGAAGGAACTCTTAATGTCCATCTAGTAGACTTCCCATCTATTCGTGATAGTGATGGCAAGGGTCAGTCGAATGGAATTCATATTTGTAATGAGAGCAAAGGTTTCTGAGTAATCAACCCCAGCTACCTAGGATAAACCTTAACTCCAAGTTGTGCTTTATACGTATTGAATTCTCCATCGACACCATACTTTTTTCGGTACACCCACTTACATCTAATGATTTTTCTTCCTTTCGGAAGATGGATGAGATCCCAAGTATTGTTCTTTATGAGTGAGGAATACTCCTCATCCATGGTAGAATCCCACTCAAGAATATTATATGCCTCCTGGAAATACTAAGTGTCGAAGCAAAGATGAAGGATTAGGGTTTAGAAAAACTGAATGAATCCATCTCTCATTAAAAGGATCCCCAATCCAATCTCCGATTGCTCTGCAAAATTTTCCCTTCCCAAAGTGAGGACCAAGTAGTGAGTTAGACTTGGTATCGTAGATTCTTCACTCAAGTGAGAAGGGAAAAGTCCTCATCATCACTATTATTAGAATCAAAATACTTTGAAGCATGATGGTTAAGATTAGCAAGAGGATCAGGAAGATCAAGTAGAGGAGGAGGATCACACTCAACAACATCATCATTTGAAGATTCAAAATCATAATCAGAGAGCATAAGGACCTCAAAGGGTGGAGAAGTAGAATTTGAATATGACTCATCGAATTTCACACTTCTCTCAATATAAATTTGATGAGTAGTAGGGTTCAAAAATCTATATCCCTTCATGTCATTAAGATACCCTACAAAAATACAAGGTCTAGACTATGGTTTCAAGGCCTTGCATTTATTTTTGGGAATCTGGGCCATAGCATTGGATCCAAAGACATAAAATTTATCTACATCAGGTTTTCATCCAAACTAGGATTCAAAGGGTTTCATCCCTCTTATAGCCTTGTGTGGAACATGGTTTTGAATGTAGCAAGCACAATTCATTATTTCAACCCAATCTGTAGAGGAAGGGATTTCAAGTGAACCATACAGTGTTCATCTCCTTGAGAGTTCGGTTCTTTCTTTCTGCAACTCTATTTTGTGAATGGTTGTAAGTAATTGTAAACTACAAATAAATCCCTTCATAGGTACATAAATCTTTGAACATATTTCTCACATACTCACCTCCATTTTCGGTTCAAATAACCTTGATATACCTTTTAGCTTGTTTCTCAGCAAGAGCCTTAAAGTCTCAAAAGTGATCAAAAACTTCAGACTTTTTCTTAAGAAAATACACCCAAGTGTAATGTGAAAAGTCATCAATGAAGGTAAGTATATAAATATATCTAGTAAATGGAGATGGGAAAGGGCCATAAATGTCACTATGAACAAGATCCAAAAGACAAGTAGCTCTCCAAGATTTTCCTTTACCAAAAATTTCTTCGAGGTGCTTCCAAGGGCACAACCCTCACAAATACCCTTATTAAAGTTGACATAGGGTAACCAATGGACCATTTCATTTTCACTCAATTTTTCAAGGTAAAGCTCGTTAAGATAGCCAAAACACTCATGATATAGCTTATGATCTCATCTACGTAAGTGAGAAAGGTAGTGGGTGTTGAATCAGAACTAAAGTGGGAGAATGTGTACAAATATAAACGGAGATCCACTTTTCCCTCGACCACGGTGGAGTCAACGTGAAGCTTGCGAATAATCACTAAGTTAGGACAAAATTCCACTCATATTCCTTCACCAAGGTGAGTGATTTAGTAAAACAATAGGAGATTAGTAGAGAGATTAGGAACACTTGACACTTGGTTAAACGTTACACCATTCATCTTAATTGTCCACTATCAAAAAATCGATATTGTAGTATCATCACCCAACGTGATTTAGGACATGACACATGGTTCGATGTTTGAAAACTCAATATGTGAAGAGGTCATGTGGTGTGAGGTACCAGAATCAATAATTCACATTAACAAATGATTTTCTCTATCTACAAGGTCCTTTCTTTTCTTCTTCTCATATTTAGACTCCTTTTATTTGGAAGACTCACCCTTGAAGCATGTGATAGAAACAGAACACTTATTTTATTCTTCTCAATTAAATGAGTTAAGTGATCAATTTGTTTTCTCATATATTGATGTTATTTATGGTCAAACTTGTTGTAATAGGAACACTTACACTTTTCCTTCTTTACTTTAGGCTGAAAAGTACAGGCATTCATGTTAGGTTTGGTTTGGGTTTGGTTGGTCTTGGTTTCCTTATTCGGTTGTTCCTTTTTCTCTTTCTTATTTTTAATTTTCTTTCCCTTACCATTACTTACTACAAGGGCATGTGAGTTGGATTTGAGAGTCCCCATTTGAATTATTTTTTCTCATTCTTGAAGGAATTGGGATGAAAAAATATCAAATGAGGGTATTTTATAAGAACTGCCCAGAGGGGCTTTCATGGTGTGGAGAGTCAAAACGAAGACAGAGTATTCAAGACATAACTTAGAAAGAATCATCAAGATCAATTGGGAATATTTTTTCTCCACTTTACATTCCTTTAAAAGTAATCTAGTGTAGACAAACTTTTAGAAGAAGGCATGTACATTTTACAAGTCTCTAGGATTTAATCCTAGCATTTCGTTTTCTAACTCATGCGCTATCATGTCATCTTGTTGTCCAAACATACCATCTAAATTTTTCCAGGATTCATCATGTGTTTTGGAAGACTCGATGTGGAAGAGCAATTTATTAGGAAAATTATTAGTGCATACATATATTATTGTTTTATTATATAGTCAGATGTAAAATGAAAGTTGGTTAGTTATTAGATTGTTTATATTGTTATGTGAGATCGGTTGCTAAACCAAACTCACATATTAAGTATATTTGGTTAAGGAGGTTTCCTATTTTATAGGAAACATCTTCCCTATATTTTTTAACTTGTGTATATGATTTATATCAATTTATTATTGTACAAATTTCTAGTTCCTATCATTTGGTACCATATCCGGTGAGATCATAAACGAATTTTTGAAGTTCTTACTATTTCAATCATGCGAGATTCTTGTAATATGGATTGTGATTTTTGTATGGGTATCTTATAAGTTTCTAAGGTTTTTTGTGAGATCATAACGTAACTAAGATAAGACATTGGCAATTGGATCAGCACTAATTCTCTCGAGAAATTATATCCCGAGTATACCTTATATGCTTCTACAATTTTCATTCTCAATCCTCAAAGTTCTCTCTATACCCGGATCCTATCAGAACTAGAGATTCAATTATCATGTTTATTAGATCCGTCTGATCTAAAATTCTGCAATGACACCATATCATATTTCTGAGAATATAAAAATAGATTTATAGTTACAAATATCAAAAAAGTCTAGTTGTACGAATTTGACGACATTGATTCAAATGTTGGACTTTTTATGAATGATAGATTCTTCTCACGATTTTTGAGATCACAGTGGTTGTTGAAGGGATGGGAAGCATCCACCAAAGAGACAGTGTTGGGTTTTGTGCCTAGTATTGTTCAGCTTTATTTCCACCACAGCTTGGTTTTTATTCTGCATTGACTCTCAAACTCCCCAACACAAAGATCCACACTACCCATAGATCTCGCAACAACAATACATGTATGCAAATCATTCATATTTGTTTAGGGTCAACATCCATATGCTTTTTTTTCTTCTTGAGAGAGAAAGTGAACCCCACATGCATGCCTGATAGTGGTCTTGTTATGTAATTAAAATCTCATAAATATATATGATCGATGCGTCCTCGG
This sequence comes from Taxus wallichiana var. yunnanensis, assembly GCA_018340775.1. Classification (NCBI taxonomy): domain Eukaryota; kingdom Viridiplantae; phylum Streptophyta; class Pinopsida; order Cupressales; family Taxaceae; genus Taxus; species Taxus wallichiana. The sequence continues at coordinate 491,929,561 of CM031235.1, forward strand.
AAAAGTTTCGGATAGTTCACTGGAGAAAAGGTCGCGGGAAAGAATGTGAAGCACCAGAGAGTAGGTAGTAAATATTTAGTGATTCTTCTTTCTTGTAAAATTTTCTTTTAATATTTTATATCCTATCTGATAATGGAAACATCTCGTAACATCACTTGATAAATTCAATGGTGTCAATTTTCACACATGGAAAGTGAAAATTCAGATGCAACTCATGAATAAGAATTTATGGAGGATTGTAAATGGGAAAGGAAAAAAATTGTCAGATCCAACTAAAGAAGTGGAATGGGAAACAAGGGATGATAAATCCAAAGCCATTATTGGCTTATCTCTTTTAGATACTGAATTACATTATGTTGATCTTGATAAATCATCAAAGGAAATGTGGGACAATCTAAATAAATTGTTTGGAGCAAAAGTTGTAAATGCAAATTTTTCTTTAAAACTTCAATTGTTTAGATTCAAAATGGATGATGGAGTCACCATGTCCAGTCATATTAATGATTTCAGATCTCTCACTAGAAAATTAGTAGAAGTTAGTGCTCATGTTGATGATGAAGATGTAAAAGCCATATTATTGAATAGTTTTCTCCTAAGTACAGTAATGTAGTTTTTACACTTGGTCAAATGCCTTCTAAAACTCTAGAGGATATGATTTCAGCTCTCCTAGCTGAAGAAAAGAGAACCAAAGAAGACTAATATGAAGAAAAAGCTCTATACAAAAGAAAGAAGCATAAGAAATTTTCCAAAAATGAAGGAGAAGTTGAATGCTACTACTGCAAGAAGAAGGGGCATACGTATTTGTTCTACAAAGCTCAATCTCAAGAAGTGCTAAGTCAAAAATTGGAAATGAAGCTAATATAGTAGCAGATGAAGAATCATTAGAAGAATAGGAACTAGAACAAGAGGAATGTGGATACATGTCTGAAAACTTATTGTACTAAGTATTCTTTTACTAGAAGACGGAGGTACAGGAGGATGGAGGACAATCAGAGTCCTCTCATCAGTTGCCAATGACGAGACCACTTTTTCTTTGGTGACATGTGTGAGTATGTTTTTATTTAATTTTATTTCAATGTTGTGATTTTAAAATAATGTGTTATGGAAAATTCACATTGGCGGGGGGGAATGCCAAAATGATTCGGTTTATATGTGTGGAATGTTATGTTTGCACTATCATGGATTCCGAAATTTTATCTCAAAAAGAGTGACTATGATTAGATATGAAGGATGCATTGATACATCACAATATGGTTGTAGGTAAACCATTTGAAAACCTTCACCCCTTTGTGGTTTGTGGTCAACCGTTGGAAAACCACATCACTCTCGCTTTTGGTTAATCGATGGAAAACCAAATTTTGATTTGTAATCATTCAAAGGAAAGTCACATGATCACAAAGCTGGGTGCATGATGTATCATGGACATTTTCCCCATGTTCTCACTAAGGAGGGAATGTTAGGAAAATGATTAGTGCATACATATATTATTGTTTTATTATATAGTCGGATGTAAAATGATAGTTGGTTAGTTGTTATATTTTGTTATATTGTTATGTGAGATTTGGTTGTTAAACCAAACTCACGTATTAAGTCTGTTTGGTTGAGGAGGTTTCCTATTTTACAGGAAACATCTTCCCTATAAATTTGTAACCTGTGTATATGATTTATATCAATTTATTATTGTACAAATTTCTAGTTCCTATCACAAGTCGGAGAAACAAACATACAAAGAATAAACAGAAACAAATATCTGTTTAGCCACTTATATTTTTTGGGCTCATCATCAAGTTCAGTCTCTACTCCCATGGTGATGTGAAATAATCTTTTACCCCTAAGTTTTATTACCATTTTTTACCTCCATTCGAAAAAATTTTAATGGCATGAGAAAAGGTATTGAACGATCATCCATCGCGAAGAGAAATAAAGAAGGAAAAAATAAACAAAACCACCTCGAACAATATTATCACCCATTCATTTATGACACTTTATAGTTTAGTGCATTGATTACAATTAGGTCGAATGTATGTTGTGAAACATTCGATCACTCACCTTATAATTAGCGTAATAACATGTAAGTATGGAGACCACAATCAATTTTCAAATATCACGGAAATTTCACATTGTAAACAAGGACAAAACGATGTTAAAACAAGAAAAAGGAGAAAAAAATCATGTGAGAAATAGTGTCTCACCTTGCAAAGCAAAAACCCCCTTACCGTAAGGTTGTGATGGACGCACTCACTATCCCACAAGAAATAAAAGGGTGATACCATGAATAAAATGACTTGAAACGAGTCTAGAGAATCTCCATGACATAGGAAAATCTCTGGAAGGCCAAAAAGGCTCAAAAGTGCTACACACTCCACAAATGATTAACAAAGCAAAACTGTCTAAACAACTAGGTTTTTGCAAATTTATTTTTCCAATAATTTAATTTTAAAAATTAAAGGAAATTAAAAGGATGGAAAAATAATTACTTAAACTTAAACTAACACTAACCAACAAGACATCTCTAAAAATACTTGTAGTCTTGTTTTTCCCCCAATTGCCTAGGCACATTGGTACTTTATCTAGATAAATTTGAACGCTCACCCGAAGTGCGCAAAGTTACCAAGTCCCTCCTTTATGAAAGCTTGTCAAGATGTTAGCATGCATGTTCATATTAACCATTATTAAAGCATACATTATAGTATAAACATCAGATCCATGAGCTCAAATTGGAAACACATGTAATAAGGAAACATAACAGTTCAAACCATTACTAAGATCAGATTCACCATACAAATACCATGATTAAGTACATCAATTACCAGAATCCAACCACAATTATCCATTACATTAATTCATCAAGTAATAGAAGTTGAATACATAACAATACCATTCTCTAAAGGTTATGCACACTAAAACAAAGCATCATAATAGTAATATACACATTGTCTCTCCAAAACTATGTAAATTAACTACCATATATAGGGGTGGGGACTTTCACTTCACTGTTCATGCATCTCCAAAATGTATTACATTCTAAAAACAGTCATGCACTAACATTTGCATGCTTTTACAAAATGGATAATAATAAATTAATATATAAACAAACTCTACTTTAATCCTATTATTAGCATGTACCATGAATGTCCCTTGATCTCCCACTTCAGTCCCAAAATAGCTCTTGTTTGCTTGTAAAGTCCTCTTCTATTTTCCCCTATTTTTAGCTCATTCCATGAAAAACGGATAAGTCCTAGACTTGTCTTCCTTGGTGTGCCCTACTTAATTGACACTTGCACGTGCCTACACGCGCGCCCTTCAAAAACTTAGGTAATTTCTCCAGCCCAAAATTACCCCACACAAACAATATTTCCACCCTCGACAATGGGGTTACTCATCTCATCTCTCCAAAGGATAAAGAATAAATAATTTCCATACAAGAATTAAAGAATAAAGAGAATGGAAGGATGACCACCGCGCCTTACTCCTCAGCTAGTAAAATGAGTTCAAGGTACTCATTATTTATGTCTTCCTCGACCTCATTCCACTCACCTAGTCCCTTCTTTTCCTTCTCAGGAACATCACCTAGCACTTTTTCCATCTCCTCCAAGGTCATGTGAATGTCTTCATCTTTATGTTGTAGTTCCCTTATCACTCTAGCAAGGCTTGATATCATCCCTTCCATAAAATCCATCATCTAAGCAACTATCGTCCCTAACTCCTTTATTATTTCCTCATGGGGGTCCCTTGTTTCCTTTAGTACTTTGTGCTTCTTTGTTGTTAACTAACCTCTCCTCTCACCAGGGTTTCATCTTTCTTTACTCTAATGACTTCATTCTCTTCTGTAAAGCCCTTGTCTTGAGGATCTGTTCCATATCCTCATAGTTTCTCAAAGTGCCCATCCTACCTTCTTCAACTCATCTTTTCATTTCTACTGAGTATGACATCATACTTAATAATTCGGCATGCTATAACTCTCTTAGCCCTTTCTTTCTCGATTGTAGCATCATTTTGTTCCTTTGTAGCTATATCTTATTCACTTAGCGCATATGTGTTGGTCTTCTCTGCTAACAATAAATGGGCCAAAGTCTGTAAATAGTGTAGCATAGAGGGAAAAGTTACAGATACCCTTTCTTCATAATGCAAACATGCAACCAAAATTTCTTCTCCAATATCCTCGATCATTTCTATCATAGCCTTCGCCTTGCGCTCTGCTCTATCTCGTGCATCTTTCAATTGATGGACCTCTTTATTCTTATTATTTTTTTCCTCCAAAAAGGTTATAAGGGTAGCCCCCTTATCCACATTTATGTGAGTGACCTTTGCTAATATTTTGGTTAAGGAATTGTTTTCTTGTTCATCTAAAAAATCCATGGGCTTGATTGTCTCATTTCTTGCTTGCGGACTTTTCTTAATTCTTTTTTGACACAAAACTCCTCACACACATCAAAATTGGGCTCATTCATGTGAGTTTACATACTCCACGAAATTTGATTTCTTGTGTGCAGGTTCACCCCTTAGGATCCATCAACTCCTAATCGTATAATTGTTCCCTGGAAAGAGAGCTCTAGAACCTAGTGCAATAATATTTGTAGGGTCATTAATATACCCAAGGTCTAGCATTTGTACCATATCTTCTCCCCTCTATCCACTAGTGCACCCATTTGAAGGTACATGTGTTCATATGCCTTGAGTAACCCTTCTCCCATTCCTCTGAAACACCTTCATATCCACCCATCTCGCTCCTCCTGTTGTTTTCTATTTCTATGTCACCTCTAGCGGGACTTTCTTCTTCATGTTTGTGCTTCATTTGGGTACCTCGTATCATCGATACTCTTCATCTCTAAGCCCTTCCTCTTCTCGCATGTGTGGACTAGGTGGGGAAACATTTTTACATGCATCCCTATCAGTCGATCCTTCTTCATCACTTTCGTATGAAGTAATAAGTTTGTGCCTCCTCTTCTTCTCTCTTATATATGATTTTATGAGCATTTTCCTTGGCAACCCTCACATAGTTATCTTCTTTCTCTAGTTCCTCTACCTTGAGGTCAATCCTCTATTTTTCTTATCGCTTAGGATGTGTAACCTTGAGTGGCCATTTTGTTCCTACTATCTATTTTCCCTTATGGGGGTCTAGAAGTGACACATCTTCACCTACAAAATATTTTTCATCTTTAAATCTCGGCCTTAGATAGACATATGTATTCATGGGATCTATCTATCATCAATCATAGTCTCAGGAATAATATTTATATTATCTTATTCCATCATTTCTTCATAAGCCTCCTTGTTGGGGTAGACATAAATATTGCGCATGATATGAATATTTGTGTCTACTTTGTTTACATAAAACTTTAGATTCTTTTCATTATACAACCTATTTACCGAGTATCTTAAAATACCATGTGGTAAAAGTGAAGGGTAACTTACACCACGATATCTTCTCCCAGTCTTCATGAAGAATTTGCCTAAACAAAAATGTTGATAAGCTACAAAATTGGCTTGTCCATCCAAAACACTAGGCAACTCCCATGGGATGCACCACTCTTCTTCAAATCGTCACACATCCCAATATACCACTTGTCCATGTGTTTCTTGTAAGTGCCCGAAATACTACCTTGACAAATAAATTTTTCAAATTTCTTGGTCGGGGACTTATTCTCCATCGGATATACCCACATCTTCTCCTTAGGCCCATCAGGTACACCAATCTCGCAAAATACCAGAAGAAGCAAGATTGCACCCCATGTAATCTTCTCACCTTTATCCATTTGTACGCACGCTTCCTCAACAATGCTCTCTATCATATAGCTTGTAATATTGTAATAGGTCTTTTTTCCATCTTATGCACAATGTGTAACTAGTGCTTGTTCACCTCCTTCCACCTTTCTAATGCACCTAGATTGTAACTAAAAAGGTGTGTAGCTACCCTTATATAGCCCAGTCCTCTATCTTGGAAATATTCATCACATGACCTCCCTTCTGGTAGTTCAATGTGGCTATCGTGGCCTCTACCCCCTCATCATCAATTAAGTCTAGTCGATTTCTTCCTGGAGCTGCGTAAACCAATCACTTTTCCAATCAACTACCCTGTAAGCCTCATTCTTCTACCTATAAAGTAGAAGTAGTCCTCATGGACTCTTGATACCAACCACTGGTATAAACGTTTGGGTTTTCCAAAGAAAGGTAGCTCATAAAGCTATATCACCCCATCACTTTTCCGAAGTTTGTATGCAAAGTTATCATATACCCTCTGCCCATTTGCCATCCTTTGGTTAGTCTTAATAATGGTATCCTCTCTAATCTATTTTAGTGTCTTCTCCATGTGATGATTGATATTGTTGATCTTACACTTGATCATTTGAGATGTCCACATCCTCCCCTTAATGACCTCTTATGGGAATTGCATCTCTGCAAATTACTCTTTTGATGTTTCCTCTATGATGGGTTCCTTTTCCTTGGTCATAACTCTCCTTAGTGCCATTGTAAAATAATAATTTGTGCTCAAATAGTAACATACCCTAAAATTCAAGTGACTTACTAGTACTTATTCCTGCAACCCTCACCTTTACTTTTCTTTCTTTCTTCAATCTTAGAGTGCCCTAACTACAACTTTTTTCCTTCAAAACCTAACTCCCTGAACCAAACCATCGATCCACACTTTTTCTCTTCCCAAGCCTTCCTTCTGCTCTAAAAATTCCCACAAAGGAGCATCTTCATGGGCCATGCCAAATTTTCAACGGGGTTGGATTGATTCGCTTCCATTCTTCACGGTATGCACTTATTCACTCTTTAATTCACTCTAAGGGTGAAAACACTTAAACATGCAAGGTAAGAAATGGGGTCGCTTGTGCTCCTTTTATAGGATTTTCAAAATTTTCCTACATTAATTGCTCCTTGCCTATTATTGTATTCTCCTTTATTTTCACTTTTTCAATGCTTTACATTGCTTTCTTTCATGCCCCATTCATAACCTTCATTGCACGCCCACTACTTCTCGACCATAGACCTCCTTTCGCATGATTCCCTGCATAGAAGTACCTATCCACTACACCATGTACCAATTAGTTTCCCATGTTGTTTCCTACCTTGCATTACACTACACATTCATCCTTTTATGTGTGGTCTTCAATCTGAGCAAATTTCCTTAAAAACACATTTTTTGTGCGCACCAAATGTTCTAGATAAACCATAGATCATATATGTACATGTGCACCAATTTGCATATGAATCATAGCACTAATCAATTATTCTTTATTAGCCACCCACTTAAAGTATGTGTGGTCCTCTACGCATGAATCCAATAGATAGTAATCAGCTTCTTGCGCATAAATGTGCTTATTACAACAAAACATAAAGCTAAAGTGACAAAGCATAACATTGATAAAAGGAAACTCATAAAATGGAAATCTAATCAAAGTGGCATTATCACCTTATTAAAAACACCAAGAATCCTTATTTATAGTAGGGCTTCATCCTAATCCCATTCAAGTAACTAGATAACAAAGTGTCATCCAATGCCTATAATCGACAAGTGTATGACTCAAGTATCTTTATTACGTAAATGGTCCCGACCAATGCACTTTTAATTTCCTTGGGTGGAACACAAACTTAGAGTCATACAGAATAACCATCTTTTGACCGCAATTATCTTGTTCCTTATATGCCTATCATGCCATGATTTTTTTCCGTGCCTTTTCGGTCTTCTGGCTCCAACACGCAATAGCATGCCTCTCATCTAAATGCCTCATTTTTCAATGATCTCTTCAACAACTTTTTCATCAGCTATTCCTCCCTACATGTGTAATATGCGGGGATGGTAACATGAAATTAAAAGGCAATACATCCTCTACACCAAACACCAACTGAAAGCGTGTGGCCTTATTTAACCTCTTGTAGGTGGTCCTATATGCCCAAAGTATAGCTAGATACTTTATCATCCTAATATTTCCTTCCAACATCACATATTTTTGTCAATGTTTGTCCCATAATCTTGTTGAAAGCTTCAACAATACCATTGGCTGGTGGGTAATAAGGAGTAGTCTCATGATGTGCTTCCATAAACTCTGCCAACAAAATTCTTATCATCTCATTAAGAAAAGGAGTTCCCCTATCACTAATCCAACTCAAAGGACATCCATACTTGCGAATGATGTTTTCCCATAAAAATCGTGTTGTTATAGTGGTTGTGCAATCCTTTGTAGGTGTTTCTTCTACCCACCTTGTCAGGTTATCTATACAAGTAATGATATATCACACGTCATTCCTATGTTTGGGTGGGGAAATTGGGCCTACAAAGTCAATTCCCATTTCTCAAAAAGGCTCAACGCTCATAATAGGTGCAAAAAGGCATTTCATCTGTGTTTAGGCTTCCCAAGGCATTGACAATGGTCACATAGCTTCACATATTCCTTAGTATCCTTGTATAAAGTTTCCCACCAAAATCCATCCATCAAAATCTTGCATGTGGTATCATCACCCACATAGTGGCCTCCTGCAATTCCCCGGGAACCTCTTCCATAATAGCCTCACACTCATGATCCAAAACACACTGGTGTAAAAATTCATCACGACCGAGTTTGTATAAATCTCCCCCAATCAACCTAGTAGGCGTACACATGCATATTACGAGCTTCTTTTTCTCTAAATTCTTCATTCCCTGTGTACCGCCCTATGCACAAAAATAGTACAATATCTTCCAATTATATGGGCACGTAGTTCAATCTAAATAGTTATGCATTAGCATTGTATCCTCAATGCTCTATGAATCTTCACCAGAATTAATTCTTTACAAATGATCATGCCCTAAATTGCTCTTACTAGGTTTCATAAATGTGAAGTCAAATTCTTGAAAAAGAAGGATTCATTTACATATGTGCCCTTGTAAAACTAGTTTGTTGACTAAATACTTAAGTGTCATATGATCTGTAAAGAAGATAAATGGTATTTGTAATAAGTATTGTCTTAACTTGTGCAACACGTAGATCATGGAAAAATGCTCAGTAGTTGTATAATTTTTCTCTGTTGGTGTCAAATTTATACTTACAAAACAAATGGGATGGTCCACAATTCCTTCTCCTAGTTGTGCTAACATTGCACCAATTGCCATACCAAAAGCATCAACATGAACATGAAAGGGTTTGTCCCATGAAGGAAAGTTTAAGATAGGCACAGTAGTTAGCCTTTCCTTCAATTTTTCAAATGTTTGTTGATGCATGTCATACCACTAGAATTTCCCTTTAGCCTTCAATAGTTCTTCCAATGGCGTGGCAATATTTGCATAGCCTTTAATGAATTTCTGTAATACCATGTATGTCCCATAAATCCATACACTTCACTCTAATTGTTAGGTTCTTCTAAACCCAAGATCACAGCAACCTTGGTTGGGTCCACCAACAAAACCCTTCCTTGAAAATTATATGTCTAAGTAAATTTTTGAAAAGTGTTGTAAAGATGCACTTCTTAATATTAAGGGAGATGCTTAATTACCTACACCTCTCAAACATAAGCCTTAAATTCTCACAATGGTCCTTAACTAACCATATACGGTTGAATCATCTAGATACACCTATTAAAATTTATGAATAAAATCTTGAAAAGCACACAAAACACAATGTGCAAGAAAATTGTTGGCACATTCTTCAATTTAAAGGGCATCACTGTGAATGCAAAAATTCCCCACTCAGTGGTGAAATTTGTCTTTTCCTGATCTTCCTTTGTGATGTGCACCTAGTGGTAACTCAGAAAATCCATTTGTAAATGAGTATATCTCACGCCTGACCCTCCTTCAAGGATCTCCTCTGTGAATGGGGTGGGAAAAGGATCAATAACACATGCAGCATTAAGTTCTAATATTTCACAAAAATCCTTATCCTCCTATCCATCTTAATGCTTATTACCATGAAGCTAACCTATTTAGATTCCTCAATAGGCTCTATTATACCATATTTGAGCATTTTATGAATTTCTTCCTTTACTTTTACGCGTATATTAGGATTCATTTGGTAAGGTCTCTTCCTAACCAAGCATGTGCCTTCTTTAAGCTTGATTCTCATCTCACCTAAAGAGCAGTGTAATCCCTTTAACTCATGAAAGCCCTATGGAAATAAGTCATGAAAGTTGTGCAAGAGTTCAATAATCTTAGCCACCTCTTGTTCTAACCAAGAATCATAAACAATGGCCTCCTTAGGCTTTGTCTCTATTCAATGTTATCTTTATGTGTTCTCATAGGCTCATGAAATGTGCACGCCTTTGCATCCATTGTTTCAATCACCTCACATATACCTTTAGTTAATTTAATTTGGGATTAAAATAAATAATAATTTATTTTTATTTTTAATTTAAAAATTAATTATTTATTTTTTAAAAAAAAAATTTTTAAAAAAAAGGGAAAAGCTTCCTGGATTTTGTCGTGAATGCCAAATTGGCTCTCTCGCTTCCATTTTTCCTTTTTCGGAAAAGCTTTCATTTTCCCCCGCTTGTGGGAAATTCCCTTGTTATTTTCAACACAACCAGATATCATAATGGCTAAATATATCCCATTTTCCCATGTGGAGAAATGGAGGGGAATTTCAGCCCACTTTTCCATTGTCATGGGAAAATGGTTAAATTCTTCCCCTATTCCCCTAAATTAATTAATGCCCACTACCCAAAGAAATTAGAAGAAATTGGAGATTGGTTATTAACGGGAAGAAAGAAGAAGTGGTTACAAATTAAGAAAGCTTCTAGGATATTCATAACCTCTCTCTAAGAAACTCTATGGAAAAAGACGTGCAAGAGAAATATTGACAGAGAAGAAGATTTGAAGCTTTTTATTTCCAATTTTTATTATTTCCCTATGAAGAAACATTTTTTGAGAAGGATTTTCCCATGATCCTAAGGTTTATATGTTTTCAGGGAGATGATACACAAATTAGGAAACACATAAGAATGATAACCTTGAAGAATTTTGACACAAATCCATGAACACAGGTCAGGGGATTCATAAAAATGCACGTAGTTAGAGAACACCATCATCCAGGGGAAAAGCCCATCTGACACAGAAAGTCCATGCATTAAGGAAAGCCAATCTATTCACATTGCCAAAAAAGAAATAACACACATTAGAGGAAATCCCAGGCATATAAATCACATAATTGTCACACATTCATCAAAGCCCATGCACTAAAGAAAAAATTCCCACAAAAGTCAAAACAAGTCCACTAGGAAAGCCATAAAAAAAATACATCCAAATGTCAATCAGTTTTCAAGGCCATCCAAACATAATAGCCCACACAAAATGAAAGGAAATAAAAGGTCCATGAAGAGTTGTCAAGCAATATTTTCCAAACCATTCAAACATCCCAAATCCACAAAGGAAAAACACACATTTACAGTTTCTACACAAAAGGCCACGCAGAAAAAGGAAAAAAAAGGAATTCAAAAAACACAGGTCACACACATTCACCTTTACAAATACACCACACACACATGCCAAATAAAATATCCATGCATTCACCTAAAACAAAACATCAAGATTGCCACTAAAATTTTCACATTCATAAAACAAGATGCACATTTCAAAAGGAAAGATAAATCACGCACAACCAAGATTGGCCCATGAACAATGCCTACTTGCAACCAATAAAGAATAAAATTTCAAAGAATGCAGTTTTCAAAAAAAAGACCCGAAAAAAGGGAGATTCATCATTTTCCACACACACATGTTACAAGGCCAAAACTCATTGACATAAGGCAACCAATCATGCATTTTCAAATTCATAGGAAATAAAAAGCTCATTTTGAGCTTAGTCTCAAATTTTTCACCAATTCGAACTTACTCGAGAGCTCATATTGCCATTTTGTAAAAAATTGTAACCTAGAAATTGCTCTCTTTATTTTATTTTAATAATAATAATAATAATAATAAATAAAGAGACATATTTTTCCTTGTGTTATGGTGGTTGGAGACTAAGACCCGACACCATTTTGCATGCTTTTTTTTTCCTTCAAAATTCATAATGGCTGAAAAACCTAACAAATCTATGGGAAAGTCAAAGAAACCCATAGAAAGGTCAAACAAGTCTGCACTTAAATATGAATTCCAAGGGATCATTCCTCCCACTTCCATCAAATATGCATATGACAATATCACCGACACCGATCTTGGCCACATCAACGTAACACAATTTTGTGATCGGGTGAAAGCCGAGGGGAAAACCATCTTCTCGGATAGACTCTATCATAGTGGTCTACCTCAAAGCAACAATTTTCCTATTTTAGTGTAATGCCTTGAGCTAGTCATTCACCTGCGTGGAACATTATGATCCCAAAAGGTGAGGAATCTTCAAGGATAATCATGAGCCTTTCCTTTTGATCACACAGAGCACATCGAAGAATTTCTCAACATCCCCGATTTCCCTGAGAATGTTGACATCACTCAAAGTCAACATAAGAGTTTTGGGATGAAGAACCCCTCAGGTGGACCAAGATGGTCAACAACAATTGGCTAGTGACCAAGAGGACTCGTGTTGATTGGTTTCCCAAGGAATTATACCACATTGAATTTGTGGAGGAAATCAATGATATGATCACTCTTCTGAGCCGAGTCTTTGGTCTCCCCTCTCAAGATTTTCACCCATGGATGTATCAGTTCATCTGCATCATCCTTGTAAAGAGAGAATTTGTAGATTGGGCCACCATCATTAGTGACACTCTCCACAAGCAAGTTGATCGAGGTGAAGATGATTGGGCATTTCTACATGACATCATACCTAACCTATGTGGTGGCTAAAGGAGTTTTTTTTGGGGTTAGAGATGAAAGGCATCATGGGTCCTTCAAATAGTGTTTTCCACTATTATCCACAATTGAGTTTCAAGAATATCTCTCATCACTTCAAGAGAGTTAATGATGCTTTCATCTTTTGCGTGATTAGAAACTTGAATAGGAATCTAGAAGAAAGATTCTCCAAGGATGCCATGGTGGTCATTTCTTAGTGGGGAACATGGTTCATTAGTTCCCATCCTTTTCCTACATTCATGTGAGTGGATTTGTAGGAACTCCATGGAAGCTTCCCAAGTATGTCAGTGATAAGTGGGCATTAATGGAGCTTGCATGAAAAATTTTCCAAGTTCATTGTCTTCTCAATGACAAACACCATTCAGGCATCCACTTCCCAATCCAAATTGGGGAATACCAATGCCCAAATCTCTTCAAGTGCACAACTCATGGAGGAGTTTTTTCTCTCATTACCATACATCCATTTGTGAAGAGATCCCAATTTGACATCAATGGATTCATGCAAAAGGCTCTCAGAGTGAAGTACCACACATCCCACCATGGAAGACTTTTGGTCTTCCTGCTCAGATGAACATGAAGTAAGAAGGTGAGAATTCTCCCCTGACCCTTGCTCAAATCAAGGCCCTTCATCAGAGATCCTCTAGATTCATTAGTAGATGATGGTGACAATTTGATTGATCCCTCATATGATGTTATTTCCTTCACTCCATTGCCCCGAGTTGATTGGACCAAGAGAGATGAATTCTCTCTTGATGGAAAGAATCATCCAATTCTAGAAAGGAGCATAGCTTGTATGAATGAGAACTTGTAAAGTTACCATCCATCCAAGTTCATACCCCAGGATCAAAAAATTTCCAACATGAGGAGGTCTCTAGTTGACTAAAACCTCTTCTCATTCAACCTCCATGCCATCAACCCATACACATCAAGCAAGGAGAGAATGGTTTCCCAAATCCACTTCTCCAAAGAAGATGTCATGAGGAGAAACATCCAAGGGTCCTAGCCCTATTGAAGGAAGAGAATGTGTCTCAGGGTTTTCCACTTCAGAGTAGAGACTCATCTACTCATGTTACTAATAGTTCAAGGAAGCTCATCATAAACACTACTCATAACCATGTCATGCACAAGAGTCTACTCAAGTGCAAGTGGTCCAAATATCAAATGCTCTTGAACCCCTAGTTCATGAAGAGGTTTCTCAAGGTTTCCCTTGAGGTTCAAGAGGTCGATGTCAAAGTTATTTCCCCAAGGATTGAAGTCATGGAAAGAAATCTTGTAGAATCAATGATGTGAGAATGGTGTGAATGTTGCTTAGACTCAGCTTTATGTGTAGAATTGGTCAAGGAGACCCTTCTTTGGGTTGATTGTGAAGTCAAGAAAAGAAAGAGGGTTTTCAAGGTGATCAATATTGACTTTGATGCCCTTTCCAAGCTTTCAAATGATGTCATCCCCAAGAATCCTAAAGTGTTCTCGAGAATAATGGTGGATGGAGATGGAAACAAATTTGTAGATCTTGCCATTCCCAAGTCAAGAGAAGAACGTAATGCCATGACATCTGCTGACTATGAAGTATCCAAGCTTGGACTTGGGAAGTCTACATTGGAAAGTGACATGGAAATGGCCTGAGATTCCATGGATATTGTGTTAAGAAGGCTTGAGAAATATAAATCTCAGAATTCTCAACTCAAGGCCGAAAAGAATCAGTTGGTGAATTATGTTCAACATTTGATAAATCCAATATCCTCCACTTTTCCAAGTACTTGATGTAGTGGCTACCCCCGATGAAGAAACACTCAATTTTCAAAGGAGGTAAACACTTTAGGCCATGTCACTAAATCATGGCTTTCAAAAATTCTCATTTTGGGAGAAAGACAATCAAAAGCGTCGTAAAGCTCCATGAAGACATTAGTGCATACCTAGATCCAATCCTTTCTTTTAAGGAATACTTTTTCTTCTAGCATATCAAATCTGGATGAGATATTGCCTAGTCTACAAGAGATGATGAGCATGGAATCTACAATTCTAGCCATTAAAGGGATCCTTGAATTTGAATGTCGAGGGACACGCTTTCTATGGTGTTTACATCTCAAGTCATGGAAAGATGCTTCTCAAAGATTCCATGATTCATTATGAAAGCATATGTAATGAAGCTTTCACTTCACTCACCTCAATTCATGAGTTCATAGCTGAAATCCCTTGTGATTTTGTGGATGAGCATAATCAAAGGCATTCATTAGAACATGTTGAGGAACAATTCTCACAATTGTTTAAGGACATGTACATTCCTTGCCATCAACTTCTCCTCTACTTCAATGGAATGTTGTATCAAATTGAGGAACTGTTTGAGGATGCTCAATAAAAAATGGTCAACCTAAATAATATGTCAGGTAGGATTTTGGAATTATAGGTGTTCTGCGAGGTTGTGCTTCAACCGAGTGAACCTCTTGAAGAAGAGAAGATGTTTGAGACATTGGAAAGGTTCAAATATTTTCAATTGGAAAAGGTGATAGATCCTAATTTCACCAATGGATGAGGAGATAGCATTCTGGTATCTAACAAAGTGGGAGAGTCCATTTCTCATATGATTGAGATAGGTGGACCCCACTTTAATGGATAAGGCATTGGGTCTTGTTTTATGTTTTAAAATGATATTTTAAAGTGATGTTATTGTTAAACTCATTTTTAGTAGACTTTTGATCACTTAAGTGATTTCTAATTTCAAGTTACTTTTTAAAAGTTAGTTGAAAAATTCAAAGTCACTTAAGGTGCCCTAATTTAATGTTCATGTAAACCCTAACTACCTTGTAACCAAATTTTGGGTTATAAAAGGAAGTTAGGGGCTCATTTGTAAGGGTGAATTTGAGAGAGGAGAAGAAATATTTTTGTGCAAGCTTTGTTTCAAGAAAGAAACTTTGTGTTCTTTTGTGAAGACATTTTGAGAGTTAATGAAATATGAACTTTGTGTCCCATTCATTATCTCTTGTAGCATTTGATGTTCTTATGTTCATTAGATGTTAGTGTTTAAATCTTGCATGTGAATACTATCTTTGATCTTATTGTCAACATTATTAATTTGTTGTTCTTGTTCACAAGTGATTAAGCTCTGATATCTACTTACTCATGTGTGTTCCCTTTCATTTATTCTTGTTTAGCTGATTCAAACTCTATTTTTTATTTGAGTTAGTTATTCATTGTTCTTATTCTTCTCTATGCAATATTAGGCTTTGTTTTTACCTAACTATTGTATGCTCCTTCCATCCATTCCTTTCCATTTCTTTCCTTCATTCCATTCCATTTCCCTCATTCACACTTCTTTCCATTTGATGTCCCAAAACACCCCCACATACAATTTTGAATGTATAGATGTAAATATAGTTTTGGTTTTCAATAAAGGAAACCTCACCTTCATTGAGGAGGGACTTTGTCCCTTGACTATTGCATGTCATTTGCATGCATGAAAATCCATTTGCTAATATTTTTTGTGACTCCACTGGATTCAAGAATCGTTAACCAATGCTTGGTTAAATCTTTATGACTATCCCCTCTGCACAAGCTCCAGTTCTTCAACCAAATCTTGTGCCCAATGAATATTTTCAAGGAGACATTATTTCCAACCTTTGGATAGTAGCTTGGGAAAACCATGAAAATCTTGCAGAAATTTGTGGTTGTTGATAGAGCCATTGATAAAGAAATCTACATTGAAGACCTTAGAAGAAGAGCACCCACACTTGTGGCCAGAAGACCTCCTGGACACATGTTGATCATTGTTCATCGACGTGGCCCTCTTCCACCAAGGCAATAATTTATATGACTATTATAGGTAACTCACCTATCTTGCAACCAAATCTTCTTTTTATAGATACTCAAGAAGACATATCATCAGATTTGAGGCAAGCTATTTGGGAAAATGCATGAATGACTATCATTTTCATCTTGCCACATCAGTATTGGATAACAAAGAAAATCAAGCTACGAGAGTTGTTAGAGTCATTCATGCACAAAGAGATCAAGAAAGAGAGCAAAGAGAAAAGGCTAGAGCTGATCGGAATGTGTCAATGATCCTTTCACATAGTAAATATTTCAAACTGGCAGGAAGGAGGTTTATGCGAGGAGAAAAAGAAAAAGGTCAATCTGATCCAATTTTTTATTTTCAAGGAAAGTTTGGTTTCAAGTTATCTCCTCCAAGGAGGAACACTCTTCATAAATCTGTAAGCCTTGCATCAAGTCCTAAAAAAAAAAGTAAGGGAGGAATCACTACAAGTCAAGCACTTGTTCTTTCTCACGTTGTTTTACCCTCGCATACAACCTTTCCCAGAGATGGATGCTAATGTACCATGGGAAATTCCATAGGCCCATTGGCCTTACCAACTGACATGACCTCCCATGAGGATCGATGAAGATTCCTTCCCAAGTTCAATGGAGATGGGAAGACTTCACCTGATGACCACATTTCCACCTTCTTTGTTGCATGTGTAGTTTTTTTGGTGGAATATGAAGATGTTGTTGTTCACCTCTTCATTGAAACATTACAAGACATTTTCATGGATTGGTTTCATCATCTCCCGAATGGATGCATTACAAACTGGAATGATATGAAAAGTAAGTTTGAAGACAGGTTCAAAATGGCAGAAGATGAACATGCCCTTTTATTCCAACTATCTCAAGTGAAGAAAGAGCCAACATAACCCATGAGGAATTTCATGGCTAAGTTCAACAAAATGGTGAACAAAGTTCTGCCAAAATTCACCCAAACCCTGATGGAAAAAAATGTTTCTTTATTAATGCACAACAACCAGAAGTGTGTTATCAGATGAGAAGGGATAGAGTGGCTACTTTGGAACTTTCTCAATCCATGGCAATAGAAATTGAGGATGACCTAATCATGGTGGGAAAATTCAAGAAAACTTCCCTCAAGGGAAAGAGTCAAGAAACCCCCAATGCTTCTGAGACCATACTCACTAAGTTGGCTAATGATATGTTAGCTTTGAAAAAATCAAGTTTCTCAAAGTAGTAAACCTACTACTTACAAAGACATCCCAAGAAAAGGCTATGTTCCCAACAAATCCAAAATTGTAGGTGCTCTGATGAGGCTTGCTATTGAAGTAGCTCCCACAACTAACTCAAAGTGTGATGTCATTGAGGAAAGTGATGATGAAGTTGAGATCATTGAGGTTGATGAAGAAGAGCTAGACTCTGGGACATCTGAACCTAAAGTCAAAGAGCCTAAAGGAGAAAGTAATAATCATTTCTTTGAGTACCATTCAGAAGAAGAAGAAGATGAATATGAAGAAATTGTAGAAGATATGAATAGTCAATCCTTTGTGGTCTTCACACTCTCTAAAAAAGGAGTAGAGTACCACTAAGGTGGAAGATAAAAAGAGCTCCAAGGAAGTTCCTAAAGAATCTAAAACTAAGGAAACTTCCAAAGAATCTAAAACATGAGATTCCTAAAGAGTCCAAGATGACTGAAGGTTTCCAAGGTCAAATCTATCTCAAAGAAAGGAGAACCTTTTCCAAGTCAATCAGTTGATAAATCAGCTATGAAGAAAGTTTCTTCTTCCACATCAATATCAACTAAGCCCAAAAGCAAAGGTCAAAAGTGAGCCATCATCAAGTTTGAAAGAACATGTATCTGAGACATCAAGTATGGTCATTTTTCCCAAATTTGATATTATTGATCATATCAATAAAAAAAAATTTCCATGTCACAAGCAAGAGTACTTGAAGTCCAATAAGGATCAACTCAAGAAATTGGTCCAATTTATCAAAGGTGACTCTATTGTTCATTCCTCAAAAGGAATTCTAAAAACTCCCAAAGATGGGAAGACTCAAAATATTGTGGTGGCCACTACACCTTCAAATGAAAAGGTTGAACCTTTCTTTGTGTCCTTTCTGATCAATGGATGCAAATTAAGTAATTGCATTATAGATTTTAGAGCTTTGGATAATGTGATGCCTACAAAAGTAGCACATGCTCTTGGTTTGACTTGTATGAAAACACTTAGATCTTGTTACTCCATGGAGACAAAACAAGTTCCTCTGATTGGGTAGATTAAAGATGCTCAAATGGCTTTAGCTCAATTTCCTCAAAAGTGAGTTAAGGTAACCATTCTAGTTGTTGACATTCCCACTTCATATGGTATGTTGTTAAGAAGGAAATTTTGTAGAGATATGGGTGGTGAGATTCAAATGGACTGGTCTCATGCTATGATCCCTATCAATGGAGAAATGAAGAAGCTAATACCGGAGACTCAAGAAAAGTTCATGGTAACAAAAACCAAAGATCCTCATGCACAAGTCCTATTTCAAAACTCCAGTATGGGTAATTATATGATGACTACAGAGGTTCATGTGCACTGAGGTCACTTTCCAAGATCCCAATGAGATCTGGACTCTTGAGTTTGATGGAAGTTTTTGCTCAATAGGTTTAGCAAGAGTGGTGCTTATATCTCCAAATGGTAAAATATTTCCTTTTTCTTACAAACTCCAATTTTCAAATACTAACAACACTGCAGAATATGAGGCATTAATCCTTGGCCTCCAAGTTGTAGAAGAAAAAGGGATCAAAAATTTGAAATCCTTGGGAGATGTAGAGTTGATCGTGAAGCAAGTAAAAATAGTTTCAAGTAAAAATGATCGCTTGAGACACTACAGAAATAAAGTGTGGGATGCGATTGAAGCCTTTGATGATTTTTCCATAAAATTTGTCCCTTGTGAAAATAATGAAAAAAGATTCTCTAGTAGTCTCAACTTCATTGATGATCCCTCATTTAGAGTTTGATCAAGAAAATACACCATTGAAATGATTTTTAGGCCAAGCATTCCCGACAATGCAAAAAAATTGGAAAGTCTTTAATGATGATCAAAAAATTATTGCCTTCTTAGAAAAAAGGGATAATTTTGAACAGTTGTACTTTGAAGGAAGTGATTTTACATTTCATGAATCGATGACCTCACCCATTCAAGAAAGAGTTGAGAGTGAGGATCCTAGTGATGGCATCATTCAACTCAAAGGAAATAAAATTCCAAAAGGATTGGTTTCACTTGAAGAAATTTTTGATAAACATGACAGGTTTATCAAAGAGAAAGAGTAGGTAGGACCTATGAATTCTATTGACTATGAGGAAGTTGACATTGGTACCAAGGAAAAACCTCACCTGGTCAACATTGGTAAGTGTTGCTCACCTGAGGAGCACAAGAAATTTGTAAGCCTCCTTACCAAATATTTTGATGTCTTGGCTTACTCATATGAAGACTTGAAGTCTTTTCAACCTAGGGAAATGGAGCATGCCATACCTTTGAAACCTAGTGCAGCTCCATTTAGGAAGAAGAAAAGATAATATAACCCCAAGATAGTAGGGATGATACTCCATGAGGTTCAAAAGATGTTGGATGCATGAATAGTGTTTCCTATTTGACATTCAACTTGGATAGCTAATATTGTCCCAAGTTTCATAAAAAATGGAGAAATTAGGATTTGTGTGGATTTCCGCAATCTTAATCAAGCTTCCTTGAAGGATAACTATCCACTTCGGTCATGGACCATATTCTACAGGTAGTAACTAGATTGGAAATGCTATCCATGCTAGATGGTTTCTCTGGTTATAATCAGATTGAAGTAGCTAGGAAGATCAACATAAAACCATGTTCACCACCCCCTTGGGGTATGTATGTTCACATATAGAAGAATGCCTTTTGGTTTGATCAATGTCTACACAACCTTTCAAAGGGCTATGGACATGGCATTCATAGATTATAAAAACAAGATCATCGTAATATACCTAGATGACTTGATGGTTTTCTCAAAGAAGTGAGAAGATCATCTAAGAGATTTGGAGAAAATATTGCAAAGTGCAAAGACTTCATAGAATCTCCTGAATCCAAAGAAGTCCATGTTTAGAGTTACGGAAGGGAAACTCCTAGGTCATATTGTTTCTAAAGAAGGAACCAAGATCGATCTTGAAATGCATTCAAGCTATCAAGAATCTTTCCTTACCTACAAGTAAGGGAGTCCACTCATTCTTTGGGAAGGTGAAATTTTTGAGAAGGTTCATGCCATATTTTTTCGAGCTAACCAAAGAAATTTTGACATGATGAAAGGAAAAGAATCCTTCAAATGGTCAAAGGAAGGTAGGGAGCATTTGAACAAATCAAGGATGTTATTGCAAAATCTCCTACATTGGTGTGTCCCGATTTTAAAAAGGATTTCATAGTCTATTGCTATGCTTCCCCACACATGATCTTCATCATCTTGACTCAACATAATCAAGAGGGAATTGAATCTCCTATTGCATTCATGAGTTCTAGATTCAAGAAACATGAACTAAATTACACTCCCCTTGAGAAACATGTGTACGTGGTGGTTAGAGCCTTGAAACATTTCAGATACTATGTGTTGAATTCTCACACCAAAGTCCTAGTTCTGAGACACCGCAATTAAATCAATGTTGACACAACAAGAACCAGGATCTAAAAGAGGTAATTGGGTCTCCAAGATCTAGGAATATGACTTGGACATCAAGCCTACCAAGTTGGTTTGAGGAAGAGGACTCTGCCAACTCATCGCAGAGAATGAGCCAAGAAATGACCTTGAGGAAGAACTAGTTGAAGAAATTTTACCACTGGTAGTTTTTTCATCAATACCATAGATGAGTGGTATTCTGATATAGCTTACTTTCTCACATATGGAGAATGTCCGAGAATCTGATAGCTAAAGAAAAAAGAGCTATCAAATTAAGAGTTTTCAAGTACGTCATTTGGGACAACACCTTGTTCAAGAAAGGTATTGATGACATGTTCCTCAGATGTGTTGATAAGGAACAACAACCCAAGGTTGCTTGAAGCCTTTCACAATCATGCTTGCGGGTCATTTCTCTAGACCAATAATAACTCATAAGATTTTGTGAGTGCATTATTACTAGCCCACTATGTTTTTCGATGCTCAAAAATGGGTAGCCAAATGTGAAGCTTGTCAACAATTTGTTGGAAGACCTAAATTGGTAGCTTTTCCTTTAAAGCCAATTGTCATTGAAGAACCCTTTCAACAATGGGGTTAGATTTCATCGGGGTCTTGAACCCAAATTCTAGTGTTGGTCATACTCACGTGCTCATGAAACTCGACTATTTTACGAAGTGGGTAGAAGCTTATTTGGTGAAACAAACATCTACTGTGGTAATTTGTGACTTCATCAAAGAGAACATTTTGGTTCGTTATGGAATTCCACAAAATATCGTGATGGAAAATGCCACCAATTTTTCTTCTACAGAGATGGTAGGTTTTTGTTATGGGTATGGGATATCTTTATCTCATTCATCAGATTACTATCCTTAGGGAAATGGTCAAGAAGAATCTAGTAACAAAACATCATTACTATCGTGTGTGCAAGTTGGTGAAGAAAATCAAAGAACTTGGCACAAAAAGTTATATGATGCATTGTGGGTTGACCACATAACTCCCAAAAGAGAAATTGGAATGTCTCCATTCCAACTCTTGTATGGAACCGATGCTCAAATTCCCATTACATTGGAGTTACAGCATTACGATTGGCTCAAGCAGTTGATGATGAATGCTTCACCAATGCGTTGGATAAAAGGATCATGTTCTAAGTAAGCTTGAAGAAGAGAAGAGAAGTCAAGTAGCATGAATAGGATCGAGGAACACCAATCCAAGGTAAAGAAATTTTTGATAAAAACTAAGGAGAGACAATTTCAAATCAATGACCTAGTTCTTCTATGGGACAAGAGGCGTGAACCAAAAGGAAAACATGAGAAGTTTGATTTGTTGTGGCTAGGCCCTTTCAAAATTAGGCATTTCTATGGAGATAACACTATTACTTGGCATATCTGATGGAACTCATTTTCCTCTGCCCTATAATGAAATATCTCAAGCACTATCAAAGTTGAAAATGGGTTGTCCCCATATGTACATAGGTAATTAGGGTTTTTTTCATTCTCATTTCATTTTTTTGGTTTCCTCTCTTTTGTCATCCCATTTTTGTGCATCATCATTTTTGGGATCATGTTCATTAAATTTTTTGGGTCTTGGGTCCATTGTTGCATGTCCGTGAAGTCCTTGTCCCCAATAAGAGCCAATTGTTATCAACTAATTTTGATTTGGAAAAATTATTAAAATTTCAAAAAATTTTTTTGAAATTTTGAATCATTTTCATGATTTATCAACCTTTTCCTCATTTTGTTCATCTTGACATTTGAGAAAATCCCTTTTCTTTTTCATCCCATTTCGATGAGGGATTCATTTTTATGCTCAAAATTCAAGTTTGAGGATTAATTAATTAAAATTTTAATTAATTTCCTCTTATTTTCAAAAATAAATGAATTAATTTAATTTGGAAAAAAATTAATTATTATTTAAAATATTAATTAATATTTTTTAAAAAACAAAAAGGGAAAAGCTTCTCGGATTTTTCGTGAATTCCAAATTGGCTCTCCACTTCCATTTTTCCCTTTTTTGGAAAAGCTTTCATTTTCCCCCACTTGTGGGAAATTCCCTTGTTATTTCTACCCAACTAGATATCATATGGAAAAATATCTCCCATTTTCCCATGTGGAGAAATGGAGGGGAATTTCAGCCCACTTTTCCATTGTCATGGGAAAATGGTTAAATTCTCCCTCTATTCTCCTAGAAATTAATGCCCACTACCTGAAGAAATTGGAGATTGGTTATTAATGGGAAGAAGAAGAAGAAGTGGTTACAAATCAAGAAAGCTTCTGGGATATTCATAACCTCTCTCCGAGAAACTCTATGGCAAAAGACATGCAAGAAAATATTGACAAAGAAGAAGATTTGAAGCTTTTTATTTCCAATTTTATTATTTTTGTGAAGAAAATTTTTTGAGAAGGATTTTCCAAGGATCCTAAGGTTTATATGTTTTTTAAGGAGATGATACACAAATTAGAAAAAGCAATCCATGATATCAAACAAGATTGGCTTGGCATACACAAAGAAAAAGCAAAGGCCATGCCAGAAAAAGCACCAAAATGAAGTAGGAATCAAAACAAAGAAGCCACCACGCAGGGGCCCAAAATGCCCACATTGAACATTTCCATGATAGTCAAAGTCAAAGGAAAATCCATCACACCATCCAAAAGGAAAAATATCATGCAAGATAAGGAAAAAAAGCCATCCATGCATCACAGGAAAGGAAAAGTCCACGCAGCATTCATAAAGAAAAGAAAAAAGAATTCACACATGCCACAACTCAAAAAAACATCCACGAGTCAAACAAAAGTCCAACACACATATTGAAGGAAAAATAGAAAAGTCCAAAAAGTTTTTAATCCAAAAATAAGCCCACATCAAGAATGAAATGAAAAACAATTCCATACACAAAATTTTCAAATAGAAAATAGCCATTCACATCCCAAGCCACAAACCAAGCATATGCAAATGAAAAAAGCAAAAAAAGGCCAAAATCAGATGCAAAAGGTCACATAGCATTCACCACACAAAGAAAAATACACCATGCACTTCCAAATAAAAATTCACACATTCACCAACTAAAGCCATTACACAACACAAGGGCCAAAGGAAAGATAAATCATGCACAACAGATCAAGATTTTCCCTTACACACGAATGCAAAACTACATGTTCACTCACTTAGAGAGAAAATTTCACATAGGTCAAAAAAGAAGACAAGAAAAGAAGAACAAGCTCAATTTTCATCAGTTTACAAAGAAGGAAGCAAGCAAACAAAACATCAACATATCAAAGTCTAGCAAAAGTTTAACAATTTTCAAAATTTGGAGGTAATTCGATTTTCAAGGCCAAATTCATAAATTTTTGGGGTGATTTGTAATTTGAGCTTAGTCTCAATATTTCATTAGCTTATAGCTCGAGCTCATGCTCATATTACCACTTTGTAAAAATTGTAAACTGAAATTGCTCTCTTTATTTAAAAAATAATAATAATAAATAAAGAGACATATTTTTCCTTAAGTTACGGTGGTCCGAAGACTAAGACCCGACACCATTTTTTGTGCTTGCTTTGTTTTTCCTTCAAAATTGTAATGGCTGAAAAACCTAACAAATCTATGGGAAAGTCAAAGAAATCCCATAGAAAGGTCAAACAATTCCGCACTTAAATATGAATTCCAAGGGATCATTCCTCCCACTTCTATCAAATCTATGTATGACAATATCACCGACACCGATCTTGGCCACATCAACGTAACACAATTTTGTGATTGGGTGAAAGCCAAGGGGAAAACCATCTTCTCAGATAGACTCTATCATAGTGGTCTACCTCAAGCAACAATTTTTCCTATTTTAGTGCAATGCCCCTAAGCTAGTCATCACCTTGCACGCGGAACATTATGATCCCAAAAGGTGAGGAATCTTCAAGGATAATCATGAGCCTTTCCTTTTGATCACACCAGAGCACATCGAAGAATTTCTCAACATCCCGATTTCCCTGAGAATGTTGACATCACTCAAAATTCAACACAAGAGTTTTGGGATGAAGAACCCCTTAGGTGGACCAAGATGGTCAACAACAATTGGCTAGTGACCAAGAGGACTCGTGTTGACTGGTTTCCCAAGGAATTGTACCGCATTGAATTTGTGGAGGAAATCGGTGATATGATCACTCTTCTGAGCCGAGTCTTGGTCTCCCCTCTGCCAGGATTTTTCACCCATGGATGTATCAGTTCATCTGCATCATCCTTGCAAAGAGATAATTTGTAGATTGGGCCACCATCATTAGTGACACTCTCCACAAGTAGTTGATCGAGGTGAAGATGACTGGGCATTTCTACATGACATCATACCTAACCTATGTGGTGGCAAAAGGAAAGGAATATTTTTGGGGTTAGAGATGAAAGGCATCATGGGTCCTTCAAATAGTGTTTTCCACTATTATCCACAATTGAGTTTCAAGAATAGCTCTCATCACTTTAGGAGAGTTAATGATGCTTTCATCTTCCATGTGATCAAAAACTTGAATAGGAATCTGGAAGAAAGATTCTCCAAGGATGCCATGGTGGTCATTTCTCAGTGGGGAACATGGTTCATTCAGTTCCCATCCTTTTCCTACATTCATGTGAGCAGATTTGTAGGCACTCCATGGAAGCTTCCCAAGTATGTCAAGTGATAAGTGGGCATTAATGGAGCTTGCATGACAAATTTTCCAAGTTCATTGTCTTCTCAATGACAAACACCATTCAGCATCCACTTCCCAATCCAAATTGGGGAATACCAATGCCCAAATCTCTTTAGTGCACAACTCATGGAGAAGGATTTTTCTCTCATTACCATACATCCATTTGTGAAGAGATCCCAATTTGACATCAATGGATTCATGCAAAAGGCTCTTGGAGAAAGTGAAGTACCAACACAATCCCACCATGGAAGACTTCTGGTCTACTTGCTCAGATGAACACGAAGTAAGAAGGTGAGAATTCTCCCACCTGACCCTTTCTCAAATCAAGGCCTTCCACATCAGAGATCCTCTAGATTCATTAGTAGATGATGGTGATGATTTGATTGATCCCTCATATGATGTCATTTCCTTCACTCCATTTCCCCAAGTTGATTGGACCAAGAGAGATGAATTCTCTCTTGATGGAAAGAATCACGATTCTAGAAAGGAGCATAGCCTGGTATGAATGAGAACTTGTAAAGTTACCATCCATCCAAGTTCATACCCTAGGATCATAGAAATTTCCAACACGAGGAGGTCTCTAGTTGACTAAAACCTCTTCTCAGTCAACCTCCATGCCATCAACCCATACACATCAAACAAGGAGAGAATGGTTGCCCAAATCCACTTCTCAAAGAAGATGTCATGAGGAGAAACATCCAAGGGTCTGGCCCTATTGAAGGAAGAGAACGTGTCTCGAGGTTTTCCACTTGAGTAGAGACTCATCTACTCACGTTACTGATAGTTCAAGGAAGCTCATCATAAACACTACTCATTCATGTCATGCACAAGAGTCTACTCAAGTGCAAGTGGTCCAAATATCAAATGCTCTTGAACCCCTAGTTCATGAAGATGTTTCTCAAGGTTTCCCGAGGTTCAAGAGGTCGATGTCAAAGTTATTTCCCAAGGATTGAAGTTCATGGAAAGAAATCTTGTAGAATCTAATGATGTTGAGAATGGTGTGAATGTTGCTTCAAACTCTAGGCTTCTGTGTGTAGAATTGGTCAAGGAGACCCCTTCTTGGGTTGACTGTGAAGTCAAGAAAAGAAAGAGGGTTGTCAAGGTGATCAATATTGAATTTGATGCCCTTTCCAAGCTTTCAAATGATGTCATCCCCAAGAAGCCCTAAAGTGTTCTTGAGAATAATGGTGGATGGAGATGGAAACAAATTTGTAGATCTTTCCATTCCCAAGTCGAGAAGGAATGTAATGCCATGACGCTTTTGACTATGAAGTATCCAGGCTTGGACTTGGGAAGTCTACATTGGAAAGTGACATGGAAATGGCCCGAGATTCCATGGATATTGTGTTAAGAAGGCTTGAGAAATATAAATCTCAAAATTCTCAACTCAAGGCCGAAAAGAATCAAGTTGGTGAATTATGTTCAACATTTGATAAATCCAATATCCTCCACTTTTCCCAGTACCTGATGCAGTGGCTGCCCCTGATGAAGAAACACTCAATCTATCAAAGGAGGTAAACACTTTAGGCCATGTCACTAAATCTTGGCTTTCAGAAATTCTCATTTTGGGAGAAAGACAATCAAAGTGGTTGTAAAGCTCCATGAAGACATTAGTGCATACCTAGATCCAATCCTTTCTTTTAAGGAATATTTTTCTTCTAGCATATCAAATCTGGATGAGATATTGCCTAGTCTACAAGAGATGATGAGTATGGAATCTACAATTCTATCCATTGAAGGGATCCTTGAATTTGAATGCCGAGGGACACACTTTCTATGGTGTTTACATCTCAAGTCATGGAAGACACTTCTCGAAGATTCCATGATTCATTATGAAAGCATATGCAGTGAAGCCTTCACTTCACTGCCTCAATTCATGAGTTCATAGCTGAAATCCCTTGTGATTTTGTGGATGAGCATAATCAAAGGCATTCATCAGAACATGTTGAGGAACAATTCTCACAATTGTTTAAGGACATGTACATTCTTGCCATCAACTTCTCCTCTACTTCAATGGAACATTGTATCAAATTGAGGAACTGTTTGAGGATGCTCAATCGAAAATGGTCAACCTAAATAATATGCTAGGTAGGATTTTGGAATTGTAGGTGTTCTGTGAGGTTGTGCTTCAACCAAGTGAACCTCCTGAAGAAGAGAAGATGTTTGAGACATTGGAAAGGTTCAGATATTTTCAATTGGAAAAGGCGACAGATCCTAATTTCACCAATGGGTGAGGAGATAACATTCTGGTATCTAACAAAGTGGGAGAGTCCATTTCTCATACGATTGAGATAGGTGGACCCCACTTTAATGGATAAGGCATTGGGTCTTGTTTTATGTTTTAAAATGATATTTTAAAGTGATGTTATTGTTAAACTCATTTTTAGTAGACTTTTGATCACTTAAGTGATTTCTAATTTCAAGTTACTTTTTAAAAGTTAGTTGAAAAATTCAAAGTCACTTAAGGTGCCCTAATTTAATGTTCATGTAAACCCTAACTACCTTGTAACCAACTTTTGGGTTATAAAAGGAAGTTAGGGGCTCATTTGTAAGGGTGAATTTGAGAGAGGAGAAGAAAATACTTTTGTGCAAGATTTGTTTCAAGAAAGAAACTTTGTGTTCTTTTGTGAAGACATTTTGAAGAGTTAATGAAATATGAACTTTGTGTCCCATTCATTATCTCTTGTAGCATTTGATGTTCTTATGTTCATTAGATGTTAGTGTTTAAATCTTGCATGCGAATACTATCTTTGATCTTATTTTCAACATTATTAATATGTTGTTCTTGTTCATAGTGATTAAGCTCTGATATCTACTTACTCATGTGTGTTCCCTTTCATTTATTCTTGTTTAGCTGATTCAAACTCTATTTTATTTGAGTTAGTTATTCATTGTTTCTTTTCTCTATGCAATATTAGGGCTATGTTTTTATCTAACTATTGTATGATCCTTCCATCCATTCCTTTCCATTTATTTCCTTCATTCCATTCCATCTCCCTCATTCACACTTCTTTCCATTTGATGTCCCAAAACACCCCCACATACAATTTTTAATGTATAGATGTATACATAATTTTGGTTTTCAATAAAGGAAACCTCACTTTCATGTAGGAGGGACTTTGTCCCCCACTTGCATGTCATTTGCATATATGAAAATCCATTTTCACCATTCCAACAGGTTGTCTCGTGTGTTTCCCACCAACGTCGTGATGTCCCACGTAGAGCATATACCAACATATTTCTTCTATCACCCTCATCCTTCCACTGAGCTTCAATGATGCACAAAAATACATCAAGGTTCCCTTATCCGAGTGTCTTGAGGTACCTGGTTATAACTCAAATGCCTAAGCATGCACATTCTAATCATGTAATTAACTGTGTTCTTGATCTCTCGCCCAACTATTTCATATGTTCCATGTGCCGGTTATTTATAAGCCGGACTTTTGGTATCACTATTTGATTGAGCATCATCCAATTGTATCACTCCTTCCTTAGATGGCTCACTTACATCAAGTTCTCTTATCATGTGTGCATATATCCTATTCAAATTCTCTTCTCTTACAAGGCTTAACATACAAAGAAGCCTTCAAATTTTTCAAAGGTATAATAAAATTCTCTTCCTTGTTCTTAAAGATAATGTACCCCTTGTATAAGTGTAAATCTATCTTATTAGCATAACACTAGGGAGCCCAAGTAATGCTCGGAAGCTATTTGCTTCAGCTAGCTCTAATAATTCAATGTCCCCAGTAAACTTGGCTCTCTGAATTATAATGGTTGCATCCTTTAGTAATCCGATAGGATTAGCCCTAGTTATGTTTTCCATATACAACACATTCAAAGAAGGATGTAATGGTGGTCTTCCCATTTGATTCCATGCATCCAACATGAGTACATTAACCTTTGCACTTGTATCTATCAAAAATTTTCTCAAAAGCCATCCATCTATGACTACATTCAGTGTAATCTCCTTATCATACTCATGATTGTGTGGGGGCATATTTTCATGGAATATCTACCTCTCGCGCTCGTACCTATGTTTGGTACCTTTTCTCTCAACCACTCTCCTAACAAAGGGATGATGTTCTCCTGGCACAACATTCAACATACCTCCTTCAAGTCATCTACATCCTTTTGTGGGAGTTCAACCTTCTTTTCTCAATCCATCATGCATGCTTGCTCCTTCAAACTATGAATCTCTCCTTATAGATCCCTGATAACATCCATAGTTTCTGGTAAACCTCTTTCTAATGTGTAGCATCAGAATACTTTGCATTTATCACTTCTTACTTGGTTATAGTTGGCTTATACTTTGGATATTGATGTGCACACAACCTCGGCGCATGTAGTTACTAAAATTGATTGTAATGTAGGAATAGGTGCTACCTTTAGCATCCATTGATCTCAACTATGTGTTATACTTTATCGTTCTCATGCCCTTGTCTTGCTTGTGCTACTTTCTCATGTGCTCATATAAATCAAGGCATTCTTCAAACTTTTTTGCTTTCCACACCATAAGAAAACCATATTCTAAGGTCACTCACACTGGTAATGATCAGAGATCCAAAAGTATAATAAGTTCCTCTAGGAAATCCTCCTCTACCACCATTGCTGCCTCGACCTCTATATCCTCTACGAAATCTTCTATTCCTATTATCCTCATTAATGTTCCCTTCAGTATGTTGTTCTTCATGTTCCTTAGATCCACCGCTACACTATTTTGGCATACACGGTCTCAATGGCCTCATGGATGTGATCAATCAATTTGCAGTCAACGGTGTCATGAGTATGGGTTTTGCAAATCTTACAATACATAGACACATTATTTTGGATCACGCACTACAAGAGAGGACATCTACTTGCATCATGGTCCAAATGAAAATCTCACAATCTAACAAAGATAGTGTGAACCAACTTATAAGGGAAGTTATCCTTGGTATGTCCTTCAACCTCATAATTTGTACACCATATTCCACTGTGCATCTCATGAGATGAATTAGCAAAGAGCTTCTCCAATTGTTTTTCCATGGCTGTAATTTGTACCTCTAAAAATGGGCTTACCCTAGTGTCCACACTTCAAAAATATTCGGTGCAGAGCTACTTCCAAGGCATCACGTGGATCAACAAAATTCTTATGAGATAGCACCCTTCTAAAAGGAGTCAACAATCCACCAACAAACCATTGTGCATGTTGACTAGGATGTATATCATAAGACAACTTTGACAATAAAGTTTTAAAATGTGCATCATATTCCCGAACGCTTTCGATAATCCCTTCTTAATGTCCTTAAGTGCGTTGATACTTTTCTACTCAAATTATGGAATATGGAACTCAACTAGAAATGTAGAATGCAAAGCATTATAATCCACCGTAATCTACTATGGGTCATACTTTTATACCAGCTATGCACCCACCCTTGAAGAGTAGTAGCAAACTAACTTGATTTTCTGTTTGAGGTTGTGATTCCTTTAGCGCGCCATAGCAGCTCACACTTGTGTGCATGCTTTGTTACATCTTTGATACCCCTATATTCTGGTAAGTGAAGATACATTTCATAATACACTTGATGTGGTTGATGAGGGTGCAGACCTTATCCACCAAATCCAAAACCAAAACCCCCACCAATATTTCCTCCACCTCCAGAACTACCTGATCCACTTGATCCCAATCCTCCTAATCCACCTGATCCTCCTCTTGAAGCAGCCACCGAGATCGGTGGATGTACTTCCTTACATCTCAATGTTAGTGCTAAACTAAACTCCCATGCAATCTGTAAATTTGTAGTACTTGAGACATATTCCCAATATTACGTGTGCCCCCACTTTATCTTGATGATGCACCAAAAATATTCCTCCAATCGGGCCCCAAACAAAGATGATGTATGCGCTATCATAGGTATATGTGTTATCTAATGCACTTCTGTATTTAAAGGAAAATGATATCTACCTATAACTATCAGATTACCTACACTCACACTTGTTTATCAATGATTACTTCTGGAATTGGAACACCAAGTGTAAGGGCTAGGTCGTCAAGTTAGATCAAATGCACACACATGGTCCTCAATATTTTCTCCTTTGATGCACTCTCATCAAAATCCTAAGGGGATTCTCTACTAAACTTTTCTTAGTGGGGGATAGCCTGATGCTTCGAATCCATTTCTTCCACGTGAGCTTCCAATCCTTCACGAGACATCATCCTCCACAACTCCACAAACTCCTCAATATCGCGTTGCTTCTCCAATTCGCTCTCACATGCTTCATTATACTTAAGCCACCTTTATTCTCGTTATCTTTCTTGCGCAAGGTCTTCCATTTTTCACCACACCTGCTCCTACCCCTACATGAGGTGGTGGATTTAGCTAGCCATAGGTAATCATTCCAAACTTAGTACCACCATCAATATTTTAATCGCTAAAGGAATAATGCAGATGTAAGATCCTTTGGGATCATGCAAGAACTCAAATTAGAGACCTCTAGACAAGAATACGTAGAAACAACATACTCCAGAGTATAACTACATGCAAAACCATCCCACCAATGATCTACACCATGCATCCAAGGTTCATCTACATCAAACAAGGCATGGTAATCTTCTTGCATCCAAACCCATGGTCCAGTAACTCCAACTCTTCTTCTATGTGCATGCACACAACCACTCTGCATACAATTCTATTAGAAAGAAACTGAAAAATGTCTCATAGAGCTCATCATATAGATTATCTTCCACCCACTTGCGTGCATTAAAATCAGGTCTAGAACCATATCTTCATGCAAATTGATCTTGTTCATCATCTACTCAATTTTCAATTCTTGTAAGATTTGATTGATATGCCATCATCATGCAACATCATGGCAGACAGTTTGAAAAGAGGTCCGGTAATGGAGCCAAAATGTAGTCTTTTTTCTCCTCAATTATCTAGGCACGCCGACACTTCATCCAGAGATAAATTTGAACGCTCACTTGAAGCACATGAAGCTACCAAGTCCCTCTTTGTGAAAGCTTATCAAGATGTTAGCATGCATGTTCATATTAACCATTATCAAAGCATACATTCCAGTATAAACATCAGATCCATGAGCTCAAATAGAAAACACACATAAAAGGAAGCTTAATAGTTCAAACCATTCCTAAGATTAGATTCACCATAAAAGTACCATGATTAAGGACATCAATTACCAAAATCTAACCACAATTATCCATTGCACTACTTCATCAAGTAATAGAAGTTGAATACATAACAATACAATCTCCAAAGGGTATACACGCTAAAACATGGTAGCAGAACATTATAATACACATCATCTCTCCAAAAATATGAATATTAAATACCATATATAAGAATGGGAAATTTTCCTTCACTTTGCCCATGCATCTCCAAAATAGACCGCATGCTCAAAATAGTCATGCACTAGAAGTTGCATGCTTTCACAAAATCACTAATAATAGATTAATCTATAAATAAACTCTACTTTAATCTTATTATTAGTGAAAACCATGCATGTCCCTTGGTCCCCCACTTTAGTCCCAAAATATCTCTTGCTTGGCCGTAAATTCCACTTATCTTTTCTTGATCCACACTCCAATTTCTTTCCTCTATTTTTAGCTGTGCCATGCAAAAATGGCTAAGTCCCGAACTTGTCTTCCTCGGAACGCCCTACTCCAATTGACACGTATGGGGATCTACGTGCCCCCTTCGCATGCCCTTTCAAATCTTAGGTAATTTCTCCACCTAACAATAATTAAACCCCCAATTAAATTAAATTCCCTAATTAACCCTAACACCTAAAACACCACTTACCCTATTTAATTAAACACCCGATTAAAATTTAATTTAGCTAAGATTAAAACATTAGGTTAAAAAATAAAATGGTTTAAGGTTAAGTGGGAAGGGTGTAGGTATTTTTCCATCTCATGGGGGTGAGCTAGATGGGTCAAGTGGACAAGGATTGAGTGACATGAGGATCTAACTTGAGGGTCGAGGAAGAGGTGTTTGGCTCAAGGGGTGGTCTTAGCTCGATAAGAAAGATGAGAGTATTGGGTCAAGGTAGATAAGTCGATAAGATCAAAGTAGGAGCATAACAAAGTGGAATGATCAAAATGTGAGGTAATGGCCTACATATGGTAACATCCTAGGAGGATGAGCTAGACAAGACGGATCATCAAGTAATGTAGATTGGATGCAAGGTTGGGTGTGAAGAAGATAGAAGTAGCAAAGTCGATGTAGGGGGCGAAAAGGTGAGAAGAATGGTGCACAATTGAGACACACAATAGGATGATCTCGGGGGATGGTAAGGGAGTAACATAGAGGTGAGAACCACAAGCCACCAGGACCTCGAATAACGAAACAAGAACCAAATAATCAATGCAGGGCCCGAGAAAATCACGCATGACCCAACAAAAACATCCTACACTAGATAGGGACGGAACCAAGGTGAATGAGCCCAGGGTGAGTAGGGAAAAACCAAGGATGGGTGAGCATGACATATACCTCGGATAATTCATAGCCAAGAATTCAACACAACTTGACCACATGACTTGCCAAGGAAAAAATCCAAACACCAACTCACAAAAATGTAAAGGCTAACCCACAGATAAAGAGTTAACACAAAACCCAACTCGATAAGATGAAGACCAACTCATCAGGAAGATGAATTAGCTCAACTCACTGTAGATCTTGTCAAGATAGGAGTGAGCTCGGCTAAGATGGGTGAAGGAAATAGTAGATGTAGCAGGTAAAAGTGAGCAAGATAGTAGGGAAGGAGGCAAGGGAAAGATAAACAAAAAAATTCAAGAAACATTACACTTTTATTGAAAAATAAATTGACAAAACTAGACAAAAGAAACTACTTCTAAATTTTATTTCCCTCCAAATTTATCTAGAGCTAACTAAATTTGATGGAGAAAGTATTGAAACTTGTAGATGCAAAAAACCCAAGATGTCCAAACTCCAAAAAAAGATATTATTAAAACTAGTTAGCAAGATTCTAAAAATGATCAAAAAACTTGCACGAGAAGCATAAATAATGAAACCGAAAGTAATTAGCAACCAAATCAAGATCGGTGCTTGTTTATCAAACAACCTATCGATAACATGTGAGATTGTTCTATAAGGATCAATACAAAACCCTATGTACATTAAAGAGATTGTACTCCAACGGTAACGTGAACACTCCAAGTAATCAACAATAGTAATCGCACAAAGAAAATCATGCATAGAATAAAATAGGTCTATGTTAGAAGCACCGTGGATCGAGAGGGTGTGAATCATTCATACAAAAATGGTAACTTCATTTACCATTTCCTACATACATCATTCAAATCAACCATTAATCATACATAATCAAATGTGATCTTATTAAGTGCGTTACAACCATCCATAAGTGCAAGAGACAAGAGAGAACACAAGAACACCAGATATGAAGTGGGAAACCCTCAAGGGGAAGAAAACCCATTGAACATCTACTTATGTTACACAAAACAAATCACTTGCATGAATATTACACATCACACAATATTTCTTTAGTGAATTACCCACTTCATAAGGAGCACCCACCCATATTCAGTATATCATCCATTATACAAGGAGGCTATAACCCCCCAAGATGATCAAGCACCTACTCAACCATCTAAAATTAATATATTTGATGTATTATTACTTCTACGATAGATTGTGATCACAAATTCAACTCCATACACTCAAAACTCTCTCAAATTTCTTTCTCTTCTTCTTTGCTCAAATTTGCTTCTTCTTTTGCTAATTAGGTCATATGAACTTCAATACCTACTTGTCAACTCTTATCAACTCTTCATGCCTCTTCTCAACTCTTACCTTGACCCCTTATAACTCTCCTTTAACTTCCCGTAACTTTCTCGCATCCCCATAATCTCTACTCTTCTAAATGAGCAAATACACTAGCCTTTATATACTTGACTTATCATAACAACAACCACAGTCATCCAAGACAATTAAGGTCACTCATGAAAACATGAAAAACTATTACTCCATCATATAAAATCACTTTAAGAGACCATATAGGTCGGCATAGCCCTAGACACAACCATGCTCCGTAGCTAGGCCTAAAACACGAGTTATCACTTCTAACGACTACACTATGAACATAAAGGCCATCTAACAACTTTTTCAAGGAACCAAAAGCTCTGTACACACATCAAGGAAATCTTCTAGACTTCATAAAAATCATAATAACCTATAAATCAACTACCTCCACCATGAAATACACCAACTTATAAGGTATCTCAACAAGGTCTCTAACACTTAAATTAGTCATGAAAAGTGATTGACTTAACATATGAAAAATCATATTTATAGCTCAAGAATAATATGGATGAATAATCAATGTATAATATATCATGTAACTCACACCAATCACCAAATCAAGACATAGGGCACCAAAATAGCTCCATCTCTAAAACAACTCAAATCAGCATGTAGGCCTAAAAATAAGTCACCAAGAACAAGCAACTTGGCACACCAAATCATTTCATCATGCCATAAATGATACATCCATAGAAATAACATGATGTCTACTAACTGATTAAAATCTCTTCAACCTCCATATCATAGTACAAGGCCTCCAAACAACTCAATCTCTGGAATTGGTTAAAAGCGCTTCAAGGACTCAAGAGCTTGTCTTGAGAGATTTGATCTCAAACACCGCAATCATCACTTCCAAGCATAGAAACCACTTGTAACACTTCACTATCATCCCTTCCAGAATGATTAAGCACTCACAACCATATATCACATGCAGAAACCACACAAGCATACTAGTTCTAACACGCCTTCTTGGCAAGCCAAATAGGGTTAGTTAGGCCACTAGGGTTTCAACATGAAATCACTTGTCTTAATCAAACCAATAGATCCATCACATCATATTAAGCTTCTATCAACTATCCATGACCATCAAATACTACTACAACATGTAAAACTACAAAACACGCCTCAAACCTCCATGACTAGGTTTTACCCCTTAAGGCTAAAAGTGGTAGGGAAACTTGTGAGAGTTGTATCTTCAATTTTCTCCATTGTACCTATCTGAAAATTTTCATGGATATCTAGCACACATCCAAATATTCCTAGAACAATTCACTTTACTTCATGAAACCTTGAAATCAACCTTGTAACTTAAAAACTCAACAAAACAGAGGTTTTTCTCCACCTTCACGAGTAACTGGAACATGAAACCACCACCAAAATGAGATTAGAAAAATTCTCTACAACCATGATGCATCATATTTGCTTTCCCTAGTCATTTAGAGACCATACAAATCATATCACTATGCTTTATCGGGGTTTAAGGAGGGTTTTGACCACCTCATCTTCTTAACAATTGTTCATAAATGATAAGACATCATTTAACTCCATTCCAACTTTGAAACACTCTTAGTTCCATGCCTCAACTATGGTGAAAATATCAGGACCCCATGCAAATATTTTACAAGAAAATGAGCACTCCAAACTTGACCTCGAGCTAGGAAATGCACTTCTAGAAACTCGATATGACCAAAAGTGGATTATCTTGATATTCCTTCAAAACATTGGTATAAAGCACTATGATAACCTCCTTCATGCTTTCTAACTCTTATCCATTTCATGTAACCTCTAAAACTCTCTAAATACTAAGACTTACCTATGCAACCCTTCTTTTTGTCTTGTAATCTTGCTCTAAAAGGATCTTAATCATGCACTTACCAACTAACATATGACATGATACAACATCTACACATGTTATCCCACCTCCAAACACATGCCTCATACTTCATGCTTCATGCTAGCCTACTCAAATTCATACTACATGCTACTACATCACTTGCTTCAATGGGATAAGAATAAGACCTAGAAGGACTTGACTCAACACATAATTCTCTTGAGTTGACTTTTTTACCTCTTACAGACTTCACTAACACCTATAACATATCATACTAAACATTTTAGACACCATGGAGACCTTTGGAGAACTCATACCAGACCAGACAATTTATAACCATGCACCCAACTATACTTGCCGACCAAGACACCATGACTAAACACTAATCAACCTTCGAGCTTAAACATGGATGACACCTCGATGGAGAGACCTAACTCATCTTGACACCTTTTGACATTAATGTGACACTTGATCATCAATGAAAACCATATACACAATTCCCAACACTCTTCCCCCTTTGTCATTGATGGCAACCACTTTTAAAAAAATTGATAGAAACCACAAATACAAACACCTACAAGACCACCTATAGACCTCTTCTCATGTTTCTAAGCACACTCTCCCTTTTGACATCTATGACAAAGGCTACATGACAACTTTATATGAACATAACTTGATAAGACACAGTAACAACAATTGGATAACAAAACCATACCAATAATACATAACTACTTTCTCAACTTCTTAGTTTGAACAACTTCTTTGACAATGAACACTTCTATAAATCAGGTCTTTACTCTTTCAATGATCCCCTTAGAAACATTCACCATCACATTGACTATAATCATTTTTTTCATCCTTGGACAAGCTCCCTTGTAAATATACTTCTCGACGACTGTTTCAAATCTTCAAAATCTTTTATCAATAATTGAGCACAAAAATTAACATTCTTCTCACAACAACAATAAAATCACATAGTGAACAACACATACTACCTTGAAATATTATCCTTCAACATAGTCAAATTACTTGCACAAGACTATCAATACTCTGAGCATTTCATATATCTTCACAAAGAAAGGACACACCTTGAGAACAATTAAACTACTTAGAGTAGATGAAAAAAATCATAGAACAGTCATGAGCATCACAAATTTGGGTATTTTCTTCAATCTTAAAAAAACATGTTATAGCCCTTGAATTACCTTTGATATACCATACGAAAGGTGCTAATCAAACACGTCATAGACCATCCCTTGTTTTCAACCCAACATGATCTTATAATACACAGACCTCTTCAAGGATGAACTAGAACAATGTAATAACCCAACCATACCTTTGATGAATCAATAAATTAAGAACCTTCTTGAGCAATTACACTCCATAATTTGGCTTCAAACTGATTTCTAGAAGCACATACTTCTAAGATACTTTATCATCATTTTTCATACCTTTATATTCTTGAAGAAAACCTTCAAACTTCAGAATCATTGTTAACATTTTCATTCAAGCAAGACACCAATGATATGTTTCAAATCACAGACCTAAACACATATAACTCATGATAAACAGTCCATACCAAGTAACCAAACCTTCTTGGTGAACCATTCCTAGCAACATATCTCCATGGATCACTCCATATGAATAATTAAGTCAAAATCATACCTCTAGAGACCATTCTTGATAGACCACAATTCATGAGGCCTAAACAACATCATTCCTAATATTTTCATATCCAATTCAGAACAATATATAAATCCTTTTAACTTTGAACATGCCCCATCAGACCCTACAAACTTTTCTATAATATCTTGTTCATAGCTCATAATGACATAAATTTTCTCTTCTTGGGATAATGAACTCACTCATAGCTACTAGACCCAATATACACCTCACTCATGTGAACAACTTCTTATAGATCATCAACTTATACTTGTACCTTCCTAACCTTTATAATTCATCTAGGAGCTCTTGCACTATCTTACAACATACTTGAATACTTTTAGACATCTATCATTTCTAAACTCATACTAAGACCATACCCTTATTTTTTAACCAAGACTCCATGACACATGACAGCACTAGGAATCCTTACATCAACTAGAAATGATGATAACATGACTAACATACCTCTACCTTGACTTGGGACATACAAACTATACTTGGACTTTTGTATAGATAACACAAGATCATGATGACACTTTCATAGGTTGGGCTCAATACCATTCAAACTTTGACACCTTTGAATGATAACAAGGATATGACTAATTGGAACCTTCTTACATGCACTATCAAGACATAAATTTTTCACATTTGAATCCTTCATACTTAACCCAAACAAACACAACTTATGCTACATAGACTCATACTCTACTTTTCTTCCCTTGAACCAACACCAAGACATCTCACTAATTTTAAGGATTGATAATGCATGAATAGTCATAGATCATACCTTATAACCTTTGAAGTATTCTAAAGCATATATAGACTTCTCAACTTCTCAAGCACTAGTCATTGGATTGTAGTCAAGAAAATATGAATTTCTTCAACTTTTGGTTCTTCTTTGACCGATTTATCAATGTCAACAAATTATAGATGAACTTGACCTTCCTTCTCTCCTAATATTTTCTCAACCTTGGTACACAAATATCTTTATTCTTTGGGTCTAGTAAACTTTTCCTTGGTAATTGAGGTCTTTAAATATTTTCTTTAGATTCAACTACTCTATGGCCAAAACCATTACATCTGAAATAACAACCCTAAATTGATCTTTTAGACTTGTGCTTCACCTCCTTGTTTGTAAACCTCCTTGCTCTATTAGGAAAAAATCTTGCAATATGTCCTATATCATGACAACTACGACACTTTTTTTTACTGAATCATATTATGATTCCTTCCATTTTTGCATGAATACTCATTCCTTGAGGGCCTTTTCTTGTAATCTCTAGCTCTATGACTAAATTCATGATAAACATAACAATAACCATTGAAAAAAGAACCATACCTCATTGCATTTGGTTGTCTAATAGGGTTAGACCTCTTTGAATTTGTCTTCTTGGTCTCCTTCATGTCTTCACTAACACTTGGACCTGCCATGTTGTCAACATAACTCTTCTCTAGCCTTTCATATGTCTGCAACCTACTAGATGTCTACTTAAACTTTTATTTCAAGGACTTCAACTCATCTTCAAATCGATGCGGTATTTTTCTCTAACTCTTAGGGTTTTTACTACATTCTTAAGCTTGCAACATTCTTCTTATTTTCCTTTGAGGGCTTCTATCACTAACATGTTTTGAGATTCCAACTCTTTGATTGCTTGCATGATTATGCTCAACCTCCATACAACCAATTTATTTTTTTAATCCATGGATCAAGGATTCTACAATTTCATAATTCCTTCTTAGAACTTCTTCAAATGATTTTCCCATTGCTTTATGCTTCAAGGTTATCCTCCAAGGTGCTAGACTTGCTTCATAAGGACCTTTCTCTAATACCAGTTGTTAGAAGCACAGTGATTGAGAGGGTGGGTTGAATCAGTCATAAAAACTTTAATTTAATTTACCATGTCATACATTCATCATCCAAATCAACCATTCATCATACATAATCAAATGTGATATTATTAAGTGTGTTAAAACAATCCATAAGTGAAAAATACTATAAAGAAAACAAGAAAACCATATATGAAGTGGGAAACCCTCAATGGGAAGAAAACCCACATAACCTCTACTTATATTACACAAAATAAAGGAATTGCATGAATATTACACATCACACAAGATTTATTTAGTGAAGCACCCACTTCACAAGGAGAACCCACCCCTATTTAGTATAGAATCCAGTATACCATGAGGATAAAATCCCCCAAGATGATAAAGCACCCACTAAACCATCTAAAGATGAATATCATTGATGTATTTTTGCTTCTACAACATATTGTGATCACAAGTTCAGCTCCATACACTCAAAACTCTCTCCTTCTCTCAAATCTGCTTCTTCATTTGTTGATTAGGTTATATGACCTTCAGGAACTACTCCTAAACTATTATAAAATCTTAATTCCTCTTCTCATCTCTACCCTTGACCCCTTTCAACTCTCCTTTAACCTCCTCTAGCTCACTCGTATCCTTATAATCTCTACTCTTCTAAATGAGTAAATACACTAGACTTTATAAACTTAACTTAGCATAACAACAACAACAACAAGCCAGCCAAGACCATTAATATCAGTCATGATAACATGAAAACACATCTACTCCATCATATAAAATCACTCCAAGAGACCATATAGGTCGACATAGGCCTAGACACAACCATGCTCCACAATTAGGCCTAAAACACAAGCTATCACTTCCAGTGTGAAAGACTACGAACATCAAGGGAATCTAATAACTTTTTCAAGGAACCAAATTTTTTTACACATCAGGGACATCCTCTAGAATTTATAAAAATCATAATAACCTTTGTAATAGCTACCTCCACCATGAAACACATCAACTTGCAAGCTATCTTAGCAAGGTCTCTACCACCGTAAATCAATATTCAATAGTGAATGACTTCACACAGAAAAACTCATCTTCATGGCTCAAGTAGTATATGGATGGAAATATATCAATATCTAATAGCTCATACAACTCACACCAATCACCAAATCAAGACATATGGCACCAAAATATCTCCATCTCTGAAATATCTCAAATTAGCATGTAGGCCTCAAAAATAGGTCACTAAGAAAAAGCAACTTGGCACACCACATCACTTCACCATGCCACAAATGATACATCACTAGATAACACATTATTTATACTCAGTGATGCAACTCTCTTCAACTCTAAATCAAAGCACAAGGCCC
This sequence comes from Taxus wallichiana var. yunnanensis, assembly GCA_018340775.1. Classification (NCBI taxonomy): domain Eukaryota; kingdom Viridiplantae; phylum Streptophyta; class Pinopsida; order Cupressales; family Taxaceae; genus Taxus; species Taxus wallichiana. The sequence goes on from CM031235.1 coordinate 491,971,964, forward strand.
ATAAATAACTCAATCTCTAGAACTGGTCAAAATTGCTTCAAGGACACTAGAACTTATCTTGATATATATGATCTCAAATACCTCAATCATCACTTCCATGCACAAAAACCACTTGGAACACTTCACTATCATCCCCTGTCAAGCATGATCAAGCACTCACACCATATGTCACATGGAGGAAACCACCCAAGCACACTAGTTCCAACATACCTTCTTGGCAAGTCAAATGGGGTTAGTTAGGCCACTTGGGGTTTAAACATGAAATCACTTGTCCCAATACCACCAAGAGCTCCATCACATCATATTAGGCTTCTATCAACTATCCATAACCATCATATTCTACTATAACATGTAAAACTATAAAGCACGCCTCAAACCTCCATGACTAGGTTTTAGCCCTTGAGGCCAAAAGTGGTAAGGCAACTTGTGAGACATGTATCTTAAATTTTCTCCATTGTACCTATCTAAAAAAATTTCATGGATATCTAGCATAGCTCTTAATATTCCTGGAACAATTCACTTTACTTAATGAAACCTCCAACTCATCGTTGTACCTACAAAACTTCACAAAACAAAGGTTTTCTCCATCTTCCCAGCTAACTTGGAACATGAAACCACCACCAAAATAAGATCAAAAAAATCTATACAACCCCGATGCATCACATTTTATTTCCCAAGTCATTTAGAGGCCATACATCTCATATTTCTCCTATCACTTTGCAACTAGGGTTTTAGGAGGGTTTTGACCACATCATCTTCTTAACAATCATTCATAGATGATATGACATATTTAACTCCATTCCAACTCTAAAATACTCTTAGTTACATGGCTTGACCATGGTGAAAATATCAGGACCCCATAAAAATATTTTACGAGCAAATGAGCACTAAAAACTTGACTTTGAGCTAGGAAATGCATTTCTAGAAACTTGATATGACCAAAAATGGATTATTTGTCAATTCCTTCAAAACCTTGACTTGAAACTTGGCATGAAGTAGTATAAAAACCTCCTTCATGCTTTTCAACTCTCATCCATGACAAGAAACCTCTAAAACTCTCCAGACACTAAGACTTTCCTATATAAGATTTGTTTTGTAATCTTACTTAAAAAGGACCTTAATCGTGCACTTACTAGCTAAAATATGACCTAATACATCATCTACACATGTTATTCCACATCCAAACACATACCTTGTGCTTCATGTTGACATGCTTAGCTGCATATTGCATGTTACTACATCATGTGCTTGCACTAGGTCAAGAACAAGGGCTAAAAGGACTTGACTCAATACATATTTCACATGAGTTAACCCCTGTTGACCTCTTACAGACTTCATTAACACCTCTAACACATTAGAATAAACATGTTAAAAACCATGGAGACATTTGGAGAACTCATACCAGAACACACAAGCTAGATCCATGCACCCATCTATACATGTTGACTAAGACACCATGGCTAGAAACTAGTCAACCTTCAAACTTAAACATGGATGACACCTCATGGAGACACTTAAATCACCTTGACACATTTTGAAATCAATGAAAACCATAGACACAATTCCCAACAGTCTACTCATTCTCATAGATCAAAATAAGAGGGTACATATGGGAGTGTTGTGTAACTCTTGTGCTGGACAATCATTCCCTCCATGAGGGAAAGAGGAGTTACAATTCCAAAATGGAATGTAACTCCTATAACACATATAACAATGTCAAATTCTATGATGAACTATACCATGTTTCATATAAATCCAATGACCTATGATCTCGCCTATGCGAGATGATTCACCATATGAGGTAGACAAGACGTCGAGTGATAACAAGGCAAGTCACGAGACACAAACACGGATCAGGTACACAAAGGAGGTTTGAGATAGGATCGTACAAAAAGGTTGTTTCACATAATAGGAAAACAAGAGAGGTACACAGAGGAGGCTGAACAAACAGTTTCTGATCAAAAAATTGAAAGGGTGGTCACAATACCACAAGGCAATGAAGTGAAAGAAGAGACATTCATTGATAAGCATGAAATTATTTTGTATACTTGTAAAACACGTATTTATCTAAAGCATTAACCATAATATTTGTGTACCTTTTTTATTGACTAATTTTTTCAATTGATTGTCTATTCCTATATAGATGAGTCCTAGATCAATTCCTCTAAGCCATCTTAATAAACCACCATGTTATGGTTGTCTTAGATCAGCCCTTGAGTTTTTGTACCGCAGTCCAACCCTAATTTTTCCCTAATGAATCCTAATGCGCGCCTTTTCAGCTCCTCTTTGTCTCCTTGTTAAACCACCTTACTAGCTTTTCCTAGAATAGACCTTGTTTTTTTCCCTAAAAATCCCTTGTGCACCCTTTTCACCTACTTTATGCCACCCCGTTAAACCACCTTGAAGTTTTCTTGAATGTTAATGTATTTCTCACTTGCACTATGTTTTACCTATTTCTTCCCTTCAACTATTTTTCACCCGATAATGAATTCTTGTTTCAACGATGATAAAACATCTGTCGCATAGCCATAAAGACTTTCGAATAATAATGCTTTATGAGACCCAAATTTGTCAATTTTCACTTTTTTGAAAAATAATTTAAAAAGTGTTTACTATTATATTATTTTAGGAAGATATTAATTAGGCCTTCCTATTGTCTCCATTTAATTTTTTTTATTAATATGTTACAAATAAACATAGCTAATTATTACACTTAACTTTTTTTATATATAATTTCGATTAACTATCCAATGGCTATATAGTAAGTCAATAATAGTAAAATTTCAATTTCAAATGTTGGCAATTTAAAAATGTGGATATAAGATAATAAATATTTTACATATTTCTAATATACATGTAAGTTATAATTAATACTTGATTACGAAATTCACAAGTAGAATGTTTCAAATATGGTGTAGAGGTCACCACAATACTTTTAAACTATAGAATCATAACATATATATTAAAATATATATATTTTCCTCTATATAAATGGTAAAATGTAATTCCATGTGTGTTAGGTATATTTATTGGAATTGACATATATGCATGTATGTATTTCACAAATATATACGCGTACATATTATCAAATATAAATATCAATCGATTTACTTATAAATATATTTAACTTTGCACTCTTTAGGCTATGTAATAAAATCACATAGCTTAGTGGTCGCATTATGGCTTTACACTATAATTCTTTTATTTTGACTCGAACCTTATGTAGTTATTGATCTATTTAGAAATAAATGTGAAACCAGAGAGGGATAGATTTGATATAAAACACAAATTTTAATATGTTAGGGATGCCTAATGGTGTTAAGGTTTTGTAAAATATGTAAATATACAATTGTATACATATGTATATGTATATGTATACATATACATATATACATATGTATATGTATATATATATATATATATATATACATATATATATATATATATATGCATATATATGTGTGTGTGTGTGTGTGTGTGTGTGTATGTATATATGTATATATGTATATATGTATATATATGTGTGTGTGTGTGTGTGTGTGTGTGTGTGTATAGATATATATATATGTGTGTGTGTATATATATAGATGTGTGTGTGTGTGTGTGTGTGTGTGTGTGTGTGTATGTATGTATATATATGTATGTATATATATATAAATGGATCGATGTAAGGTAGAAGTTCTCCATATGTATGGATATATACACACACACACACATACATACATACATATGGAGAACTTCTACCTTACATCGATCCATTTCCCTTCGTGTATGTCATTATACACCCTATCGTGAAATAGTTGTTTATCCTAACGATTGCTAGGATATATTTCTCCTATTTTAACCTCAAATATTTACAATTCAGTTTAATTTTATAAGATTATTGTAAAATAGATAAAACCCTCTTAATAATACAATTATTTAGATTAAAGGCCCTTATGCTGCTCCATTCAATCTTTTCTTTTGTTAAAAACTCTTTATAGCTTAACGGTCATTAGACTCAATCTCTTGATTTTGTATATAGGCAAAAAATTGTTGTTAAAGGTATTATATTATACACCCTTTGGTGAAATAGTAGTTTAGCCTAGTGGCCACTAGGCTATATTTCTCTTGTTTTAACCACAAAGATTAACAATTCAGTTTTATAATACAATATCATTATAAACAATTGAAAACCCCCTTTAGTCATATAGTTGTATAAATTATCAAGACACTAGGATCCATCCATTGGATTTTGTCATTGTAAAAACTTTTTTTGTATAGCTTAACATCCACTAGTCTTCAACCATTAGATCTCGTCTTTGTAAAAAACTCTCTGTATAGCTTTTTGTCCGCTAGTATAAGTTTCATATAAAAAAACTATTCATCTAGTTCATGTCACAAATGTAACGTATTTAAAATAGTAGATTTATTTGGTCGGCCTAATCTTGGTTGGAAAACTATTATTGAATGGAGAAAAGTATTGCACTACATACCCTCTTGAGGGGTCAAGCCTTATGTAGTTATCATTATTTGGTTGTCGAAGGTATTACATTATACACCCTTTTGTGTAGTAGTTGTTTAGCCTAGTTCAGCTAGGCCATATTTATCTTGTTTTAATCGAAAGGATTAACAATTTAGTTTTATTATATAAGATCATTTTAAAATAGCTAAAGACCCCTTTAGTGATATAATTATATAGATTATTAGTCGTTAGGCCCCATCCATTGGATTTTTTCATTGTGAAAAACTATTTACATATCTTAGCATTTGTTATGATCTAACCATTAGATCTTGTCATTGTAAAAATACTCTTTGTATAGCTTAGTGGCCGTGAAGCTCCAACCATTAGATCTTTTCATTGTAAAAAAACTTTGTAAATCTATCCAGTCATTTTGTTTCAAATATTTACAATCCAATTTCATTATATAAGATTATTTTTAACTAGATAAAACCCTCTTCATTAATACATTTGTTTAGATTAGAGGCCCCATATGCTCGTCCATTGAATCTTGTCTTTGTAACAAACTTATCGTATAGCTTAGTGGTCGTTAGGCTCATTTTATTATAGACATACACATGTAAATTTTGCTAATTTTATTTATTTATTTATATTTTTTATTTACCTTAAAAAAATATCACCCAATACCAATGTATTTCTTGGGTATCGTGTTGAAGTGAATAATTACAATTATTAGTGTCGAAGTGAATTGTTCTTCCTTGCATACAAATTCATTCTCAATTATTGAGGAAACACTACACTCTAATACAAATATATTGATGTAGAAGGCATGGTGGTCACTAATCTCTTTAATATTTTTCATTGTTTATAATTGTATTACGTTATAGTGTTCCCTCTTTTATTTAGGATGAATTTTTTTACAAGATAAAAATTGTTTGTCATTTTTGTCTCAAAACTAAAACCATGGTTGGACTACCTTTGGTGGAGCCAAGTGTTACACTACATACCCTCAAGAGGGATTAAGCCTTATGTAGTTCTCATATTACCTTTGACATATATTACATCACCAAACGAAGTTTCATTACCTTTTCCAAGACTACCGCATTTGGCTTTGCAAGCGAGGAACAAGATATCATTGATGATGCACGCAAACAATATATACCGCATCGGCTTTACAAGTGAGGAAGTTGAGAGAAGATAATTGTCAAGCGCGTCATCAATGATGTCTCGTTCTTCTACTCATATCAAACTTTAATTCTTCCAAATGGATTTCTATTGTACAAGTCCATCGGGCATGTGGTAAAGCGGGTTACATCTAAAAATGTGGAGGAAATATAGCTCATTCGCGAGTCCAATTGTGTCACAAAGTAATAAAACAATTAAACAAATATTATGCATTGCATTCAGCAAGTTAAGCACGACTCTATGAGATCAATGGTAGATTGTGAACGAAGCTAATGAAAAATAATGGTGCGTAAGTTGTTCTTCTTCCTACATAAAAATTATTTCTCAAGTAGTGAGGTTATACTACACTCTAATACAAGGCACGTGTTTATGGTTTTTGATATAGGATATTGATTTGGGGATTTTGATTTTCTTTATGTTTTAGACCTTTACAATGATTTTCCCATTAAGATGACCTCGATACTTATGAAATTACATCATAAAATGAGCAATTGGTCATCAAAATTAGTTACTGATTAATGAAAGTTCCTTCTATACTTCCATGGAAAACATATATAATGAATGTTTCCTTTGTTAACCCTTTTAATTTTCCTTCAAATATTGACCATAGAATTAAATTTCTTTAAATCTTGCAGTCTTAGGACTTTCGAAATTTCTTTCCTTTTAGTGTTCCTTTGCGCTTCTGGATTGTGCCACTTGTCGCATGTCTATTCACCCAAATCTTAAAGAGTGTTGTCACCATTTGACTTGATTGAACCTCGGTAAGCTTAAGTCTCATGCATCATCTTGATCCACACCATTGGATAAAGTGTCCTTGAATCTTATCCATTCAAGGGTTTAAATATGCACCCTTGTTAACAAATGTTGAAAATTCTTATCGAAGGCCTCTTGGTCTCTCGAAGGACTCTTGGTCAAATCAAGGGTGAATTTCTATATCGAGGACCCTTGAATCTCTCGGAGGACACTTGAACTTTGTGGAGTTCATAAAGACATTTTAATTGGTCATATCAAAGGGGATTTAATCACTCATAGGACACTTAGATTTGGAAAGGGTGCCTTGGACTTTTCGAAGGGCATATGGACATTTGGCGGATGTCATAGGTAATTCACATTGACATTTGATAGGTAAAAGGACATCAAGGACCTAAATAAGATTGAAACTACATGGAAACAAGAATTTCAAAGAGCACAATGAAGCGATAGGAAATTTGGAATGGCCTAAAATTATGGACACTTCAAGGTGTAGTTACAAAGGATATTTGGGCCAAGTTTAGGACCATTAGGAGCAGGTTCAATGGTTGTTTGGAAATATTTGAGACTTGATTATATAATGAAGCCTTAATTAATGAAAACTAAATTATGTTGATAGTATAATATATTGCATAGCCTTATGTAGTTTTCATTAATTTGTTGTCAAAGGTATTACCTTCCTTCCTCAACTCTATTTCAATTTAATTTGTTAGTAGAAATATATTAATGTAGAAGGCATACCTAGCAGCCTACTAATCTCGGTAGTGTGTTTCATTATTTATAATTGTATTACATTGCAGTGTTCCCTCTCTCGTATAGGATGATTTTTTAACAATATAAAAACTATTTGTCAATTTATTGTCTCAAAACTAACTTTTTCCCGCCAATATGAATTAATATGAGGTGATGCAAATTAATGTGATGTGAGCTAAACATTTAATGTGTACATTAAATTTGTGATTACTTTATAATCCATATGTCGGTTATTTTTATAGCCATAGATATATATATATATATATATATATATATATATATATATATATATATATATATAAAGTTATATACGAGAAAAATTATTTATACATGGCAAGGCTAAAAATTTCTTTATTGTCTTAATGACATATTAAACAAAAGCCACTCCAATTTCATTAATAGTCAATATATTGTTTTCTCACATAATTGACAAATGTCAATAATAATAGCCTCTTCTTATATGTAAACCAAACTACATACCACACGTAAATTAAACTACATAACAGTTTTTTTATTGTGCAAAAAAAGGAACCAAAACCAAATACATAAAAATATCCATTTTTATGGGCTATTAAGTAATTACTTAAATAGTTGCAAAAATGAGGGGTTTTAGTTGGGTTTTGTTGATTTATTTGGAGAAACAACAAAGAATAGTGCCATGCGAAAAAAAAATTATCTTGTTTCCCACTTTGGTTATCACCAACAATAACGGATGATTTGGGCAGGGTGTTTTGGGCTAGGTTTTTCGGGCGTAGGTGTTTTGGGCTTTATTTTTTTCTGATTGACTTTAGAACCAAGTGATTGTCCTTTGTGTGTGGTTTTTTTCATGTCATGCCCTCGGATTTGTAGCATGTTATTGATTTTGGTTACAAGCATGACAAAATTTTGTAATACCAATAACAATAATCAAAACTACATGTAACAAAATCCACTCTCTCGAGTGTGAATAACAAAGAAAAAACCACACATTTACACACCTGGACTACACACAAAACTAATCGAGAAAAGTTGTGAAAAAACCCAAGTCACCGAAACGAATTGTGATACTCGACAACAAACCAATATAAAAACCGTTAAATGACGAGAAAAATAAAAGCAAACAAAAACACATGTATCAATAAAATGTTATGTATCAATGAACTCATATGAATTGATATGAGGTGATGTGAATTAATGTGATGTGAGGTGAACATTTAATTTGTACGTTAAAATTTTTGTAACCTCTTTTAAGACTTCAATACAAGGAATTTATTTATTTTACATCTTATGCTTCATTGATTTAAATACCCATATATTTAAATCTAGCATAAATCTTAAGTTCATATCTCATGTTTCCTTGTTCTAAATTCTCATAATTTATAACTAACATCATCTTAGTCAATCCATCCTATAATAGTCATAAACCATGTGCAGCTACATGAGTCGGTTAGTAATTGTCCCCTCATAGATTACTCTTTACGAGCGTGTATATAAAGTATACTAATGGTTTCTTTCATCTATCAAGGATAGTCAAATATTGCATTATAAGTGTCTACATGGGTATCCGTCATTGAATCCCATCTAAGCATCCTATAACTTATATCTTGGTGAAATCATGATAGTGTAATCAGCAACTTACACTACTCTGCTAGAGTTTCAGAGACATGTATGTCATGCTCGGTTTCGTGATGACACACTCGTCGTTAGGAACTTGACTTCCACCATATTAATTTATGTTATCTAGATTAGGACTAGATAGTTACAAGTTGTGTACAAGGTTCATATCAACTAATTTTGACTTCACAAAATTACTAAGTATGAAAATTTTAAAAAATTCAAAAGTGTTCTTTCACGTGATTTCTCATCCCCATCGTGATCATATTGTTCTCGTGATCGTTTTGGTCTTCATTTCATCCATTTAAAGTGAAAACTCCTCCCGCTTACGTCCAAATGTGTTTAAATTAATTAATTAATATTTAATTAATTTCTAACCCGTTTATTTAATAAAATTAATTTTATTAATTTTGGGGTTTTTAATTAAATATATATTAATTTAATATTTATTAAAAATCAATCGACAACTTTTTTATTATTGCGGGCAAATTAAAAATTCCGCCTCCAATTGTCGGGAATGCCAGATTGGTTTTCCGCACCCGGATTTCCCCTTTCCTAGCAAATTCTTCTTTTTTTCCCGCTTGTGGAATCTCTTCTACTGATTGTTAACCCAACTTGGTTGGCAAACCCAGCAAAACATCTCTCAATCTCCCACATGGGAAAATAAGATAGGAATTGTCGCATGTTTTGCCATTGCCACGAGCGAATCATTAAGATATTTCCCTTACTTCCTGGCAATTAATACCCACTACCCAGAGAAAGGGAAATTGGTTATTCCAATAGAAATAAGAAATGATTACATAAGCTTCTTTAATCCTCTTAATTTTTCCTTCGTCAAACTCTGTTGGAAAAAGTTGTGCGAATAAGCCTTTAAGATTTTTGTTTTCAACTTCTTCTATATTTCTTCTGAAGGAACATTTCGAGAGAAATATTTTTATCACATCCCTCAAGCAATACACCAGAAGTAAATAAGGTTTCAATGCAAGGTGATTAAAGTTGTAGATCCACACACCGAAGAAGAGGTAGTGCATTCATGTGGGAGAGGAGAGGTTCTACGTGGGTTTACCAGAAAGGAAAGGATTAAAATAGTGCTAAAATTGTTGTCCAAGCTCAGCCAAAAAACCACGTACCACATTAAAAAGGCCACACATTGATCAACAAATAAAACAAAAATGTTTTGAGTTTTTGCACGCACGAGGAAGAGAAGGTTTTCCACGCCAAGGAGGAGAGACCACACATCCATTGGCAAGCCATTCACGCAGCCAAAGAGAAAAGGGCTCACGTGTGCTCAAAGGAAGGTAAAAGCCCAAGTATACACATATAGGTGTTAAAGATCAGTCCAAACGTATTTTCTAGGCAAGGTAGCAAACGATAAAAAGCAAGAATCCAATGCATTGATGAGGAAAAACCATGCACACGCTGCTAGATAATAGTCCAAAGAAAGGAAGATTCATCATGCACTCATCCAAGACCAATCAGTAGTTGAAGTAGGTTAAACACATTTACTTGGGCATTCGTCACGTAGGTTTTAAGAGCCAAAGGGAAAGACCACGCATTGTTTAAATAAAACAAGCTCATGCAATCCAATAAAGTTTGCTCACACCAGAAATATAGATCTGCGCATTTGTGGAGAGAAAAACAGCCAAAACACATTCTTCATAGAGAATCAAGCCAAAATTCCACACGCGAGTTGTATAAGCATTGGTAAATAGAACAGCTCACATGGGTTTTGAAGAGAAATAGCTTCCCACGCATTTGCCAGAAAAAAAAAAAAGGGAACCAGTGCAAATAATATCTCCACACAAGCAAGAAAGAAGCATTTTCCAAGCCAAAAGGATACAAAATTCAATGCAGCAATAAAATTATAGTCCAACGTTGGGAAGAGAGACAATAAAATGCCAAGCTCAACCAAATAACTTCGCTCGCATTTTCCAGAAGGTAATAAAAATAAATCATTTACAATGCATCCAGTGAAATAATATAGCATAAGAGTGAATTCATGCAAAAATAAATAAGTTTCAAGTATTCACATAGGAAATCTTCAGGCAATTCGGGCTATTAAATAATATCACACATTCAAACGCAAAGCTTGAGCAAAAAATTACATTTTCAAAGTATTTTTCAAAAGATCGAGAGTAGTTCCCACGCCAAGCAACTTGAATTTGGCAATGCAAAGAATTAGAAAATTAATTAAAAAATCAAGATCGATCCTACACATATCCATTGTGAAGCAGATAATATTAAAATATATATATATATTTGCCATAGGTTGTATCTGTTGAAGTAATCAACTTTGGAGCTTGATATCTTGAAGTTGAGTGATTTTCAAGAAGAATGGTTTGTTTCTTTGAATTCTCCCCATCTTCATGTACTCCTTTTCCAAATTTCAAATGCACAGCACCTCATTTGATATTTTTCACGAACCCAAATAAAACTCAGTTTGCTTGATTTTCTTTACTCGCACAATTTCAGCTTGTCGGAAGGCATAAGTTGAGCATCCATATTTCGGGCCTGAGTGATTGTCGAGAAGAATGGTTTAGTTCATTGAATTATAACCAACTTCATGTACTCCCTTGTCAAATTTCAAATGCACAAAGGCACCTCATTTGATATTTTCACGGAGCCTAATGAAATGCAAATTGTTTGATTTATTATGCGCGCAATTTTCAGCTTGTCAAGGAGACTAACTTTGAGGGTCGATATTTTGAACTCGGATGATTATGAAGAGAAAATGATTGGTTATTTAAATTCTCCCCACCTTCATATGCTCCCTTTCCAAGTTGTATATGCCCAGGGTGACGTTTGGTATTTTTCCTCAAGCTAAAACCAAACGGGATTTTCATGAGTTTTACACCTGCATTTTCCTAGCAGTTTCATAAGAGTCAACTTTGACCTTTAATATTTGACTAAAAAATTTGATTTGGGAAAAAACCCTCTGACACGTAGACTTTTGGTACCTTAATAGACTCCCTCATCTAGTGAGATTTTCTCATAACAAGATTTGTTATTTTTCCTAGGGCAGTTTCAGAGGTGATTTGTTCAGTTTTGAAGTCTGGAAGTAATAGCTAGAAATCAAGCTTTTGTCACGTCTTCACAATCATGTCATCTCCAAAAAAATGGTGTTGCGGTATGAGTTCCAGGGAATTCTACCCACCTCGGCGCTCCATTTAGAGTATGAGAACATCATCGATACCAACTTGGGACACGTCGGCATAAGTCGGTTCCGCGATCACATATCAACCGAAGGTGAGTCAAAATTTTCCCGGTGCTTGTTCCAAAGTAGTCTCTCATGCACATAACTCTTCCTAGTGTCCCTACAGAGTCCTAAATTTATTATCACTTGCAGATCACTACGACACTTGCATAGTATGGCGATTCAACTCCAACGACTCTAAACTGGAAGCGACCTCGACTTGTGAGTTCTCAGTCTTGTCTCTATGGCGCAAGTGCTTCTCAATGGCACCAATGGGTCACCTCTGAATTCCTCATTATGTGGTATAGGTCATAGCTATTGGCAAAGGTCTCTTGAGTCAAAATCCATTGTTATCGACGGAGATCGATAATGGGAGAAACTTGTCTACATCAATTGTCTTCACTTAATTGTTGTGGCAGATCTATTCATCGGAAAACCATGACCAATGAAAATTGTGATTGTGCGGATCATCAAGCAAGGCCACATCATTCAAGTGTGTCCTTGTCAAGTTGTGTTAACAACGGGTGCGATAATTCATCGACTAGTCTTAAAGTTAGAGGGTTCTCAAATTGGATGGTCGTGAGCGAATCAGAATGGCAACACTTCGGGATGGTGATAAAGGCAAAAGACATAAATCCAATAAGTGAATTACAATCTTGATTCTTGGAAGATCTTCTCAATGGAAAAATACTAGGAGTTAGATTCTGACAAACCAAGGTAGCGTAACGACTACGGTCTCACGATAAATGAAGAATTCATGTTGGAAAGGTATTCAAGCATGTGGAGAATTATGTGTAATTATGAATGCGAATGTGAATAAAGACAAAATTGCTCACACTAGGATTTTTCTCAAATAGAGAGGTGGATGAATTACTCAAGTTTCAAGCTCGGCTCTCTTGTCATCTGGAGGATTACAGAGCACGGTCAATGAGTTCATTCATATATGACCAAGATAGGTGGACTCTTGGCCCAATGGATAAGGCATTGATCCTAGGTGTCTTGATCTAGGTGGCGCATTGTTGACTAAGATGTTCATGTGTGTGTCCAAGTCATTTAAGTGGGGTCCACATGTACCCATTGCTTTTATTTATGTACTTTTCCTAAAATGACTTTAAAATTGTTATAAAGTGAGGTTATTGTTAAACTCACTTTTGGAAAACTTTGGATAACTTAAGTGGTTTCTATTTTTAGTTACTTTTTATAAGTTGGTTGAAAAATTCAAAGTCACTTAAGGTGCCCTATTTAATGTGCATGTAAATCCTAACTACTTTGTAACCAACTTTTGGGTTATAAAAGGAAGTTAGGGGCTCATTTGTAAAGGGTGACTTTGAGAGAGGAGAAGAAAATAATTTTGTGTGCAAGCTTTGTTTCAGAAAGAAACTTTGTGTTCTTTGTGAAAACATTTTGGAGTTAATAAAATATAAACTTTTTGTTTCATTCATTGTCTCTTGTAACATTTGATGTTTTTATGTTCATTAGATCTTAGATGTTTAAATCTTGCATGCAAATATTGTCTTTGATCTTATTGTCAACACTATTAATTTGTTGTTCTTGTTCACAGTGATCAAGCTCGAGATTTACTTACTCATGTGTGTTCCATTTTACTTATTCTTTTTTAGCTAATTCAAACTCCACTTTATTTGAGTTAGTTATTCATTGTTCTTCTTTATGCAATATTAGGCTTTGTCTTTACCTAATTATTGTGTGTTCCTTCCAATCATTCCTTCATTCCATTCCATCTTCATCATTAAATTTTCTTTTCACTAATGTTCCAAAACACCCCCATATACAATTTTGGTTTGTATAGATGTAAATACAGTTTTGGTTTTCAATAAAGGCAGCCTCACCTTCATCAAGGAGGGACTTCGTTCCCATCTTTGTTACATGTCATTTGCATACATGCAAATCCATATGCTAATAGGTTCCATCGGATCAGCCTGCATGGGTAAGTGCCACAATGTCAACTTAGGATGACTAAGGAGAGTAAGCCTCTCTGCAATGATTTGCATCATTACGAGTCATTTTGGATTTCCGTAGTCATCATAAGATAACCTTTGGTACTTATTCATGCGGTATAATCCACATTCGTACCTAGGACGTTACTTACAACTTAGTGCATTACGACCTTCTCATTTAGAGGACTTCACGATAAATTCGGACGTGTGATTGCTCCGCAATATCCAAATAATGATCATAGTCATTAAATGGACACTATGTAATAGCAGCCATAGTGAGTTGGCTCGCCAAGTTTCGATAAATGGGAATGTCATATTTTATGAAGTTTAAATTATTTAATTAAGTTACGACATGATATTTATTCTTACTAGATGCATACTTAAATCATCCTATTACATTAAATATGCCGACCTAATACCGGTCTAATATCATCACAAGCACGTTGTCTTGCCACATAGATCACTTAAATAGATTAATGTCCAACGAAGAGACAATGAGCTATATTGTACTCCATCATTTTATATTTAAATACAACATTATACTTCATCCTTTTTATATTTAAATACAACATGTTTAAATACCTTATGTTTAATATACTACACTTAGTCTTTCAAGATTATATATATATATATATATATATATATATATATTACATTTAGTCTTTCAACATTATATTACATTTAGTCAACAAAATTTCATCTTGCTACTATGTAACATATCCCATCGCAGTACCATTCCAAATTAGTTACATCCATGTTTTTGTTTTAGGAATATGTGTGTGTGTGTGTGCATGCGCAGACGCGTGCGTGTGTATTGTCGATTATAACATTAATGCCTTTATAAACCATTATACATACTTATTTATAGGCACTCATTAGGATCAAGGTCTTTATAATAGTCAAAAAATATTATTATGGAATACATATTTATGTTTGGGTTTTATGTTCATAAAGGAACTTTAACAATGATAATATAGCTTAAGTATTAAATCATATTGATCCTTTGGCTACAATAGCTAAAGTACAACACTTGTCTTGAATACAATTTTTCATGGTCTAACTTCATCATGTTTATCATATCAAGGATTGGTACTTCGTGTAACCAACACACAACAAACCCAAAAAGGTGACCACAATTTACCAAAGGCTTGTTTGCCAATACAACTTGTAATTCATTTACAATCAATCAAGAATCAATCATCCATATATAATTCTTTCATGGACTTTAACCTCTTTTGTGGTACATCACAGTAACCTGCAACTAAAAATGGTAAAGTATAACAACAATTTACATGGTGGAGTCCAAATTGAATCTGGCATGATAAGTTCCTTTCTCTCTTAATAGTTTATGATGTTTATTATTTGTATAAAAGGAGTACTGTAGTAACTAAAATCATAGAAGCAATATTAACCACACACGGTCAAGTAACATCTTAATAAGATATTTAATTCTACATTATCATCATCGAGTTTTATTTCATGTCAAAGTACTTAATAGTAGAATTTCAATAACATAAATTATCATCACTTGTCATTCATACAATTATTTATCGGAGTAAAATCATAAGTGAGTGATAAAGTAAAATCATAAGTGAGTGATAAAGTAAAATCATAAGTAAGTTAATTATATCATTAATAACAATTCTAACTTAACTTATATAAATCAAGGAAGTATATAGTCATCGCTTATATTCAAATTGCTTTAGGGTTTCAAAGCACTTATACTTTTGACCGAGTAAGTATATCGTATAGATATCTTTATATTTCATATCATAATCTTTATCCATTTTATTTCATGATAATATAACGGGCTCTATTAAAAGGGAAGGGTTACTGACCCAAGGATGAACAACATCATGAATTCCACATAATTTAAAGAAGGTTATTCAATAGCTTTGACCATCACCAAAGTGGTCCATGTAATTAATAATAGAATAACAATAACCCTCAGAGAGTGACCAGATTTCGGGAAATAAGGTAAGGCTTATTTACCTTAAACTTACGAAGATGCCAAGACCCACAGAATTCCATACTCATACAAACCAAATCACACCTCATTACAAGATGCCAACAATACCCTATTTACATACATACGCTAAGTGAAAGAGGCCTGAATAGTTAAGCTTTTAACACCTGGAAAGCTTGGTCCAAAACTACAAGAGGTAATAGATATTGTGTGTACAGGTGTGATTGTAAGCCACCAAAATGAACCCATTAACCAAGTTGAAACCCGTAATACTTGGGGCTCGATTTCTAAAATGACATCCAACACAAGCCATGTGGTACGTTCGCACCCTTCCGGTTAGGTAAAGCTGTTTAGAAGACATACCACTTCGCTATCACGGTGCTTGAGTTTTCACTAACAAAGATGTGGGGTCAACTTCATGAGTTCATAGATTCACCATGAATCCATATCCATTATTTGATAATAACTTTAATGGAAATCCAAACAACGAGAGGCATTAATTCCCCACCTTAAAACCCATATAGAATATCCATTTTAGATCTTACTAAGATTCATTCAAGGATTCACTAATAATCAAAAGGAATAGTATAACCTAAATCAAAGCGAGATGACAGAAAGCCCAAAGTGGGTTTATAAATAACAAGTCTCCTTTAAAATTGTGAGTTGGCCCAAAACACCCGAATAGAGGGTATCAACAAATCATTACTCGAAGAGTTTATATTATGAAACCCTCATCCGGTCGAACTTTTAGCATAAAATTAGCATTAGAAACCCCATATATTGGGTAAACCCAAGGTTACAAGCCATGGTATTCACAAAAAGTGTTGATAATATTATAATATATACACCAAAGATTAAACACACAATTATAGACACCGTTATGTTTTTCCTAAACTCGAAATCACATCCAGTTTTTGCAATATTAACAAGATGACAAACCTAACACAACAATATATTTACAAACTCAAGACATCAAGATCTATCACTAGATTATTACAATGATTCCATTCATGACAATAATAAACAGTATAAACCATTAGGGGAGAAAATAAATAGATCGTGCCTGAGACCGATAGCTTCTTTCTTCTCCTTCTATTTCCCAGATTCCTCTACAAGCCAAAACATTGCAAATAACCATCCCGAAATGAATTACTCAACCCATTTAATCATGGTGGTTTGATCATAAAGGCTTCATCAATAACTCACGATTCAAGTATAATACTCAGCATGCACAATACCATAAGTGGTGGATTCTAAAACAACTAAAATTGCATGCCACAAATCTCTCATAAGAAACTCCATACGAGCTTCAAAGAGCTTGATGAGTGAAACAACTAAACAGAAAACTCTTAGTTTCCTTGAAACCACCTTTTTGCATGCCCCAAAATTTGTGGCCTTAAAAATTAAATGTCATTAATACATGCATATAGTACTTCTAAGCCAAGTCTCAACCACTTCTACAATTATAAATTTATACACTAGGCAGATTACAATGCTCAATACAAAACTTCAAAACCTATACTAAGCTTATTAAGCATTCCACACTTCTCCGATGTCTTGAATGAGTCTCAGCATATCCTTATATAGGAATGTGAGAGGCTTTTCACCGGATAGATGGGTAACCTAGAAACTGGGAACCGGTAACCTAGGTAAACAAGAAGATTCCCACTAAGAGAAAAGTGAGAAACAACGATTGAGTACATGCCACTCAACTTGACACCTTTAGAAAGTGGGGAGGTCCACCATGCTTTTGAAATGACTAAAGTGGAGTCATCTCAAAACTTTATTAGATGGATGACAACAAGCCTGTCATCATAGCTTTATGGACTGAAATGGACTCTAGGACTATTGTCACTATCAAATGAGCTAGAAGATTCTTCCCAATCCCTCCTTTCAGCAAAGTAGTGGTCACGAGTGTTCCTCTTGTACCAAAGTCTGGATACAGAGGATGTTCCATCATTATCTGGAGCTAGATGCCTTTGTGATGGAAAGAGATAATGATCTGGAATCTGAAGGAAGTGACCAGGTGCAGGAGGATGGACATTCATTGTATGATGGAGATAGATTCTTCTCCATAATTTTCCATTTGGATTAGCATGATGTCCCTGTAGAATATTAGTCCTAACATAATAGGATATTTTTACATACCAAGGAATTTTACAATTTATCAAAATATTTCTAATGAGATCGGGTTCTATATGTTAAGCGAGAGGATTGTCGAAATCTTGGTAGGCGGTATTTGGAAAGAAAATACTTAAAGTGATTAGCAATATACTGCCTGTCTCCTAGAATGCTTGGCTTGTTCCATGCATCATTCTCCATACTAGGATGTCCTTCAAGCCAAATCTTAGAGAATTCAAACCTCCATAATGTTTTTGGTCTTGAGACCAATTGTCTTAGCTGAATTCCTTCTACTAGAATATCATCTAGAGAAGGTTCCACGTACCTTGAATGTCTCCATGCACCTTTGTAAAGTGCAAAAAACCATAGGAATTTTAGGGTCAACAAATCTGGATGCCACCTCTGTCATATTATAAGGTGATACAGAAATAATTCCTCTTGAGAGTAATAGATGTTGTGCTTCATATGACATCTCATTGTCATTTCTTTTTAGAGATTCAAGGTAGTTATGACAAGTAGAAGATTGCTAGATGGTTTCAACAAATTCATGGATCACCTGTGTAACATTTATGCTTTTGAATAATTTAATTCTCTACTGGCAAAATCAGCTAGAGAATTATCTTTTCCTTTGATATGCTCAATTTCAAAACTGAAATTGTCAAACCACATTCCCCATCTTTGAATTCTGTTGAATGCAGTCTTATTGGTAGGATCTCCATTATTAAGTTTGGCCTTAAAATCTTTTAAATCAGAGTGCAGAACAAAGTGCTCATTTTGTATAAAACATAAGAAGGCTTTTATAGATTTCTTAGCAACTAATATTTCTTTATGAGCATAATGATATTTCGGGTCTGATCCTTGAAAAGATCCAGATGTATATCTACATATCTTTTCTTTTCCATTATCCATTTTTTCTTTTAGTACACTCCCCTAGTAATTTTCACTAGCATCTATTTCTATGATCTTTAGTCCTTGTCAGGCAAGGACATAGCAGGAAGCTTTTGAACCTATGCTTTAATTCTTCTTACAGCTTGGGTCATTTCTTCTGACCAGCTGGGAGCATTCTTCTTCAATATTTTATTAAGAAGTATCATATCTGTAGCAATATTCTTCTAAAAACTAGCAACATAATTGATACAACCTAAAAATCTTTGAAGCTGAATCTTTTCTGAGATCTGATCTGGGAATTCTTGAATCTTTGAGATAATATGAAACTGCATTTCAATGGATCCATCTCTAATCTTAATCCCTAGGAAATCTATTTCATCTTTGAAAATCTCCATTTTGGTTGGAGATAAACATAAACCATTCTTGTAGACTACTTCATAGAATTTCTCTAGATGATCAATATGTTCTTTAGGATATTTAGAGAATATTAATATGCCATCAATGTAAACTATCAAGAAATCAGCTAACTCTCCAAAGATAGAATCCATTTTCTTTAGACAAATGGATGGAGCGATCTTTAACCCAAATGGAAAAACATTCCACTCATATTGTCCTCCAGGAACTATAAAAGTTGTTTTGTATGTGTCCTCTGGTTTCAAGAATATTTGTCAAAAGCCACTTTTTAGATCAAACTTGTTGTATACTTTAGATCCTTTGATTCTGGATAGCAGATCATCCTTAGTAGGAATAGGATGTTGGACAACTTTCACAAACTTGTTCAAAGGCTTGTAATCAACAACAAGTCTTTTCTTTTGGCAAATCTATTCACTTCTCTTATTCACATAAAAAGCTACACATGCCCAAGGGGAGTTAGATTCTTTGATGAAACCACCTTGGATTAGCTTTTTAATTTCTTCATGGCATTCCTTTCTTTCAGAAGGGATCATGCCTTTATGATGAGCTTTGAATTTTGGAATGATATCATTCCCTTTGTCATCTTTCTAGAACTGCAAATCTAGTGAACAGTAATGTTTTTTTCTTTCAATAAAAGTATGAGGATTATCAGAACAAATATCTTTCTTGATCTTTGCAACTATGTCATCTATATTACCTTTACATAAGGCTATAGATTTATGAATCCATTCATGATTGGATTCTTTCTTTTGCTCTGGTAGAGGAATGATGGTTCTGAATGAATACTTCTAGGGATCTGAACATCAGGATTGAATAAAGATATAAAATCTTTATTTAGACTGAAAGTGCCACATTCTGTAAAGCATCTACTCCTATCAAGCAATCATATGAAAGCATATCATGTTGATAAAACTGTAGTGTTCTTTCATATCCTTCTATCCTGATAGGCACATATGTTGTATATCTAGAAATTACTTCTTTCTTATCAAAATTTATTTTTAAATATGTTTCAGTCCAACAATCTGGAGGTATGGCTCTGGTTCTAAGAGCTTATATCTGCTCATGTATCTATCATTGCATCTATAGAATAAGGCTTGATATTTGGAATGCAAATATTGATAGTAATAAAAGGATTTTGAGCTCCTTTTATAGTACATACCTCTATATTGATTTCTTCTATTTGGGATGATTCTTACGCATCTTGATGCGGTATATGCCTTGATAGATTCTTCTAGAAACTATTCATCACCTTCAGCTTCTTTCTTCTCCTTTTCTTCTTCAACTAGTCTCTTATATTCATTTGTAGCTTTAGCAATCACCTTTTGTAAAAATTTTATTCTATTCCTTCTCCATATTCTCATTGTTTCAAGTGTTGGAATAATAATATTTGTGCTAGAAGTAGTTACCTGGAATTCATTGTTCCAGATATTCTTCTAGAAAAAGGAATGGAAAACTTCTTCTACGTGGAGAGTGTCTTCCTCCTCTGCCACGACCTCTTCCTCTATAGGAGTTTTTCTCTGATGTATTCATCCTTGTATAGGAGGCCTTGAAGTAGGTGATGATCTTTCTTTGAAGAGACCATTTTTGTCTTTCTTCCTCTTCTTCTTTTCTTTCTCTGGCTTCATTTTCAGCTCTGACTTGAATTGTATATTTTCTTTCTAATTCTCTGACCTTTTGTGAGAGAAAAGTCTTCTTAGCAGTATCCCATGGGGGACAATCTTCAAATTCACTTTTCCTTAGCTCTAACTACTTAAATATGACTTCAGAAGACACAGGCATGAGAGGATGAGGAAAACTAGCAATCATATTTACAAAAGAGGGAAATGAATCATAACCAGATTCTGTACTATCTGAATCTGACTCAGAATGTTCTATAATATTTACTTGAAAATCTTCTTTGAAGATATATATGATATATCAGAGGAATAGCAATCAGAATCAGAGATTAAACAGTAATCCTGATCTATTATACCTTTTGTTGTAAGCATATTTATTTTTGCCTTGCCTTTCTCTGTATCCTTCTTTGGGCATTCATTTGCATAATGCTTTCCTTTACAGATAAAGCAAGTTGGTATAAATTTTCTTTTCTTTCCCATATATTTCTCTTTTCTGAAATATTGCTTTCTATATGGGACATCTTTTGAATATCTGTTTTTGGAAAATTTATATTTTTCTTCTTCTTATATTGACCCTTCCCCTTTGAAAAAGATGAACAATCTTTACAAGGCTTCTTAACTTTGAACTTGTGTTGGGGTCAACAACCAAATGGGTCTAGATCTAATAGCTGATAGAATTTAGTTCCTAAGGCTTTTTGGGCCTTAGCAGCTTCTTTACGATCTTGTTTCTCTTGGCAAAGACGAGCATTTGTCTCATCTATGATCTGATTTAAAGCACCAAGACTCAATTCTTTTGTACTCCTTCCATGCAGGGCTTTCTTATATTTTGTTAAAAGAATGCAGGGAAAGATTCTATATAGCTGAGTCTCATAGTAGGATCATTTATATTACAGAATTGTAATATAACTTTTGCATATAACACTGATACTCTTTAATCCTACTCATGTCACATAATCTGGCTCTTAAGAATAAAGAAGTATTCTTAAGCTTATCATTATCAATAGTTCTAGAAATTCATGAATGAGAGCTGTGGTTAATGAAGCATATCCACCGGTCAAAATTTCTTCTTGGTGTGGATGAGCATCCCACCATTCTTTTACTATACCAACAAATCCATTTGCAATAACCTCAGCTATAGTTCTAGGATCTTTCTTATATAACAAGAGTTGAGAATTAGCCCATCCTATGATTCCATGTATTAACTCCTTTACTTGTTCTAGAGTAGAACAATCTAACTTATACCGGTTGGGCTACAAGGTTTGAGTTCTTGCAGTATGATGAAGAGGCTTTGATGTTGATGCTCTTGAAGTTTCCTTTATTAGAACCATACTCTCAGCTTCTTCTGGAAGAAGCTTAGCCATCTTGGTGATCCTTTATCGGGATTCTTTTTATCTGTGATGAACAAAGGACTATGTTCCGAGAACAAACGAGTCTTAAGGACGGGTCAAAGATTCGAAAGAATTGGCAACTTACAAAAGGATACTTTATGGGACCAATCTAGTTATATCTCTTCTGGCTTTTTTGTATTGTCCAGAATTTTCTCTATTTGTGGAATTATCTCAAGGATAGGACTCACATGCTCTTGAACTTGGTCAAATTTTTGATTTAACTCAACAGTGGACTCACAATGATGCGAGACCATTTTGTACAATCTTATGGGTAGTACCTAATTTAGAAGCAATGTCTTTTCTAGTATCCTCAGACTGGCTAATGAGGGGTTGAACAACATCAATGACTTCTCTGGACACAATCTTGGGAATATCAGGACAAGTAGATACATATCTAGTAGTATTCTCAAGACTTTTATCAACCTTTTTCATATGGGTAGTAACATCATCAACTTTAGTATTTAATAATCTAAGGGCAGAAGATATATCTCCTTTCTGATGGAGTTCTATGGCTTTAATGTCTTTTCCATTTGTTAGGATAGACTCTTGAGACTTCAGACGATCATGTATAGACTTGATAGTTTTATTTGTCCAATTTAACATTTTTGAAGACTCAGAAGGGTCTACATGTCTATCTACAGTTCTTTGGTACCAAAAGATGTCCTTTTGGGTTTCATTGGGTGATAAGACTTCACTACTGTCTAAATATGGAAAGATGCAACCAATGTTTCCATCTTTAGACAGTAGTGAAATCTTATCACCTGATGAAACCCAAAAGGCCATCTTTTGGTACCAAAAAATTGTAGATAGACATGTAGACCCTTCTGAGTCTTCAAAAATGTTAAACTGGACAAATAAAACTGTCAAGTCTGTACATGATCGTCTGCAATCTCAAGAGTCTATCCTAAGAATTCCATCAAAAAGGAGATATATCTTCTGCTCTTAGATTATTAAATACTAAAGTTGATGATGTTACTACCCATATGAAAAGGTTGATAAAAGTCTTGAGAATACTACTAGATATGTATCTACTTGTCCTGATATTCCCAAGATTGTGTCTAGAGAAGTCATTGATGTTGTTCAACCCCTCATTATCCAGTCTGAGGATACTAGAAAAGACATTGCTTCTAGATTAGGTACTACCCATAAGATTGTACAAAATAGTCTGCATCATTGCATGAGTCCACTGTTGAGTTAAGTCACAAAGTTGACCAAGTTCAAGAGCATGTGAGTCCTATCCCTGAGATAATTCCACAAATAGAGAAAATTCTGGACAATAAAAAAAATCCAGAAGAGATAGAACCAGATTGGTCCCATAAAGTGTCCTGGACAGAAGTTGCCAATTCTTCCGGATCTTTGACCCATCATAAGACTGTTCTACTAGAACATAGTCCTTTGTTCATCACAGATAAAAAGAATCCAGATAAAGGATCAGTCAGTATGGCTAAGCTTCTTCCAGAAGAAGCTGAGAGTATGGTTTTAATGGAGGAAACTTCAAGAGCTTCAACATCTGAGCCTCTTCATCATACTGCAAGAACTCAAACCTTGTAGCCCAATTGGTATAAGCTAGATTGCTCTACTCTAGAACAAGTAAAGGAGCTAATACATGGAATCATAGGATGGGCTAATTCTCAACTCTTGTTATATAAGAAAGATCCTAGAACTATATTTGAAGTTATTACAAATGGATTTTTTGGTATATTAAAAGAATGGTGGGATGTTCATCCACACCAAGAAGAAATTTTGACTAGTGGATATGCTTCATTAACCGTAGCTCTCATTCATGAATTTCTAGGAACTATTGATAATGATAAGCTTAAGAATACTTCTTTATTCTTAAGAGCTAGATTATGTGACATGAGTAGGATTAAAGAGTATCAATGTTATATGCAAAAGTTATATTACAATTCTAGTAATATAAATGATCCTACTATGAGACTCCGCTATATAGAATTTTTTCTGCATTTTCTTGCAGAATATAAGAAAGCCATGCATGGAAGGAGCACAGAAGAATTAAGTCTTGGTGCTTTAAATTATATCATAGATGAGACAAATGCTCGTCTCTGCCAAGAGAAACAAGACCGTAAAGAAAGGCTAAGGCCCAAAAAGCCTTAGGAACTAAATTCTGTCAATTATTAGATCTAGACCCATTTGGTCAGTTGTCGACCTTGACACAAGTTCAAAGTTAAAACCTTGTAAAGATTGTTCATCTTTTTCAAAGGGAAGGGTCAGTATAAGAAGAAGAAAAAATATAAGTTTTCCAGAAATATATATTCAAAAGATGTCCCATATAAAGCAATACTTCAAAAAAAATAAATATATGGGAAAGAAAAGAAAATTTATACCAACTTGCTTTATCTGTAAAGGAAAGCATTATGCAAATGAATGCCCAAAGAAGGATACAGAGAAAGGCAAGGAAAAAATAAACATGCTTATAGCAAAAGATGTCCCATATAGAAAGCAATACTTTAGAAAAAGAAATATATGGAAACGAAAAGAAAATTTATACCAACTTGCTTTATCTGTAAAGGAAAGCATTATGCAAATGAAGGCCCAAAGAAGGACACAGAGAAAGGCAAGGCAAAAATAAACATGCTTATAGCAAAAGGTATAATAGATCAGGATTGCTATTTAATCTCTGATTCTAATTGTTATTCCTCTTATATATCATATATATCTTCAAAAGAATATTTTCAAGTAAATATTATAGAACATACTGAGTCAGATTCAGATAGTATAAAATCTGGGTATGATTCATTTCCCTCTTTTGTAAATATGATTTCTAGTTTTCCTCATCCTCTCATTCCTGTGTCTTCTGAAGTCATATTTAAGCAGTTAGAGTTGAGGCAAAGTGAATTTGAAGATTGTGCCCCATGGGATACTGCTAAGAAGACTTTTCTCTCTCAAAAGTTAGAGAATTAGAAAGAAAATATACAATTCAAGTCAGAGCTGAAAATGAATCCGAGAGAAAGAAAGGAAGAAGAGGAAGAAAGACAAAAATGGTCTCTTAACAAAGGTCATCACCTACTTCAAGGCCTCCTATACAAGGACGTATACGTCAAAGACAAACTCCCTATAGAGGAAGAGGTCGTGGCAGAGGAGGAAGACACTCTCCACCTAGAAGAAGTTTTCCATTCCTTTTTCCAGAAGAAGATCTGAACAATGAATTTCAGTAACTACTTCTAGCACAAATATTATGATTCCAGCACCTGAAACAATGAGAATTTGGAGAAGGAATAGAATAAAATTTTTACAAAAGGTGATTGCTAAAGCTACAAATGAATATAAGAGACTAGTTGAAGAAGAAGAAGATAGGGAGAATAAAGAAACTAAAGCTGATAAACAGTTTCTAGAAGAATCCTATCAGCAGATACTACATCAAGATGCAGAAGAATCAGTCCCAACAGAAGAAATCAATACAGAGGTATGTACTATAAAAGGAGCTCAAAATCCTTTCATTACTATCAATATTTACATCCCAAATATCAAGCCTTATTCTATAGATGCAATGATAGATACTGGAGCAGATATAAGTTTGCTTAGAACAGAGCCATACCTCTAGATTGTTGGATTGAAACATATTTAAAAATAAATTTTGATAAGAAAGAAGTAATTTCTAGATATACAGACATATGTGCCTATCAAGATAGAAGGATATGAAAGAACACTACAGTTTTATCAGCATGACATACTTTCATATGATTGCTTGATAGGAGTAGATGCTTTATAGGAATGTGGCACTTTCATTCTAAATAAAGATTTTATATCTTTATTCAATCCTGATGTTCAAATCCCTAGGAAGTATTCATTCAAAACCATCATTCCTCTACGTAGAGAAAAGAAAAATCTAATCATGAATGGATTCATAAATCTATAGCCTTATGTAAAGGTAATATAGATGACATAGTTGAAAATATCAAGAGAGATCTTTGTTCAGATAATCCTCATACTTTTATTGAAAGGAAAAAAGCATTACTATTCACTAGATTTGCAGTTTTAGAAAGATGACAAAGGGAATGATATCATTCCAAAATTCAAAGCCCATCATAAAGGCATGATCCTTTTGAAAGAAAGGAATGCCATGAAGAAATTAAAAGCTAATCCAAGGTGGTTTCATCAAAGAATCTAACTCCCCTTGGGCATGTGCAGCTTTTTATGTGAATAAGAGAAGTGAATAGATTCACCAAAAGAAAAGACTTGTTGTTGATTACAAGCCTTTTAACAAGTTTGTGAAAGTTATCCAGCATCCTATTCCTGCTAAGGATGATCTACTATCCAGAATTAAAGGATCAAAAGTATACAACAAGTTTGATCTAAAAGTGGCTTTTGGAAAATATTCTTGAAACCAGAGGACACCTACAAAATAGCTTTTGTAGTTCCTGGAGGACAATATGAGTGGAAATTTCTTCCATTTGGATTAAAGACTGCTCCATCCATCTTTCAAAAGAAAATGGATTCTATCTTTGGTGAGTTAGCTGATTTCTTGATAGTTTACATTGATGACATATTAATATTCTCTAAATCTCCCAAAGAACATATTGATCATCTAGAGAAATTCTATGAAGTAGTCTACAAGAATGGTTTATGTTTATCTCCAACAAAAATGGAGATTTTCAAAGATGAAATGGATTTCTAGGGATTAAAATTAGAGATGGATCCATTGAAATGCAATCTCATATTATCTCAAAGATTCAAGATTTCCCATATCAGATCTCAGAAAAGATTCACTTCAAATATTTTTGGGTTGCATCAATTATGTTGTTGGTTTTTATAAGAATATTGCTACAGATAGGATACTTCTTAATAAAAGATTGAAAAGAATGCTCCTAGCTGGTCAGAAGAAATGACCCAAGGTGTAAGAAGAATTAAAACATAGGTTCAAAAGCTTCCTGCTATGTCCCTGCCTGGACAAGGACTAAAGATTATAGAAACATATGCTAGTGAAAATTATTGGGGAGTTGTGCTGAAAGAAAAAATAGATAATGGAAAAGAAAAGATATGTAGATATACATCTGGATCTTTTCAAGGATCAGAGCTGAAATATCATTCTGCTCATAAAGAAATTTTAGCTAAGAAAGCTATAAAAGCCTTCTTATTTTTTTATACAGAATGAGCACTTTATTCTACGCTCGATTTAAAAGATTTTAAGGCCAGACTTAATAATGGAGATCCTACCAATAAATTGCATTCAACAAACTTCAAAGATGGGGAATGTGGTTTGACAATTTCAGTTTTGAAATTGAACATATCAAAGGTAAAGATAATTCTCTAGCTGATTTTGCCAGTAGAGAATTAAATTATTCAAAAAGCATAAATGTTACATAGGTGATCCATGAATTTGTTGAAACCATCTGGCAATCTTCTACTTGTCACAACTACCTTGAATCTCTAAAAAGGAATGACAATGAGATGTCATATGAAGCACAACATCTGTTACTCTCAAGAGGAATTATTTCTGTATCACCTTATAATATGATAGAGGTGGCATCCAGATTTGTTGATCCTAAAATTCCTACCATAGAATTTCATACTAGGCAAGAACCTATGGTTTTTTGCACTTTACAGTGGCAATGGAGACATTCAAGGTACGTGGAACCTCCTCCAGATGATATTCCAGTAGAGAAGGAATTTGGCTAAGACAATTGGTCCCAAGACCAAAAACATTATGGAGGTTTGAATTCTCTAAGCTTTGGCCCGAAGGACATCCTATGGAGAATGATGCATGGAACATGCCAAGCATTCTAGGAGACAGCAAAGTATATTGCTAATCACTTTAAGTATTTTCTTTCCAAATATCTGCCTACCAAGATTTCTGACAGTCCTCTACTTAACATAGAACCTGATACTGTTAGAAATATTTTGATAAATTGTAAAATTCCTTAGTATGTAAAAATATCCTATTATGTTAGGACTAATCTTCTACAGGGACATCATGTTAATCCAAATGGACAATTATGGAGAAGAATCTATCTCCATCATGCAATGTCTTTATTTAGATTGAAAGTGCCACATTCTGTAAAGCATCTACTCTTATCAAGCAATCATATGAAAGCATGTCATGCTGATAAAATAGTAGTGTTCTTTCATATCCTTCTATCCTCATAGGCACATATTTTTTTAATCTAGAAATTACTTCCTTCTTATCAAAATTTATTTTTAAATAAGTTTCAGTGCAACAATCCTCCGATCGTAATTGATTTATCTATTGTGATTCTAATTTAGCAAATCCTTTTACATGAAAACACTCTCACTTAAGCTGTTTTTCAATCAATGGATAACCATACGTTTATCTAACTTATCTCCACATCAAAGTGATTGGTGGTGCCTATTAAGGCCCATTAAATATGGAGCAGTACCATTAAATGCAATAGGGGGTGGATTTCAATTCTTCCCTTCCACATAGGTTTAAAACAAATGATTTGAATAACCTTATACTTACTTAGGCCCCCTTCAATAATTATTCATATAGCTTTGTATAACATTATCTTCAATGGTATTCACATTAGACCCCCTCTTAATGTGACTTACAACCTTAACTTGGTTTTTTAAATCAAGCATTTTGATAAACATGCTTATATTACCACAGTGAAAGCAATTAGATTTTTGTTCCTAACTCATATAATTTGAGCCCAAGTAATATTAGTAAGATCCTCATACTAGTGAAGGCATTCAATTGAATTTACTCGGACCTCAAATATAACAACATGTTACAGGTGTTATACCTTGATATAAGATAGAAACTAATACCCGCAAACCAAGTTTATAAACTTAGTTGCATCGCATAGACATTAGTATCACCATAGTAATGCTAGCCGAGTACAATCAAGGTTAGTGCAGCTATTTCATTATTTCGAGGCACCCTTTGCAATGTAAATCAATTAAGATCATAAGCGATATCGGAGTTTATCATAAGAACCATTCATAGGTAAGTCATCAATATATTCCTCAATTCCTTCGCAATGACTTATTATAGAGGAGTCGTAATCAATAAAAGATTGAATTAAGAGATTTTATACAAGCTAAAGGAATCTCATATAACTCTAAGCACCTTTGAAATCACCTATTTAACAACTTACCCTTTCGAAATCATAACTAAATCTTGCGGGGTGTGACATACTTCCCCCCTTAATGAATCATTGCCTCGATGATTTTTACCTCATTAATCAAATTTAGAACAATCACTTATAGGTTATATGTAATAATCCTTGAAAAATAGTCATTATTTTCCATAACAATTTGAAATTTTCAGATCTAAAACTCAAATTTATCAGTTGTAACAGCTTATCAACCATAAAAATTGTCACACAATCAAAAATATGATGTACTTTTTGTCATAATTGATCAATCATGTAATATTATTTATTATATGATACAAATAGTAAAAAATAAGCCATATATCGTAGAAAAAAACAAGGAAAATGTTGATTTTGATTTCCCACAAGTCTTCCTAAGTTGTTTTGTTTTGTTACTCACTTGTTTTTCTAGACCTTTACCTTGTGCAATCCTCAATTTTCTTTGCAATTCCAATTTTTCCTTGAAATATGGATAGTGGTCTTCCTTTTACGGTTCTTTTATCTAAATACTTCCATGATTTTCACCTTTCGGATATATTCATCATAAATTCATGGTCAATGATTACTTAAATCATCCAAATTGTTCCTCTCTTTACCTTTTAGGATTGTTTTTTTGCATGCTTTAACATACTAGTTACCTTCCCTATCAGTGAAAACATTGATTTATGTCATAATAGTCAAAGTTAATCATTGTCTTAAGTCCTTTAAGAACTCATTAATTCCAAATTTCGTGATGAGGCTCAAACAATGTCAATGTCAATGTTACATTGTGAGACATAGATTTGTAAAACAATTTCTTCATATACAAAGAATAATTCAGATTTATGATTTTGTTTAAGATAATTGCTAAATAACAAGATCTCGGTTGTACTAGTATCAAATTAAAACAACAATAGGACATTCTAATTAACTTACGATGTCAATTTAGGAAATCTTATTCCTTCATCTTAGCTTATTATTCATCACAACATTTTTTGTTGTTTGTTGGAAATCATAGCAAGTCTTTTTGTTTGACTCGTTACGAAAATCTACATTTGCTGAGCCAACTTGTTTCCACCACTTTCATAAAGTTGCGGTGGAAAAGAGCTAATGCTCTCTTATATTTTCTCTCTTTTTGAGTCAAAATTTATTACGAGATCTCATTCTATCACGATGGGCATTTCAAATAAATGTTGTTGTAGAAAGTAGTCTTTTCCTATGTACTTCATCTACCCTTTCCAGGTTTTATTTCAGTTGGATTCAAGTTCTAAAATTTGCCATCAAGATAGTTCAACAATCGAGCAACCCCTTGTTGATTGTTATCAATCAGTTCAAGTTGTTTACATTGGCTGATCATGTTCACACTTTACTAGTTGCTTACAACATCCTTTTAGCTTCGTGTATCACGAAGGACTATTAGAGTGTTATCTAACTTATTTATCGCTGGACTTGAAGCATAGTTTGGTCTGGTTTGTTATCCATGATACTTCCTTCTCACATTCATTTTATGTTGTTAATGAAATCAGAATTCAGTAAGTGTAAGGACCCAGTAAGTCCAAGAGTTGCAACCTTGAGCTCTGATACCAAAATGTAACAACCTCTTTTTAAGACTTCAATACAAGGGAATTTTTTTTTACACTTTATGCTTCATTGATTTAAATACCCATATATTTAAATCCAACATAAATCTTAAGTTCATATTGTTGATGCAAAATCACAGCCCACGGATGCCGATCAGATTTCTAGTTTGATCACTCTAGCATCCAGTGTGATTGCACAACATTGAATCCTTTCTCCAAGTGTGGGACTTGTAAAAATGAGAAAGGATTCTCCAGAGAAGGTTGGTTCCTATTCCTCTGTTCAGATGCACATGAAAATGCAGAGGGTTTACTCAAAACCTAATCTAATCTTTCCAAGGAGACATGGTAAGAAGATGCATAAAAATAAACCTAAGCTAACAGAGGTGATGCACCGAGGAATGAAGAACACCTATCTTGCCAATAAACACAAACCATTCAAATGTGATGCAAGATCATGCACAGATAACAAAATTTGCAGTGAAAGATCAGGAGGATGCAAATGAACACAGAGAGGGTTGAGAATCATCCACAGACATGCATTACTTGCTCCAAAGATCGATACAATACACTACAAAATGCCAAGAGGCAGAGTTACATTACAGTTTCAAATGGGAGGTTTGAACTCCACAAATTCGCCTGATAAAGAGAAGAAGGGAGGAGCAAAACAGAATGTTCGACCTTTAGAAAGAAGCCCCTCCTTACAATTATATAGGAAGAATGAGAGAGGGAAGAGAGAGGAAATCCAGATCTACCCCAACCACTTCTAGGTTGCATTTAACTCATCTCATTATGGTAGAAGTGGTGAATCCTGGCAAAATGGTGGACTGTCTAGCAGAAACGGCGAACTGTCTGTTGTATTAAAGCTGGTTGTTGAAACGTCACTTCTATCTATTATTACGTGCCAGAGGTGTTTCTCAATTTTCTCTCTCTAAACTGAACCAAAATTCAATATTGACCTGGAATCATGTAGAGAATTTCTCCAGCTTTCCATTGATATAAAGAACGTGAAAATCTGAGCTCTGGATCGAAAGTTATGGCGATCTGAAGATTTAGGGCAAAAAAAGGCCAAAACGGATCGGCGGAAAATATTTGAATTTTTTCCCGCTCGCCACACTGATGATGACATGTGTCGCTCTTATTCATCCACGGGTTCATTCTCTCGAAAATTCCTTTCGGGTCCTTTAAACTTGGACATGTGGCACTATTTTTCGTTGGCGGTTCGGCCCGAGGGGCGCTTGGCAACTTTTCAACCTTCCGACACGTGGCACGTTCACTTTGGGACTGCTGGCGCTCTTTCAGGACTTTTCAAATCCCACGCATCCCTCACGCATTTTCAGCTCGGCTGTCCCAAATGTCTTGGGACAAAAATTTCCGAACCGCCCGATTCGGGCTTCCTTGCTCCTTTCGCCACGGCGAAGACACGTGGCAAGATTCCATTCGCTCTCGGCTCTTTCGGCTTTTTGCATCCCGCGCGTACTTTTGGCCCGAATGTCCCAAACGAAAGTCCTCTGTTTCGGCCGAACCGGCCGGTTCGGGCTTCCTTCTCCGTACTCACTTTGTCCCAACTGTCCCATCGCCTGTCCGGGACAAATATCTCTAAACCCCGAAATGGATCGATCTGACTTGCGCCAAACCGGCTGATCCCGCGTCCGTGCATAATTTTGTTCCAATTTTCCACGATGTCCTCGAAACCGCGTGAAACAAGACTTAGGCAATTTTCTTCATTTTTTCGGCCGGTTCGGCTTTTCACGCCCCCGCAGCGCCCCGATGTCCCAATGTCCCGAATCTTGCGCTTGGACCGCCCGGCGATTTTTTCGGCCGATTCGGCGCCCGACGTCCCAACTGTCCCAAGGACCGCCTGGGCTAGGACTTAGCTGATTTTCTCTGTATTTCGGCACCAAGCTTGGCTTTTGTAAATTTTTCACATTTTTAAAACTTGCTGGGTTTTCTTCTTGGATGGGAGAGGGTTAGAAGAAACCGAGGGGACCCCAAACATGATTTTTGCCTCAATCATTCTAATTTCTTGGGATCGACAATCTGATGCATGTTATCAAAATTACCTGGGGGAATTTTGGATAACATTTTGGTGACTTTTCGGGGTCACCTGCCTGCTAGGTAGAAGATCAGTGGCCTTTTAACAATCCATTGGGCATGGAGTAATAACCTGAAGCCAACTTGATCTCTGATCCCGATCCTGATACCGCAACTCATTCTTCGAGAGCACTCTGAACTATAGAAATTCAACCTGAGAGTGACAAAACCTGTGCCAAAGCACTTAGGGAAAAAGAAACCTAACTACAACAAGACAATGTGCATACGCACTTAGAGGAATTAAAATCTAGGCTAATATTTACAAGGGTAAACCTTTTCCTTTTTAGTAGTAATGTTTAAGATAGATTCCGTTAACTGGAATCGGGAGTTCTTCTCCATCCAATGCAGACAATTGGAAGGCATTACCACTTTTACATCTCGTGACCATGTAGGGGCCACTCCAAATGGCATCAAACTTGGAATGCCTTCCAGGTTTCACCCGATCTGCATCCCATTTCAAAACTAGGTCCCCCTCCTGGAAGGTCCTTGCTCCTGCCTTCTTGTCAAACCATATTTTACTAAGGTCTGATCCTTTTCAATCATCAGAACTACATGTTCTCTTATTTCTTCCAATTCCATCAACTCTGCGTACCTAGCCTCCATTGGTTTGAACTCAGACAACTCCAACTGCTTCATGAGCTCCAATGCTGGAAATTCTAATGATATAGGCATATTGCTCTTTCCCATAGACCAATTTGTAGGGAGAACTACCTGTAGACCTCTTTGGTGTTATCCTGTCAGCCCATAATGCTGATTTTAGCTTGGTATGCCATGTCCTTTGGTTTTCATCCAGAGTTCTTCTGATGATCCTTAGCAACTTTTTGTTCGTGGACTCTGCCTGTCCATTACCCTGTGGGTAATAATTTGAAGAGGTGCTCAAATAGATTCCATTCTTGACAGCCCATTCTGTAATCTTGGAACCTATGAATGCTAATGCATTATCTGATATGATAGTGGCCAGCACACCGAACCTGGTCACTATTTCTTCATAAAAGTCTAGTATGTTAGACTCACTTGCCTCTTTGAGCGCTACTGCTTCGGTCCACTTGGTGAAATAGTCCATCGCCGTGAGAATCCACTTGTGGCCTTGGCTTGAGTTTGGGTTGATGACCCCGATGAAGTCCAATCCCCATTGCATAAATGGTTGGTCAACCAAAATTGGGTGCAATGGAAGCGCTGCTAGTCTTTCTTTTCCCGTGAAGAGTGCACATTTCTTGCACTTTCTTATCCATGTATAACAGTCATTGAACACTGTGGGCCAATAATACCCTGCCTTCATTATCTTGAGAGCTGTTACTCGTGGGGTGAAATGTCCTCCGGAATCTCCATCGTGAAAATCTCGTAACACCCTCTCAATTTGACCTATCCCAATGCACCTCAGTAGAACTCCATTGATGTCTTTCTTAAACAAAACACCATCAACAAACACATATGGAATGGCTTGTAATCTAAAGTATCTCCTCTTGCTTTGCTCATTTCTGGAGGGCATAGGCCTGTCTGTAGGAAGTGTATCATATTCTGAGTCCAACAGGGAGTGGGCACATCATCATTTTCCTATTCTTGACCATCCTGTAGTACCAAGACAACCTCTTTTCCATTACCTGCTTCAACTTGCTGACTCAAGGCTAGTTGTTCGCATAGTCCCTTCCCACGTACTAGTTTGGTGACCTTAATCTCGATGTCATATTCCATGACACGGGTTATCCATCCTGCACGTTTCTCATTCAGATCCTTGTTTAGAAGGAAGTCCTTGACTCCCGCATGAGAGACCAATAATTGGATCTTGTTGTTTGAGACTAGGTGCTTGAATTTCTTTAAACTCCTGATCACTACAAGTACATGCTTTTCAATGAAAGAGTACCTAGTTTCGTATTCCTCCAAGCCTTGACTGAAGAAAGCAATTGGTTGTTCTAATCCTTCTTTGTTTTGTTGTGCCAGGATTGCAGAAATTGTGTCTCCACCACCAAAGGCGTATAGCATGAAACCCTTGGAGAAGTCTGGATTGACGAGAGTGGGAGCTTGAGATATAGCCTCTTTTATTGCCTCAAAACTTGCCTTGCCTTCAGATGTCCACTTAAATGCCATGCTCTTTTTTAACATCAGCGTTATTGGCTTTACGAGAGCTGCAAAGTTTGGAACAAACCTGCGGACAAAATTGATCCTTCCCAAGAAGCTTTGAAGAGCCTTCTTGTGACTTGGCAATGGCAACGCTCGAATTGCTTCAACTCTTTCTTGGGTCAATCGTCAATCCCTCCTTTGAAACAATATGGCCTAGAAGTTTTCCCTCATGAGCCAGGAATATGCATTTTTTGGGATTCAATGATACCCCAAATCTTCTACACCTCTGAAATACCTGCCTCAGATGAAAGAGGTGATCCACTGCATTTTTGGAGAATACAGTGATGTCATCAAGATATATCAGAACTATTTTATTGATCAACCCTTGAATGCCATATCCATTGCCCTTTGGAAAGTGGCTCCAGCATTTGATAGGCCAAATGGCATCTTCTTGTAGGCATATGTGCCCCATTTGGTGGTGAAGGCCGTCTTGAACTGGTCTTCCTCCTTCACCATTATCTGATTATAGCCTGAATATCCATCTAGCAATGAAAACCTTTCTGAACCAGCTACAACCTGCAATATTTGCTCCATGGAAGGGAGTGGGTAATGGTCCTTGAGAGAGGCTCTATTCAAGTCTCTGAAGTCAACACACAATCTGATCTCTCCACTCTTCTTTCTGACTGGAACTAAGTTGGCAACCCAACTAGAATGCTTGATTGGGAATATGATTCTTGACTCAATCAGCTTGTCCAATTCTTTTCTCATGAGAGGCTCCATGTGTGGGTTGACTGGTCTTTGTTTCTGCCTGACAGGCTTAGTATTTGGATCCAATTCGATGGTATGTTGAGCTAAGTTGGGATTGAAACCTTTCAAGTCTTCATAGCTCCAAGCAAACATGTCAGGGAACTCTTGACATAGCTGTATGAACTCATACCTTTCTTGTTCAGTTGTCATCCTTCCAATTTGCAATGGTTTGTTCTCTTCTACCAAGATGGATACTAAATCCTCTCTCTTGACCTGAATGTTTGCTTTCTCCTTTCTAAACTGATCATTGGGATTAAAAATGGACTCCAAAGTGATAAGTCCCTTGGGTAGCTTGTTAGTTCTCAGCTGTACCACTTGGTCACCATACTGCTATTCCAATTTTTCTTGATTCTTGGCTGAGAACTCAGCTTCTTCTTGCAAGAAATGGATGATTTGCTGGTCATTTTCAAACACTTGCCAACTGACATTGTTATCCGGCACTCAAGGCCTCACAATCACGTGGATGTTTGGTTGTACCTTGTCTTGTTGAATACTTTCCACAATGTCAAAGGCTGCCCTACTATCGCCTGCAAGCCGTCGCTGCCACTTGATTCTCTTTCCTAGGAATGGATTTGATGCCAAAACCTTCAAAATCTTCCATGAGGTCCCACACCCTGTTCTTGTAGCACTTGAGTAGATCATTCTTGGCAGCATGTTGTCCCTTGACTTGATTTACAATCAATTCACTATCCCCAAAGACTTGCAAGTTCTTTATTTTCTTCTTGATTGCCCAATGCATCCCTTGCACCAAGGCTTCATATTCAGCAATGTTATTGGAGCATGCAAACTGAAATCTAAAAGCTGAATAGTACTTTACTCCTCGAGGTGAAACAAGCACGGCTCCACCTCCTGCACCTTGTCTACTCCTTGATCCATCAAAAAACAGCTGCCATACCTCATTGTCATCCTTGTGGTTTGGCTTGGTGATGCTAGGAATAGGTTGATTTTCTTCGTGTATACAATAGACCCTAGCTCGATTCTTCTATTTTTGATAAGGATCAAAAGCATGTATCTTGTTTGCCCATTCATCAAGAGTTAGATCCGGATGCTTCCAACCTTAGTGTCAGCTTCATCAGAGCTTGGGTGATCTTCTTGATCAAATGCTGAGCAATTGGCATTAATCTGACTTGGAGTGTAAGGCTCAATATGGAAGTTTGCAATAGGTTTTGACCTGATTGTAGCTTTGGTTCCATACCTCATTCTGAACAACATGTGTGACCAATCAGCAGAAAGATATCCTCCAATCTTGGCTGTGAAGTCCTTGACAAGCATAGGGCAAAGAGTGGTGGAAGGTCTATGACTCGATACATCTTGTAAAACAACAACATTTGGACATGCATGCAAGGTAAGACTCAAGTTTTTAATCACTCCAACTATTGTTACTGCTGTCCCATCTAGCTGCACTACCCCTTTGGATATTGTTTCATACTAGAGCCCTAGCTGATCAGCTATTTGTTTAGGCATTACCGAGCTACTTGCCCCGGAGTCTATCATGCAATTGTGCACTAGCTGATTTCCAATGATCAATGAAACATAGAAAGGAGGGGGTTTCAACATTTTACCTTGCTGTCCTCCATGATTTCCCTCAGGCTGGGCAGCATTTGTAAGCACTTTGTCTTGCATCTGAACTTGCTGATTCGAAGTTGGCCAGTCCTTCATGGCAGCTTGCAGCAGATCTCTTTGGCCTGGGATAGATAGGGATTCCCACATTGATATATTGACATTTGTCTTCTTCATCTGATCAATGATACTGAATGGTGATGAAGGATCTCTTTGTTGTCCCTTGGTTTGCACATTCACTCCTTGCACGTGGGCAGCAACAACTGGTATTTGAGTTGGCCTAGGGGCTGTTCTTGGCTGCCCTTGTGCATTTGAAATTGGATTTTGCTTGCCAACCATTTGTGGAACCATGGAAGGTTGTGGATTGGTTGGGGCTAATGGTTGTTCTTCACCCAAATTCCTCCTTTTTGACCTTGTGTTGGCTGCAACACCTTGAGAAACTACTTGGTTCATGCCACAAAATCCTCTGCTTGCCAATTTACCAATGTGGTGTCATTTGGGGCTGATTGTTGTTGGAATGTTTCTTGTTGTTGGTTGTTTCCTTGATTGCCCTCACCCTCCACACCAGTAGTTGTCACCATTAATGCTTGATTCAAAGCACCATTGAAGCACATGGATTGGTTATGAGGCTCATTGCATGGAAAACACCAATCATACTCCTGGGAAATGTTGTTTTGTGTTGGCACCAATG
The DNA here is from genome assembly GCA_018340775.1 of Taxus wallichiana var. yunnanensis. NCBI lineage: Eukaryota > Viridiplantae > Streptophyta > Pinopsida > Cupressales > Taxaceae > Taxus > Taxus wallichiana. The sequence continues at coordinate 492,010,066 of CM031235.1, forward strand.
CCTTAGAGGCAGATATGGCATTTGGATTATAGGGCTGAAATGGTCTATTGGCAGGAGGCCTTGTTTGATTTATATTTGCAGCTGGATTAGGAGGCCTTTGTGGTTGGTATGGCTGCCTGTTAGGCTGAGCTTGGGGTTGATAAGAAGGTCTAAAACCTTGGGCTTGTTGCCTTTTGAGAGTAACCAGCTCATTGCCTAGGTTTTTACAATTGCTTCATGACTTCTTGAAGCTCATTTGGGGCACTTGGAGATGAAGTGGAAGCTTCATTTGAACTCGATTTCTAGGAGTGGGAGAAGGAGCCAAATTAGGTGCTTGATTGGTGTTAGGATTCTCTAAACTTGGAAACAAGTGGCATGGGAGGTCTAGGGGCAAGTTTCCAGCTTGGATCAAACAATTTTCAGCCCTAATGGCAATGCTATAAGCCATAGGGATAGTTATGCCTCCCATGGACTGAATCAACATAGAAATATCAGAATTTAGAGCTTTGAGATAGTAGAGAAAAGCACCTTCTATTGTTGGCCTGACTGCCACTGGAATTCTCTCCCAAGTCTTTTGAAATCTGAAGTTGAAATCGGTCAGCTGCTCATTGGGAGCTCTCTTGATGGTTGTCAGCTGCTCCAAAAGAGACAAGTTGTCTCCCTTTTCTCCAAATTTCTCATGAAGTGCTATACACAACTGATTCCAATTTGTGATAGAACCAGCTCCAAGGCTTCTAAACCATTGCAATGCTTTCCCCTTGAATGAAGATGCCAGCAACTTGACAGCCACTTGCATCTCATTGATTTCATGGATTGCACAAAGGTTAGCAATATCTTTAACATGATCACCTGGAGTAGTCTGATTTTCTCCAGTGAAGTATGGAATGTTCTTCAAGGCTGCAATAGGAATTGGATGTTGTGCATTGAGGGCAAGTGGGCTGCTGCCTGTGAAGTTGACATAGGGGTTGTTTTGTGCCATTCTAATTGGTCTTAAAACCCTTGTTGACTGAATGAAAGGCCTACCAGGTGGAGGAGTTGAGAGAGTTCTGTTTGGTGGAGATGGAGACCTTTGAATCCTTCTTCCTCTTTGCCTTCTTCTTGGAGATAATTGCAGGTATTCAAACAACACTTCTTCTTCTCCAACTCTTGACCTTGTGGTGACTCTTCTCATGAGTTTTCAGGCCTGCACTGCTGAAACCAGTTGATTCTTCCCCTTGGAGTCGCCAGATATGCAAATAATAGCTCTTTTCAAGCAAGAAAATTGCAGCAGATGCACATCAACTTTGTCTGCAATAAAAATGAGACCTCTACGTCCCACCGGCGTGCCAAAACTGTTGATGCAAAATCACAGCACCCCTGGATGTTGATCAGATTTCTAGTTTGATCACTCTAGCATCCAGTGTGATTGCACAACATTGAATCCTTTCTCCAAGTGTGGGACTTGTAAAAATGAGAAAGGATTCTCCAGAGAAGGCTGGTTCCTATTCCTCTGTTTAGATGCACACAAAAAATGCAGAGGGTTTACTCAAAACCTAATCTAATCTTGCCAAGGAGACAGGGTAAGAAGATGCATAAAAATAAACCTAAGCTAACAGAGGTGATGCACCAAGGAATGAAGAACACCTATCTTGCCAATAAACACAAACCATTCAAATGTGATGCAAGATCATGCACAGATAACAAAATTTGCAGTGAAAGATCAGGAGGATGCAAATGAACACAGAGAGGGTTGAGAATCATCCACAGACATGCATTACTTGCTCCAAAGATCGATACAATACACTACAAAATGCCAAGAGGGTAGGTTCACATTACATTTTCAAATGGGAGGTTTGAACTCCACAAATTCACGCCTGATAAAGAGAAGAAGGGAGGAGCAAAACAAGAATGTTCGACCTTTTGAAAGAAGCCCCTCCTTACAATATATAGGAAGAATGAGAGAGGGAAGAGAGAGGAAATCCAGATCTACCCCAACCACTTCTAGGTTGCATTTAACTCATCTCATTATGGCAGAAGTGGTGAATCCTAGCAAAATGGCTGGACTGTCTAGTAGAAATGGCGAACTGTCTGTTGTATTAAAGCTGGTTGTTGAAACGTCACTTCTGTCTATTATTACGTGCCAGAGGTGTTTCTCAATTTTCTCTCCAAACTAAACCAAAATTCAAGATTGACCCCAGAATCATGTAGAGAATTTCTCCAGCTTTCCATTGATATAAAGAACGAAAATCTGAGCTCTAGATCGAAAGTTATGGCGATCTGAAGATTTAGGGTAAAAACAGGCCAAAACGGATCGGCGGGAAAATATTTGAATTTTTCCTACACTCTCGCACTTGGATGCACATGTCGGGCTCTTATTCATCTCTGGGTTCACCCTCGAAAATTCCTTTCGGGCCCTTAAACTTGGACACGTGGCACGCAACTTTCTCAATTCGACATTGGCACGCTCTTTCGGCTTTTCACGTCCCTCGCGTCCCTCGCGTACCTTTGGCCCGGCTATCCCAAACTGTCTGGGACAAAAATCTCCAAACCACCCGATTCGGGCTTCCTTGCTCCTGTTTGTGGTGAAGACACGTGGCAAGATTCCATTCACTCTCGGCTCTTTCGGCTTTTCGCCCCGCGCGTACTTTTGGCCCGGATGTCCCAAACGAAAGTCCTCTGTTTTGGCCGAACCGGCCGGTTCGCGTCCTCCGCGTACTCTTGTCCCAAATGTCCCGGACTACCTGGGACAAATACCTCCGAACCACCTGAAATGGACTGACTTGCGCCAAACCGCCGATCGATCTGGCGTCCGCGCGTAATTTTGTTCCAATGCCCCAAACCGCTAAAACAAGACTTAGGCAATTTTCTTCATTTTTTCTACGGTTTGGCTTTTTCGCGCGTCCCGATGTCCCAATGTCTGATGCTGCGCAAACCGCCTGGCGGCTTTTCGGCCGATTCGTGCCCGACGTCCCAACTATCCCAAGGACCGCCTGGGCTAGGACTTAGCTGATTTTCTCTGTATTTCGGCACCAAGCTTGGCTTTTGCAAATTTTTCACCTTTTCTAACTCATTGGGTTTTCTTCTTGGATGGGAGAGTTAGAAGGAAGCCGAGGGGACCCTGAAACATGATTTTTTGCCTTGAATCATTCTACTTGCTCGAGACTGACAATCTGATGCATGTTATCAAAATTACCTTGGGGGGGAATTTTGGATAACACATATCTCATGTTTCCTTGTTCTAAATTCTCATGATTTAGAACTAACATCATCTTAGTCAATCCATCCTATAACAGTCATAAACCATGTGCAAATACATGAGTTAGTTTGTAACCATCTATAATATCCCCTTCTAGGACAAGTTATAAATTAATACAAATCTGATCATACACAGCTGAAAACAATTAATATTCAAACCCTGACTGCTGTAATTTTCAAAAATTAATTCCCGCTTAACCGTCCAAGCAAAAATCTTCAAACTTTGGATTTTGGGTCACAAAAATATGAAGAACAATATCCTAAAACCATATTTTGCATAGCCAACATGAAACTCTAATTTTGAACTAAAAAGTAGGTCGCCCAACACTTTTAGGGCACCAAATCTCCTCCAAAAATTATGAAATCACTTTCTCCTTATCTCTCCTCATTTCTACAACCAAAACCAATATTAATCTGACCCCAAAACTACATATATGAAATAAATATTAATTTATAAGAACCAAAAAGCTCATGCAGACAGCTGAAATCTTCTAAAATTCATAACTCCTTCAATACTTAGATTTTTACATGAAATAAATTGCGAGAATAAAGTAGAAATAAATATCTTCCAATGAACTAACAAACTGAATTTTTTTCCCATGAAACCCACTCAAATCTACCTCGAAATCTGAAAATCGATCATTAGCTAGGGTTAGGATAAATTAATTAAATAATTTCCAGCTCATACAACCCTTCAAAAACCCTTAAACAATCAACCCTTGATCTAAAATAATTCATTAGACACAACAACAAATAGATCTAGCATAAATTACTTCAACATATGAAAGATCAAAACCCAATACCAATTCGTTATGGCTAAATAAATTACAGCAGCAATAATAGTCATAAAAGTACTTCAAACCCTTCACAAAAATACAGATTTATCATCCAAATAAATGTGTCAATACCAACACAAGAGATCACAATGAAGAGAACAATAAATCTTCAATATCTTCAATAATGGATCCAAATGAAGCTTACAATGAGAGAGCACAATGCAAGAACTAGGGCATACATCCCAACTCCAAGCATGGAGCATAAAATAAATATCACCATAACATAATAATAATAATGATCCTAGCACTCCTTTTATAAGCAAGGAGGCACAAAATTTGAAATCCCTAGGAGAGGGAAATTATTAAATAAAAGTAGTTTATTTTCCCTAGGTGTGGCATCCCCTTTTTAAAAGGGTGATTTTAATATTTAAAAGCCACCTAAATATTATTTAATTAATTCCCTTTTTAATTTGCATTTTGGGAATTTAATTAAATAATTACTTCCTCCATAACTATTAAATAATTAAATAAATATTGCTTTATAATGTCAAATGATTAAAATCACTCTCGAGCAATATTATAAAATTATTTAATATAATTTTCCCCTTGCAACATCCCTAAAGCCCACGGGGAATGATAGGCTAAGGGTCTTCAAAAATGGGGACATTACAGTCCTCCCTTCCCAAGATTGCTTGCCCTCAAGCAATAGCAAGCTCATGTGTCCGTGTCCAAAAGTGTGGTACTCCAAAAGCCATGCTCCCATGCCACTCAAGTGAAGTAGCATTTGCAATATCTTGGACCGCTTCATTCTCCTAAAAGTTAGGAGTGTAGTCTGCTGTAATTTCTTCTTCAAACCTGCGCATGAAGCAAACAAATTAGAAAAATAAGTGTTGAAGAACACTTTTCCAATGTGTCTCCATGGCATGTACAACTCTTTCGTGTATGGACTGCCCCAAACTCTATTATGTGGCCCCAAGTGTTGCTGTAATCTCCAAAAATCAGAATTGGAGTGGCTGGTTTCCACCCCCAAATAGTCACCCATGAGTCAAAATCAAGTACCAACACCCATATCATCAACTGCATGTGAAAAATCTGAATGATGGAAGTGATAGTAGAGCTGGTCATAAAGATATCTTCCATCAAAATGAGAGGACAACAACTATCATATTTCATAATTCTTTTCCCCACATGAATGAGCAACAATCTAGTGAATGAGATAGGCCCCCATGCAACTGAAATTCCATGCCCAACAATAACAAACTGAAGACTATCCATATGCTTGGCTGGAAAAGAAACTCTTACCATGCAAAATGTGGTCCATGTGATCCATTCTTCATCTTCACAACCCTCAATACATTGTTCCCAAGAAAACAAATGTTGAAACTCAATCATATGCATGATATAGAGCTGATTCAAAGTGAATCTCATGACAAATGTGGTACTTCTCACTATCATGGCTGAAAATACAACATGCTTACCCTTTTTCTCAGAACATAACATGACAACTCAACACCATACCTTCCTCTTCACTGCTCCCAATGTAAAAGAAGTGTTAAATGGTCAAAAGAAGAACCTGTAACATGTACCAATGATGCTCCAAACTGAAAATCAGCATACCATGTGACTAAATCCTTTTGTAAGCATGCTAACATGTCCTCAAACAAACCAAAAATGTACATTACAGCAGTGTGAACATTAAGCATACACATATTCCTCTTGGTTGCCAATTCAAACATGAATAGATGATGCTCATACCTTCCTCTTATGACCTCAACAATAAAAAACTGAATTTTATCAAGGTATGAGAACAATAGAATGTCCATCTTAATCATCTCATGAGCACTAGTAAATACAAACAACTTGTTATTTACTTCTTCATACCATGTAGAGGGATGACATCTCACTATTTTTGATGCACCATGCATATAAGAAAAAGAGAAACCATAATTCATGCATCCATAAACCATATCACCGTAAACCCAAGGAACTTCAAACCTTTGATTGTGCCCATGTACCTTCTTTATGGATAAAGAAAATAAATCTAAAATATCATGCTTGGGGCTGCTCATTACATTTTCGTACCATAAAACACCACTTCTCACCTTGTAATTATGTACCTTTACTTGACATGTGCATGGAGCTTCCTTGGAACTTGATTCTAGAAGAGAAAGCACACTTATTTGCTCCCTAATAACCGCTGTTATACACAGGCCAGCAAGCTTACTATCATGATTTTCATTTGTAGGAGTCTTAGGCATCCCTTTCCTTTTGCCATGTTGACACTTATGCACCCAAGTGTTAGGAGCAAAAACATCAACAATAGTATGACCAAAATACCTCTTATCCATCCATCTAACATGCTCATACCCATATTCATCAAAGCTCAATATATAAGGAGGAAATAGACATGAATAATCATACCTTGGGCTGCCCCCAACATCTACAAAACTCAGAATTTCTGAGTTTAGGACAGTGCTCTTTCCCTCATCATTTTCTTCATCTAAACCCCTTTTTTCTCCTTCACCAATGCTCATGTCATGTAGGAAATGACTTGGAGTAACCATGAGACTCATACTCCCTTCTTGTCCTTCAAATGGCTCATGATGGAGGTGAATGCTTTCCTTCAAATCTGATTTTTCCTTTTTATCATGCTCATCAACAACTTCATCATTAGTACTAGCCAAATCAAACTTGGAATAATTTATTACCTCAATGTAGTTGTTAAGTGGTTTCCTTTTATGTGGAGGGAGATATGGTGAAATAGACCCCTTTAGGGCCATATTGAGGTCTACCCTTGGCTGCCCCTTTGAAGCTTGTGTTTGATCACTCAATAGTGACCTTGGCTGCTCCTCCTTCACTATTTTTGCTGCATATGTACAGCAGTACCATACGGACCAGCAAGCTGAGAATGGTCTAGAGTGCTCAGAAATGTCTCTTCTTCTTTCCTATCATTCATCCCCTCATCCTTGCATTCATTGCCAATCCAAGTAGCATTAGTAACAACAAAAGAATGACCATGGATTACCTCTTGGCTACCTTCATTTTGCTTGTCCATGCAAGCTTGCAAATCATATTTCTTTCTTTCCTTGGACTCCTCTCCCATAACCATTTTATCAACATGCATGTGATCAAATGAAAGCAAAGAAACCTCTCTCATCAACAATGAATTTTTACCCCCATCTAATGGCTCTTCTTCCTTCACTTCCTCTTGAGTTAAATCTGATTTCTTCTGGCACATATTCAAACCCATGTAATCATTAGATGCCAATAATGTATCATTAAAAACAAGAGAGCTCATACCTTGGAGAATCATAGTTTTTACTTTGCTTGAACATTGCTCTAGAACACCCTTGGCAAGTGTATGAGCAACACGTGATGCCTCTTGACTCAATCCTTCCCAAGTAGTGATAGCAACTGTGGTGGGGGTTCTCATATTCATTTAACACCAAAGACATAATGGTTTGCATGGGAACCAATACCTCTTGAGTGTGATCATCATGTACAACATCAAGGAACACTTCAAACATGTGAGAAACAAGATCATTACATTCTAGGTCCATCATTATCACACAAGATCTCACCTTTGCCATAGTGTTTAAAATACTAACCCTCTTACCAAAGCAAGGGCTTGCAAGGTCCCAAAGGCCTTGGAAACTTCCCACCATGACCTCGAATATGTCTTCCATGATGGCATCACTATACGGCAAGTTTGGGGCTGCAATCCGCATAACTTCACTAATGCAAGTGATGACCATAATTCTTATTTCCCCATCTTCATGATCCAACAATTCGTGCCTAGCCAACTGCATCACCAAGGAGTCTAAAATTGGAGACATAGAGCCATAATCTGATTGCTCTATCAAGCATAAACAACTCACTATCTCTTCAAGAGTGTTGAGCAATACACTCTTCAAAAATGAAGGCCTCTTGAGCCTTTTCCCAAGCTTATATAGCTTGGCCCTCAAACCTCCGTCACTAGCAAGATCCATGATGTACTCTACAAACAAACCCACAAGGATGGAAGAAGGTTGCTCTGATACCACTGTAATATCCCCTTCTAGGACAAGTTAGAAATTAATACAAATCTGATCATACACAGCTGAAAACAATTAATATTCAAACCCTAACTGCTGCAATTTTCAAAAATTAATTCCGCTTAACCGTCCAAGCAAAAATCTTCAAACTTTGGATTTTGGGTCACAAAAATATGAAGAACAATATCCCAAAACCAGATTTTGCACAGCCAACATGAAACCCTAATTTTGACCTAAAAAGTAGGTCGCCCAGCACTTTTAGGGCACCAAATCTCCTCCAAAATTTATGAAATCGCTTTCTCCTTATCTCTCCTAATTTCTACAACCAAAACCAATATTAATCTGACCCCAAAACGCATATCTGAAATAAATATTAATTTATAAGAGCTAGAAATCTCATGCAGACAATTGAAATCTTCTAAAATTCCTAACTCCTTCAATACTTAGAGTTTTTACATGAAATAAATTGCAAAATAAAGTAGAAATAAAGATCTTTCCAATGAACTAACAAACTGAATTTTTTTCCCACTTTGAAACCAACTCGATCTAAAAACCAATCGCTAGGATTAGGGTAAATTTATTAAATAATTTCCAGCTCATACAACCCTTCAAAAAACCCTTAAACAATCAACCCTTGATCTGAAATAATTTATTAGACACAACAACAAATAGATCTAGCATAAATTACTTCAACATATGAAAGATCAAACCCCAATACCAGTTGTTATGGCTAAATAAATTGCAGCAACAATAATAGTCATAAAATTACTTCAAACCCTTCACAAAAATACAGATTTATCATCCAAATAAATGCGCCAATACCAACACAAGAGATCACAATGAAGAGAACAATAAAATCTTCAATATCTTCAACAATGGATCCAAATGAAGCTTACAACGAGAGAGCACAATGCAAGAACTAGGGCATACATCCCAACTCCAAGCATTGAGCATAAAATAAATATCATCATAACATAAGTCTAACAATGATCCTAGCACCCCTTTTATGAGCAAGGAGGCACAAAATTCGAAATCCCTAGGAGAGGGAAATTATTAAATAAAATTATCCCTAGGTGTGACGTCCCCTTTTAAAAGGGTGATTTTAATATTTAAAAGCCACCTAAATATTATTTAATTAATTCCCCTTTTTAATAATTACTTGCTCCATAAATATTAAATAATTAAATAAATATTGCTTTATAATGTCAAATGATTAAAATCACTCTCCAGGCAATATTATAAAATTATTTAATATAATTTTCCCCTTGCAACATCCCTAAAGCCCACGGGGAATGATAGGTGAGGGTCTTCAAAAATGGGGACATTACACCATCCCCGATAGATTAATCTTTATGAGCGTGCATACAAAGTATACTAATGGTTTCTTTCATCTATCAAGGATAGTCAAATATTGCATTCTAAGTGTCTACATGGGTATCTATCATTGAATCCCATCAGCATCCTACAACTTAGATCTTGATGAAATCATGACAAAGTGTAATCGGCATCTTACACTACTTGGCAAGAGTTTTAGAGACATGTATGCCATACTCGGTTCCGTGAAAGCACACTCGTCGTTAGGAACTTGAGTTCCACCATATTAATTTTTGTTATCTAGATTAGGACTAGATAGTGTAAAGTTACATACAAGGTTCCAATTCAAATCAGCTCGTGCATGGCTAAGTGCCACAATGTCGACTTAGGATGACTAAGGGAGAGTAAGCGTCTCGCAATGATTTGCATCATTACGGGTTGTTCCCTTTCATGTAGTCATCATAGGATGACCTTAGGTACTTAACCTTGTAGTACAATCCACATTCATACCTAGGATTTTACATGCATCTTAGTGCATTACAACCTTCTCATTTAGAGGAGCTTGACGGGTGAACTCGACATAGCAGATGCTCCACAATAGCCAAATAATGACCATAGTCATTAAATGGATACTACATAGAAGCGATCATAGTGAGATGGCTCACGAGTTCCGCTAAATGGTAATGTCATATCTTATGAAGTTTAGATTATTTAATTAAGTTACGACATAATCTTTATGCTTACTAGATACATACTTAAACCATCCTACCGCATTAAATTTTCCAATCTAATACCAAGTATAATATCAAGAGCACAATGTCATACCATAGAGATCACTTAAATAGATTAATGTCCAACGAATAAACAACATATTATATTATACTTTATCCTTTATATATTTAAATACAACATGTTTGAATATCTTCCATTTAATATACTACACTTAGTATTTCGGCATATATATATATATATATATATATAAGAAAATGTGGCGGTTAGAATGAAAAATATAAAGAAGAGAGAAAAGGCCGGGGTAACAAAGAAGGTGAGGCGGCAGAGGTCCTTTCCAATTTGAAAAATGGTGAGTCTTCTAAGGGAAGAGTATCACCAAAGACAAAACCAGGGACATCAACATGAAGGTTCGTTTGGCTAGCATGGAAGTCTCTATGGACACCATTCTCAAAAGTCACTAAAGATTTGGTGCAAGAAATGCAAGAGTGTCAAAGGAAAGTGGTCATACATGAAAAAATATTAATGGCCTCAAAGAAGAACTCTTTATGTAAGAACAAAGGATTTTCATCATCCCGCACAGGTGATTTAACAAATATTGGAATTTTTAAAACCCTAATTTTGAGTCATGATGCAAATATAAGTAACAAAGTACATATTTGACCCAAGCAATAAGCTAAATGAATTTGAAACCCTAAGTGTAAGAGAGGGAATATAATACTTAGCTAATTTTGCAATTAATCCTGAAGTTTTCTAGACTTGAAAAGCGATGAATAGGAGAAGGAAAGCTGTCGCAACTATACTCAAAAAATTGTGTGACTTCCGGATATGCCTAAACTAGGGTACCTAGATTAGGTTAGGGGTGCCTAAGCATTGGATACTGATTCTAGGCACCCATGACTACGCAGAACCTTAGAAATTGATTTCTCTTGTGTTGTACTAATGTCACTAACCTTCATTGTTTATCTCTTATATGTCGCACTATGCTCATAGAGTTCGTTTGTAACCTGCAAAACAAATGATCTCTTGTAAAACCCCAAAACACATCAAATCTCAAAAATAAAAAGGTGCAAATGGGGATTCAAACTGACCCCGGAAGTCACCCGATAAAGTGAGCTTATAATCGAGTGTTTCACTACATTTCAGACTCCATGTAATTTTCATGTGTGTGTGTGTGCAAGAATAGTTCCCTAGGTGCCTCTTGTGCAAGATGCACTTGAATAGCCAGTAATAACTATATGTAACAATGTAATTAGATGTGTGGATGTCAAAATGAACTTCCCCTCTTATGCATGTATGTAGAAAATGCGGTCCCTTGTCCCTTGAGTGAGTGCTAGATGGATGGTTTGATGCTCTTAGAATGGATTTGGATGTAACCTTAGGTGGTGATAGTAGATGCTTAGAGCTTGGTCCCTATTATGGTCATATAGATTTATATTTATACGATTCCCTTAGTTGAATTTTTAATTAATAAGCTGGAAGGCCAGCCCATAGGAAAATAAGATGCTAAAAATATAAAATATGCCCAAAAGGAGTGATTAAAGTACAAAAGGTTGGGGCGCCCAGAGGGGATGAGGGTGCACAGGCATTGGCGTCCTAGCTAGGCGCTAGTGTGGACATTTTCATAAAAGTTGAAGTACTAAAGTATCAACTAGATTGTATGGTGTAAGAGGTCGAAAGAAGACATGAAACATATTAAAAAAGGCCAAAGATAGCTATTGATTGCTAGTTTTCTCTCTTAGAAATCATATGAATAGTAGTATATGACTAAGACCTAGATATGTACCCAAAGTACATGATTTAGTGTCTACATCAGATATCTATACTTTAGAATTGTGAATCTCCTAGAAAAGGATGTGTCTAGTCCTTAGCAGCTCGGATGAGGAGGAAGAGATCACGGTTACTAAGGAAGGTGATGACTAGGGGACTCTAAAGACTAAGGATTTATAGAACTTGGGTCCAAGCTCCAAAACTAGAAGCAAGAAGAAGGAGAAATGTTAGCTGACTTCAGGCTAACTATTTCTTTGTTTTGTTTTTTCTTTTTATTGGATCCTTTGTCATATTATCTATTTTTTCTTAATAAATGTTTTAAAGGTGTTTTGTTCTGGTCTCTCTTTGAGCTTTAGTCTTGGCCAAGCTTTTTTGATCGGGTCTTTCCCTGGTTCCTTTCCGAGTTCTTTTGTTGTCCTAGCTCCTTTTTCTTAGCATTGCACTATGGGTTTTTGGTTTCCCTTCAAAACCAGTCTATTTACCTAATCAAAATATATATATAAGGTTTATACAATATAAAATGAATATACAAATATATATATACATACATATTTGAACATATATTTTATATTGATATAAATTTTATACAATATAAAATAAATATTCGAATATATATATATATATATATATATGCACATAATAGTTAAAAGAGGTTTAGAGGGACCCTCACCCTATACAAATCCAAGATAAAATTGAAAGAGGGTTTGAAAACCCGTAAGCGAGGATCACGAGGGACGACGTGCACATCAATGGACGTGCAAACGACAGCGTGAAGAGATCTCGGGAGGAGCGAGCATCAACCGAATGTGCATGCAAAGATTTGACAAATGGGTAGAACCTGGTTAAGCCATAAAACTCTCCTTTATCTCATAGATCAAAAGACGTGTACATATAGGAGGTGTTGAGTAACCCACAGTGCTACAATCATGACAACTCGAGTAGAGAGGGGGAGTTGCATTCCCCGAATAGAAGTGTAACTCCCAATGATGCATATGATGCACTGACGCGCTGACGCACTGACTCGCTGATGCACTGACGCGTAAGGGAATCTCATAATGACCCCTAAATGACACATGGTCCTATGATCTCAACTAAGTGATATGACTCACCTAATGATGTGGAAATAACACACACCAACACCCCTCCTTCATCGTAACTTAAGATGCGGTGGTAAGTCAGAAAGGAGAAATGGATCACGACACAAAGCCTGATGAGGTACCCATGTACAAGAAAGAAGTCCCAAGCAGTGAAGGAAAACCCAGTGGGAAAAAATCCACCACAAGAGAACAAAACACTCTCTAATCTAAGAAAGATGCCAAAGATGGGTCCCAGCTATAGACAAGCCTGAAAAGGTACCCATGTACGAAGAGGCAATCTCTCGGAAAGAAGAAGAAGAGAGAAGAAGAGGGAAACAAGAGGAATGCAGAAGATGCCATGGATGGATCTGAACTCTGCAGCTCTAGGAAGTCTCCCAGAAGAATGTCAATGACGATATCCTCTACCTCTGGACTGAAGAAGAGTCACCCGCAATGAACTGTGTGCCTGCCCTTAGGAAGGAAAAAAATGACATGTTGAAAGTCTGCCCACTCCACAAAGGAAATCAAGGCAAGAACACGAAGAACTCGAGTGCAGTACTTTGAAGTGTGACATAGGTCTAGCGAGTGAGTGCAAGGAACCAAAGGTAATGCCAAGTGCGTAGAAGCTGTCGAGTGAAGAGGAACACTTGTAGAAAGGATGTCCAAGTGATGTGAAGGGAACAAAAGATCCTCCACAATGAGAAAAGGGATTCATAGGCGAGGGTGGATCAATGAAGGTCTCCAGAAAAGTGGAAGTGCTAAGAGTCCCAGAAGGAGAACTCCCAACAACAGAGATGATGAACTCCTCTGAAACACCTGTAGATGGATGAGGGACCTGTAGATCATCACAAGTAGACTCTGCGAAAACATGACTAAGGTCGAGTGCGAGATACTCTTCCCAATGAGGTGGCTCAACAAACAAAAGAGTGATGTCAGATAGGTATGAGTCATCCAATGAAGGTAGAGGAGTGAAATGGGCCTCACACACTTTGGAAGTGGAAAGGAGGAGGCAGTGTGATGACTATGTGAGGCTGGGTAGGGATCTTGCTTGATATACGATGAGATGTGGGAAGTGTCAACACTCTACGGAATAGTGAGAGAAAGAGGAGAAAATTCCTCTGTAGTACTCTCAACATCGAGGCTGGATGCACAATCCTCGTCATCGGAAGTAGAACCAAGTGAGCTGTGTCGATGGAACTGCTATCATCACATGAAGAAATGGAGGAGATAATCGAATGAACAGCGGCCAGAACAATGGCGGTAGTATGTGAAGGGTCTCCATAGAAGGACCGAAGAATGCTCCAAACACGGTGAGGTGGATGCGAGGCGCCACGTGAAACCAGAGAGAGCGAGATACATACATCATCATGTGACCAAAGACATGGTCACAAGTGTCGAGGAAGTCCTCCAGGATGACGATGATCGGCGGAGTGCGAGAACCGGCCCAAGCAAGAAGGGTAAGAGACCCTCGTGGGCGAAGTAACATTCCATGGAAGCATGCCAAGCTGAATAAGTCTCTCTCCCGGTGAGAAGTGGCGGAGGCTGTAAGGTGATTCTATGGTGCTCACATCTAGAAAGAGCACTCTCCATGATGAAAAATGCAAGATGCAAGGTGCACAAAAGCAAGACGTCGGACTCGGCCGATAATGCGTCTGCATGTGTAGGCCCAAGAGTACAAACAACCCCCCCAGAATGCGGCACTTTATAAAAGTAGTTTGTTTACAAAAATAATAATCCCATCACATAACGTGTGAAAAATCATGCAACTTTGACCATGGAAGCGCTCGAAAGCGGCGAGTCAAAAGTTATCGCATTAAAATGATTCCCGCAATCGATGGAAAAATGCACTGACACTTTCGCAAATGCATTAAAAAAGTGCACGAAACGGGTGCAAAGGGTATTGTGTGGGTACTCATTGGAAATGGCATCAAAATTCTAGTAGGGGTTTGTTTTGACTGTGAGGGGGTTAGCCTCCTGCCAACCCCGGACCTCGCCCTCCGTCTTCGACACACGTAGGAAGGGCATGATACAAGCAAAATTAGAACCCAGAAATTATTACAATGCCATGAATAATGTTTTTATCCTCAAAACATCAAAAAAGGGATTGTTTTAACCTATAAACAATGTCTAAAAGGGAAATGTGGGGGCCCACGTTGAAGTCGGGTGGAGAGCAGCTAGCTGTGGAAGCCCACGTGGAGAGAGAGAGGCCCAATGCATTGAGCTGCTTGATGTAACCACTGTTTTGTAGGTTGGAGAGAGGTGGCCACGTGCTGGGCTGTTTGGAGAAGTTACCAGCCAACAAGAACAGTAACCAATGCAGCTTGTAACCGCCAAGGAAGACAACAAATCAAAAAATGTTTTGTAATGCCGTGCAAAAAAAAACATTTTTCAACTCATGTGGTGGGTTTGAAAGTTCTTTGGAGTCATTTGGAGGAATTTGTGTTGGTGAGTTGAAGCTGCTGCAGAGGTGCTGGTGGTCCACGTACTAGAGGTTTGAATGCAGCAAAGGCCTCCAAAAAAAATGGGGTTCCAAAAAACGTCCAGCAGAGTGAAAAAAATGTTTTCCAAATGTATTGCAGCAAAAAACATTTTTCAACGCATGTTTGAACCAAAAGTAGGTTGTTGGAGTTGCTGGTGGTTGTAGGAGTCCACGTGCCAAGTGTTGCAGGTCCACGTTGGTGTAAGGTGCTGGTGGATCAGATTGAAGACCCCAAAAACACCAAAAATGGCCAAAAACGCCAAAACGGCTGAGCTGTTGGGAATGGAGCCACAGGTGTAAAGTGAAACCACAGGTCTGCAACATCCACGAGTAGGTAGACCACATGTAGGTAGACCACGTGAAGAGAACCATGAGCAGGTAGATGGGCAGGAAAGAACCAGGCATGAGCAAGAGGTTCTCGTGAGCCGTGGAGCCAAACACGAGCGGTAGTGGCCAGATCAACGCATGTCAAGCCGGATGTATGAGCAAAGCACCATCGAGCTAACAATGCACCAAGGAGTAAATCAACCACGCCCAATCGAGCTACTAGAATGAACAATGCTGCAAATGCCAATGGGAAAAACAAACTTCTGAATCACCCTAATAACCCATGAAAAAACTGTGATTGAGTGCAAACCGAGGTATGAAACCCGAATCAGTGCAAGTAGAGCACGGTCGGAATAACCATTACGACACACGCAACGAGATCTAGATATCACGCCGGAAGCGAAAAACACGCACAAAAATGCCGATGAGTGCACGGATCCACAAGATCCACTCTGATACCATGAAAGAGGGTTTGAAAACCCATGGCGAGGATCACGAGGGACGCGTGCACATCATCGCGGACGTGCAAAGCGGCAACATGAAGAGATCTCGGGAGGAGCGAGCATCAACCGAATGTGCATGCAAAGATTTGACAAACGGGCAAAACCTAGTTAAGCCATAAAACTCTCCTCTATCTCATAGATCAAAAGACGTGTACATATAGGAGGTGCTAAGTAACCCCCAATGCTGCAATCATGACAACTCAAGTAGAGAGGGGGAGTTACATTCCCTAGAATAGAAGTGTAACTCCCAATGATGCATATGACGCACTGACGCGTAAGGGAATCTCATAATGACCCCTAAATGACACATGGACCTACGATCTCAACTAAGTGAGATGACTCACCTAATGATGTGGAAAATAACACACACCAACAAAAGCGTGGAATCGATCTAGATACAGTGGAGCACAAAAAGAACAAGGTCTAGATAAGACAATATAACCACCCAAACAACAAAATAGAAACAAAGAGACCAAGACCCGGATAGATTCCGAAAAGAAAACCAACCGACTAATCGACTCGGCCCAAGAAGTCGATTCAATTCAACGAAAGGCTCGGGCCCGACCCAAGGAGGAATTTATAGCAAGGGAGCGAGACCTCTAGATGAACCATGGAATCTAGAAGGATAACCGCATAATAAGTCCAAAGCAAAGTGTAATAATTTCCATTTAGATGGCCAATGTTTGAGAGGGTCCAATAATCTGTCCACATTAATGCTAGGAATCTATAAATGGACAACATCGTTAGACCTACTAAACTATAAAATTTTCCCTACAAAAACCATCACACATTGGAAAGCGATCCTTCGGCTCCAAGAAACACTTTCTGTCAACAAGGCTCACGATACATCTATAAATCGAGACAAACACGGAAGGGAGGATAAGGAAATGCTATTAAGCGCCTCCAACCCACACGATGAGAGGGACGAATGAAGAACCATCCAATACACAAGGTTGTCACTTTATCATAACTGATAAAAAGTAAATGGCCAACAAAGGTTGCAGAAACCTCTGCATTAACTTTGGATGGACCAACATCACCCATTTATATGTCACCTAAAATATCCATGACAACCTCCAAAATAACAATAAAAGTAATATGAAAAATATGCATAAGCATATTCTTAGATATAGCCAAATAAAAGCTAACCTCCCTTTTAGCTCCCCTTGAATTTCAAGAATCGGAAGCAAGGATCCTCCATTAGAAATTAGACTAAATGGAACATATGAGAAGGAACCGCCAACCCGGCCCAATAAAAAAACCGCCACGCGTTGAAGTGAGAGAGAAAATGTAAGTGAAGCGAGGGGATTAATGTGTCTTATCCTTACACAATAATGGAAAAATCGGGGGCCATTCCTCCTCACTCACTGGGAAATGATTTTGAATGAATGTTGTCACGCATCTGCATTTAGCCAAGTAATTTGCACAAACATTCCCCTCTTAGTAAATGTGACATATGCTCTAACCATTAATACAAGCTAAAAGGTGAGGACCTTTCTTAAGAAAAATATTAAACTTCTAGGAAAGGGAAATACCTTTTTGAATAATCTTGATAGTAATAAATGTCTAGTTTATTATAATAATAATAATAATAAACTAGACATTTACCCTCAATCTAAAGGTTTCTTCATTATTGTTTTTAATGAAACACCTGATAAGGATGAGATTTTTGGTAAAGTTTGGGATTTTCAATCCCATTTTTTACTGATGAAACCTTGGTTCCCTCTCTTTAACCCGATGACTGAAACTTTCTATGTTAAGCCTGTTTGGGTCCATTTACCAAATTTGCCCCTCCAGTTTTGGAGTGAGAATTGTTTTCTTTGTCAATTGGGAATACTCTGGGTAAATTTCTGGCTATTGACCCAAGGACTTCGGCCTATGACTACACCTCCTATGCCCGTATATTGGTGGACTTGAATATTTTTGTAGATTTCCCGCATCAATTGAGCTCAAAGTGGAGGACAAGATTTGGATTTAGAATTTAGACTATGAAGGGTTTCCCTTCAAATGTAGAACTTGTTTCTCTCTCGGACACTTAGCTTCAGATTGTCAGGTTGTGAGGAAACCTGTCAAGAGTAGAACCTCGTGGTGGAAGAATTCTGACCCTTGTCATTTGGTTGTTAAAGGTCCATTGGATAGTGATTTAGAGGTGGATTTAGAGAGTGAGGATGATTCAACCTCTAAGAACGAGGAGCCTACTCCTCATTATTCTTCTACTTCACTTGATGGAAACTCTCCAACTTTAGTTTCAACAGAGCTCCAAGTTCCTATGGAGAAAGAGGACTTTGAAATACCAGTTCATAGAAATGAAAATGAAGATCGAATATCAAAAAGGGCTGGACTACAGTGTGTCAAAAGAAGAAAGGGAAAATTGTAAACGATGCCTTTAAAAGGAATTTAAGATCCCATGGGAAGGGATCTCTTGGTTAAGTTTTTTCTATTTTGTTGTTATTTGTTTCCTTGTTATGCCGCTGGAAGAGGCTGGATCTACTGTTTCTTTAGTGCAATATCTTTGTCTCCATATATATTGGGGGGTCCCCTTAACCCTTTTTACCCTTAATCAAAATAATAATAATAATATGGGAGTCTCCTTCAATCAAGATTTTGGATACCCATGTCAATAGCCAATTTTAGTCCTAAAACTAGGGCTTGTATTTCTGCAAGATTACAAGATCCATCCTTAAGATGGTAAGCTCCCACAATCATTAGATCACCAATTTCATTCCTAATAATGCACCCCACTCCCGAGACCCGTGGTTACCCAAAAAGGCCCCATCAAAATTCTTTTTGCAAAAATTGAGGGCGAGATATCCATCTAGACAACAGTCTTTTCACCTTAATAGACACGCCTTTAGAAGGTGAGAGCTAGACCCATGGAGCTTAATGTTGCCACATAATGTGTGTGTGCATGCGAGTGCGTGCGTGCATGTGTGTGTGTGTGTGTGTGTGTGTGTACGTATGTATGTATATATACTTATACATATATATACATAGCTATACATATACATATACATATACTTATACTTATATATGCATATATGTATACAAATCATATGAATATACAATACATAAAGATATGTAGCTTCATATATTTGATATATTTGTACGTGTTAATATACAAAAATGTATAACTATATATTGACCACATGTGTATGCAAAATATGTATAAACAAAAGATAGCTACATGGATTTGATATATATAAAATGTCCATGCTAATATTTTTACCTTTTTATTTGTGGTTACAGTTGATAATGAACCTTGTTTTGGAAGAAGGAAGGCATGTGGATTTAATATCCAAAGGTATGAAAGTTGTGGAGGGACTAGTGTATCCATCCAAAACTACACTCCAATGCAGAGACATGGGGTATGGCTTATTCGTTGTCATAGTAAGCATTGTAATCAATGGCAAAGTGAGATTGCCATACACAATTGATGATTATGAAACCCTATAAGACGGTGAAAACACGAGATACTTTATCCTTGGAAAATTAATGAAATGATTAAACGAGGTCATTTGAAGTGTCACATGTGGGGGGGTGATGAAATACAAAACATCATGAACAACGATTCGAAAGATACATTTGATATGGATGACCGATTGAATTCGACAATGAAATTCATGGTATCATAACTCCTAAAGACAAAGTTAAATTTTCTACAACCTATGTGGTACTCGGACAAAAGTGTGCTTCAAATATGGTGACATAGCAAAAGGGTTTATATCTCTCGGTACAAGAATAACATGTGATTTTAGGAGCAATGTTGGGACCCATGTAGTTTTTGGTTTTGTAGAAAAGATTATAACTACATGCAATGATTTTTATCTAAGGCTACAACCCAACAGATAAGTTTCCTGGCCAATCAAAAATATGATGTATCTCAAAACAATGACTACACTATATGCTAACATAAATTATGAATTTCAGGAATCAACCTCCATAAAAATATTGACTACAAATTTGAAATTCAAAAGGGTTGCACCGAAGTTGATACATTTTTGTTCAAATGAGTACAAATTTGTTGTGGAAGTAACAATTACAAATGCCTTTGAAGGAGACATGGTACAGTTTAAAAATGAGATGACAATACATTTGGAGTGCATATTGATAAAATAATCGGCCTATTTGCAAGGGTTGCTCTCTATATCTAAAGGATCTCTCATCGATAGCTTGTTGGCAGTTGGCCCATCAAGATGGCTCGATTATTGAAGTAAGGCTAAAATAAATTTTAGAAGAGGTTTTGGTAAACATGTAGAGTTCATTTGAAGAGCCACTACCTCAACTGGTATATCTAATTTTAATTGATTCCTCCAAATGCAGTAGTTATGAAAAGTTGATAAAAAGATCTTACAACTCCCAACAACGCCAAAAGTTAAATACTACTCCATAGTATACTAAATTCAGGAAAAATGGGAAAAAATAGATCAATTCTTGTTTGAAGTTGAGAATAAACCTTGTTGCAAGGAAGGATGTCTCTCTAATATATGTCTCAGCTTCTTTCAATGCGGTTGGAAGACTACTCTAGGGATGGATGAAAATGCCATTGAATTTTTTTCTTCAACACATTCACTGCAAATGATATCGGTTCTGATGGAGGCCAAACTTTGGGGAAAACTAAAAATAAATTGAATTTTTTTGGAAGGGATATATGTCAAAATGCATGTTACATATGTCATCGGATCCCAAAGATAACCTATTATGGCTAAGGTAATCTTGGATGAATGGTGAGAGGCGGGCAATAAATAGTAATAAAAAAATAAAAACAAATGCCAAGTAGTATTACAACAATTTCTTTGATATTCAAAATGGTGGAGAGAAATTATGATATATCGCCATGTATGTCTCGATCAATGGGACAATATGGAATCAAGTAATAATGAGATTGTTTCTGCGTCCTAAAAAGGTGTAACGAGGGCTTTTCATTGTTGAACCTTCCTCTAATGTCACAATCAAACCTCAATAAAATATAGCAAGAACATTTCTCCCATGTTTTGATTACCAAGAACAACTTCTTTACCAAATGTGATGAGTGCACAAAGCTTAAGAACAAACGTGCAACCACCTCATGTCTAGAAACACCGGCATAGGTAGATCAATGTCGAAATGACATAATGACTACATTCAAAGTTGTCATGTAAATTACTATGCCCATAGAATGGAATCATAGGAACAACCTAATAGATTTTTAGCATTATGCATGACAAAATGGACAAGATGAAAATTGGTGTACCAAGGATGAGAAGAAAAGTAAATTCAATAAGCAATGTTATTAACCTCCCCATCACTTTGATTGGTATGCTGATACATGGACAAAAACTGGGGGTTTTGGACACTACGGCCTTCCTTTTATTGAGAAAGGAGTAAACTTCACAATAACATCATTAGTTGTGTGTATCAGGAGGTATAAGAAATAATAGTTGAGGACTATGATGATTTATTAGATAGTAGTGGGACATGAAAACACCCATTACATGATGTACTATTGCAAAATGATGTGTATGAAAAATGCAAGGAGTAAAAGTAGAAAAATGTATAGTCTCATGCAAATAAGATTAGAAGAAGATGTATAGGTTCATTTATAAAACAACCACTATTTCTCTACTTGTAACAAGATAATTCTTTAAGTGACAACAAAAGTCATACCTTGTTTGCATTTGCATTCATGTTAATAGCCAAAAGGGTTTTCGACATAGTGTATGTAAGTTTCTTTCTAGTGGGTCAAACATATGATGATATAAATGGGACATTCGAGTGATTATCAACATCATTCTGTAAATTAGAAATATTCTCTTTGTTACAAATCATGGAATCTTATAGAACATGCCAAGAGGGGTCCAATACATTCACTCCATACCTTATTCAAGAAGTCTATGACTTTAAGGCCTTTTGGAACCACACTTGTTAGATGGAAACTAAAAGATAGTGGGTATCAACAAACCAAAGATGTTTAAGTTCCATGTTGTCAACAACATTCACATGATGGATTATAAAGCATCAATAATTGATGCTTTATGGTCTCAACCAATTGAAATCTGGAAAATAGTGGGTGGGAAACCATATTTTCCTTAAGGGAATCCTCCATTGACACCCTTTAAAGAACTAAAAAGAGATGACAACCCTATAAAGAGGCATTCATGCATACATTACACATTAAGAAGAGTTCGACAGATGGAGGTGAAGCATTATGGAATCCAAAGACAACATATTGGAAAAATGTTTTGCATGCCTTGGATAACCTCTTTGTCAATTTTAGCAAGATGAGGAGAGACTTTTTTGGCCAAAAGAAATCCAAGATAGCAAAATGCATGATCATATAATGAGATCCACACCTCTTCGCATGGATAACTACTATAGTCAAAATGTCCTTTCAAATAAGGATATATATGTTGGACCTATTTGTGATATACCTCGAGACGAATTCAATCCAATAGTGGATGTGAATGATGGGCAGATGATACTAGTAATACCAACTGATGATAATGTACCTATATGGATGGGTAGGGTAGAAACGAATTCCAATACAGGATGTTCACAAAAAGGCTCAAAAGATAAGGGTAAGTTGGTGGGAACCCACAAGAAAATAAAATATAGAAAAACAAGTATCAAGAATGCTTAAAGAAAAATCAATGGTGGAGAAAATCAAGGGAAACATTAGAGATTGAAATAGACAACATCATCTGGGCATGGACACCAAGTAAAATATGGAAATGAGATCAAATAAAAATACCAAATTGGGGACATGAATCCATTCAAACATACCTTGCACAACTTTAAGAACCCTAATTAATGCATTGTAGTTAACATTGGCTAGACTACATACCCTTAAGAGGTATCAAGCCTTATGTAGTTCTCATTACATTGACCCCGAAGGTATTGATTTCCTTTGGAAATACACTATCAAATCAACATGTTTAATATTAAACTTTCTTTGTTATTCTTTATTATTTATAGAACAAAAAATCCTAAAGCAACTGCTAAACTCTAAAATTTATTACCTTGTATACAAGTAGTTAACATTGGTCGATTATCTTGTATTCAGAAATGTCTAATGACCACTGAGTTCCATTACTATGATTTCTATTTTATAAATAGATAAAATCAATGTTAAAAGATGTCAAAAATGGTGCTTCACCACATACCCTCAAATGGGATAGTGTCTTGTGTAACTTAGCGACCACTAGCCTTATGTAATCCCAATAGATTTTCCAAATTTATGAATGTGAAATTAATTCAAGTCTTTATTAATATAATCAAGTCTCAATGCAAAAACAACTTCAGTCTTCATTAATTAGCTTTAATCGATGGAATTCTTCATACAGATCAAATTAGCGAGAAAATTCAGTGACCCGAGATGTGGGATAATTGAATTTGTATTCCATTACATATTCAATTTAGAGATTCTTTTTGTAATTTTGCATATATCATTGATAATGAATTACAGATTCAAAAATTTCTTTCGACTTGTTTGACCTAATTTGTGGAGATTTTTATCGGTGCCCCTTGACTTAATTAATGGAAATTTATGGAATCGATTATAACAAATTTGGAAACTTGTAATATAGAAATTGGAATCCAATAATAGCGAAATTAGAATCTAAAAATAGAAAAATCAGAACTCCATTAAATACGATTATAACAATATTGGAATCCAATAGTATTACTAACAAAAGCAAATAATAGTAATAATGAAATACAATAGTAAGAAAAAGGAGTCCATTATACACAAAAATGATAAATTTCCACCAAAATTTGTTAGAATGGAGTTTAGATTCACATCTAAATGGCCTAATTTATTGAAATTAAGGTTTTTAGAAGAAACCTATGGTAGTTAATGAGGAGTATGGTAAGAAGTTAGATGTCTTTGTGTTTGATCTACTCCATAGACAACATACAACATTGTCTCTCCACCCACGTGAATCCATTTTACACTGAACTACCTCCAATGATCTCGGCCTCAACCATTTTGAAGATAAAGTTGTTGAATGGTGATATAGTCACGTAGTGTAAGTTGAGTATTTTTATATTGGTTTTGTTTTATTAATATTTAGTCTCATATTTTCAAATTATTAAAAAATAAAAAAATTGCCTTACGGACTCACTTTTAGTGGAATCTGATGTCTAATGAGTTTCATCTTTATGGGAGGGATAAGATGAAGAATATTGTATTATGATGATTGCAAAGAAGGAAAATATGCCTAGCTTCAAGGGCTTTGCCCTTAGACTCAACATGTACCGCAACAGGATGCACACCTTGGCCATTTCCCCAAGGCCCTATAAGGGGTGTTTCCCTTAATCCCACTAGGGACTATTGCCACAAGACTTTACATTGTGGAATTTCATAGCCAAAATAAAAATGGCGGGGGAGCCATGTCTATAAAATATGGTGCAAATTTGATTTTTAAATTCCCTATTATATAGTAACTATATATTAGAGCTTGGAGGAAATGGAGGCTGGAGGACATTCAACGTCCTCTCGTCACCACTAATGACAGGATGCATATCATATTTGGTGGCATGTATTTTTCAGGTGATTTTTGAGTTTTTTTTTACGATGTGTTATGTTGATATGTTTAGAGTACCTATTTTGTTAATGTTTTCATAGTTTCAATTCAAAGTGTAGTATTTAGAATAATAACAAATGTACATTCTTCTTGAAGTGTTATAAGTGGGGAAATTCAAAACATAATTTTATGATGGGAAAACATAGTGGAAATCTAAAGCACAGTGTCTTTGCTGCAACATCATGATACTTGTTTAGGTTGTTGGTTATCCTATAAAACCATCTCTGAGGTTGTTGGTTATCTTGTCAAACCATTCTTATAAGTTGTTGGTTGTCATGATAAAACCATCTAGGTTATTGTTCAATCCTATGCAAAACCATTTGCGGAGGTTCTTGGTCAATTATGTGTAAAACCATAATTTTACATGTGTGGAGGATGAAAAAATGTGTGGGTCCCTATTTATACATGGTTGGTTGTTGTATCCATCCATGAAAGCCACCTATGAGAGTATAACTTTTGTGAGTTGTGCGACATTACACATAGATTGAGATCATGAGCAAATAGAGGTGGAACGCTGCACTTGAAGAAGTGAATTTTTTTCTACAATGATCACACTTGGGGAATGTTAGGAAATAGTGTTTCATTAGATTGGTAATATTATTTGTTGTAATATAGCTTGATTTGTTGAGTTGTTATAACAACTCGCATAGATAGAAATATTATGTAATAATATAATAAGGATGAGTGAGTTGTTCACTCATTATAGTTTGGCTAGTTATAGTTGTATCCTTGTTGTAGGAGAAGCCATGTTCTATATTTACAGTGTCTCTCCTCAATAATTAATTAACAGATATGAGTGTTTTATATTGTTCATTCTAAACCAAAATTTACATCTTATTTGTATTTTCAATTTGAATATCTTAAGAGCATCATTTTATCTTCATAGGTCGGCCTTATCATAATATTTCACATATAAAAGGTGATATAAGAAATTCAATGTCAATTTAGTACTCACTTGGTAATTTCACAAGCTCATATTGAAAATATCAATCTAAAACCACTCAAGGCTCTCTTAAATCTTCCAAAACCAAATACACATCACTTAAAGAATCCACTATTACAAATCTGAAGCACTTAACAAGGTAAGAGTATAACTTCCTCCATTTCCAAGCATGAAAATGTCCCTGCAGCCATGTCTTAATAAGAGCAAAGTCACTCTAATATTTTCAAAGGTCCTTAAGGGACATAATGATTTAGTCTAACAACTGAAACATGTTACATCACACCATTGTCATGTTAGGTACATTATCTACTCTATAGTTGGCACACTATCATTGTGTCAAGAGACACAAGGGTACTCATACGGGGTTGTCATAGATCACACTCACACTTACAAATGCACCTAGTAGAACTACTTAAGGCTCAATCCCTCTTAAGGGAATGTAGTACAACACATAGATTGGCTCGGTGTGGTTTGACTTCCAAGGTTAGTCCAACCTCACTATACTAATTTCTAATTTTTAATCTAATTCTTTAATGAAGGGTATTGCATGTATATGGGGTTTACACTTTGTTGTAAGTCATTGCAAGTTATGTGAATAATAACAACATACAAGGGAGCACATTTCTAAGAAAGTGAAGCAAACAAAAAGTTACATAACTAGAATGCAAAAGGGTCCAAGACCATATAGTACCAATTAGGACCATATAAAATTAGGGCAAAACCATACAAAAGTTACAATCTTACACTGGGTCATTTTCCAGTTCTCATCTTAGAAATTAAGCATCTTCGGTCTCATATCAGTTTGTTTCTCCTATCTACACATCTAGATATTCTTTGTTCCATTCTATATAGTGGAGTCTTCATCTCCTCTTATGTATCTAGGTTATTTTTCTATCATATATCGTTGTTGCAAGTATTAATGCATTGTTATGATCGTGTATGATTAATTATAAATTGATTGTCATAATAACCCCTTGTAAAGAATCTGTTATCCATATTTCACCCCGTGCCAAATATTGGATCGACCACGATCCCACATAAGAGGAAACAAAGTCAAAAGGCGGACAGAAAAGGCTTCAAAATTGGCTAAGTATAAAGGTGTAAGCAGAGAATGCCAAGTGTCAGTATGGCACTGATTCAAGGGGTGAATAGAGAAAAGGTTTCTAAACAAGCCCCAGACTGCCGCATGTCCCAGGGGAAAGTAGACCATCGGGAAAAAGTTGGTTCTTTGCCCCTTGTTATCTCAAAAGGGGTAAAAGTTACAAAATGGCCTGCAACTCGCCTAAGGAAAAAGTCAGCATTTGGGCCCGAGTCAAAGCCAAGTAGGGAATCAAAGGAAAGGGAAAAAGATAAATTGCGGACCCGTAGGCCTGATTTTTGTTCCAATCTGGCTGCCACATGTCCCATATCAAAAGGGGACCCATTTTTCAAGTTGTTTTCTGTTCTCTGTATGGACCTAATACAAACTTCGAAGGAGCATATCTATCGACTCGGGGCTCAAAATATTGAAAATCTGAAGTTGTTGGAAAGATCTCGGCCTCACATACACCATGGAGGTCTGAAACTTTAATTTTGAGGAGGTTAGGTAAAGAAAAATGGAGGAAACATCTTCGGGCCTTCAATGCAGGATCCATCTGTCTCAATAACAGATCAGATTCGATCTGTTTCCATCATTTCCTCTTCTTTCAAGGCACCAAATCAAGGAATCATGCAGTAAAGATAGATTTGGGGCATATTTTATCAGAAGCATTAATAGCAGTGGTTGAGCTTCAACCCACTTTTCCCACTTCCCTCTCTCTTTCTTCTCTCTCGATCAAATCTATAAATACAGGGGTAGGATTCATTGTAAAGGGTTGTTCATTCTTCTTCCCTGCCCCCTATCTCTTTCTTCTCCAGGGTCGAATGTGGAGTTTAAGCCTCCTCCCTTGGCTTTGTAATGGAATTTTCTTGCCTCTTGCCCATTAATGGTGTATTGTGTGAACTCCTGGAGCAATAAAATCTATTTCGTGATGCATTTTGTCCATCATTTTCTCATTTTGTTGTCTCTTCTCACCTCTCACCATTACAGGGTATATTGTGCATATCTCTGATGTCCATTGCAGGTTTTGGGAGCTGTGTTTAAGGGGTTTGAAATGGTGTTATGTGTGAACTTTATCCTTAGTCTGTGATACATCTGTCCATCCTCTCTATTGCTCACCTCTCTCTATTTCAGGTAGTTGGGTTTTTGATCAGCAGTTCCCTTTTCTCGATGCTATCACCTCTATAGTGTAGGATTTCTTTATTTTCATGCTCTCTCTCTCTCTCTCTCTCTCTCTCTCATTAGTCCTTGGAATTGTTAGATTAGGAGTAGATAGTCGCATTTCCTTCCTTAGAAGTAGTTTAGTGCTAGGATTAGGAAGAGGAACTAGCCTTCTCTGGAGGATCATTCCCATTTGCAAGTCCCACAGCTTGGGAATGATCCAATGTTATGAAAATCATACCAAATGACCCTGCCTTAGAAAAGCAGATCCATAACTCATTTGGGGGTGTTGTGATTTCGCACTAACATTTTTGGCACGCCGGTGGGACAAGTCTCAAGCACCTTACCACTTCACTTCATCAGTTCGATGTGCTCTTAGGGAAGGTTTCATCCTTTAGAGGCACTTTCAAGCACATTTGGTGACTCCATCTCGGTCAACAACCCATCCTCCGAGTTGCATACCTTTTCCATCCATTTTCTTCTTCCATATCTTTCATTTTCTCACATTCCATATAATGGCAGATGGTCTCGCATATGCATATAATGACAACAACCAAATGGAAGATGTTGGTCTTCCGGAGAAGATTCAAAAATGGAGGTCGACATGGTTTAGTCAAGGGACATAGCACGAATGAAGGCATTCAAGATTGATTACAGGCACCTTGTCCATGGGAAGCCCCTTTTCCAAGACATTACTGACCCTCAAGAGAAGCTTGACTTCATGGTTGAAGTGTTGCCTCGGCTTACACAAAGTGGATTGAGGACATGGGGCTTATGAGCAAAGTGTGGGACAACCTTGTCAATGGGTAAGTCAATCACCAGCTCCCTTCCTTTCATTTTCTCTCCCTCAATCTTTATCATTTCAACAGAGGAAAGAGTCAAGCCCTCACTTGTTGCCCTAAGTGTTGATTTCATTTCTCCATCTTCTAGTCTTCCATCTCATTTCCTTTCCTCTTCCCTTTTCCCTTCTCGAATCTGTGTCCCCCTCACAAGAGCCAAAAGAAATGCCTTCCCCTCTACCAAAAACAAGGAAACAACTAGTGGAGACCCCACCCACCACTCCTCTTGCCTTCCCAAGTCCATGTTGGGAAGGGACTCCAAAAACCAGCCAAGGAGAACATCAAACAGAGGAACCCAACAGAGAAGAAATGATAGAAAATCTGAAGAGTTGGGCTGCTAAATTTGAGTTTTCAAAGGTTCCATTGTTGGTTAATCCTATGGAGGAGGCTGAGGTCAAGCTGCGTGTGGTGGAAGCTCTAACTACAACACAAGTAGGGGAAGAAGGAGCTACTTCTAATCCAAAAGAAGAGGAGTACATTCTAGGCTGTGGAGGAGGACCATACAGTTTCAGAGGCTCCAAGTGTGGAGCAAGCCACAGAAGAACCTTCAGTTCTTCCTCCCACTTCATCCCCTTCAAGCTCTAATGTCGAAGAAGATTTTGAGCTTTCAAACTTCATGTTTGAGGATGAAGGGAACCATGGTGAGTCAATTATAGATTAGGAGGACACCATGAAGGAGGTTGAGCACCTACAATAGGACAATAAGGAGGATTACCTGGCCCGACTTGGAAGATTTCTTTAATGAAGAGGAACCAACCTTCTCTGGAGGATCATTCCCATTTGCAAGTCCCACAGCTTGGGGAATGATCCAATGTTATGCAAATCACACCAAATGACCCTACCTTAGAAAAGCAGATCCATAACTCATTTGGAGGTGTTGTGATTTCGCACTAACAGAACCCTTACATCCTATATCTTATTTTGCACATTGCATTTACATCATGTTATATATTTTAGGGTGTAAAATTTTGGTGAACTTAGGTTTTAATTAAATCTATTGTTTAAACCCTAATGTCCCTAGAGGTCCACTATTTTTAGTTTGCATAGATTTTCTCTTTGTGCCCTTTCGACATAGTGATTGACTTAATCCTCAACCCACCGAGCATACAAAGCTTTCTCCTCTTACTCGCAAGCATCAAGTCATCATGTCTTCCTCTCAAACTCATGTTTTAGGAATACCTTCCATCTTGGATCACAATGCTCATGAGGTGCCTTTGGATGAAGTGGAAACAAATAGTGAACTTTCATTTGATTATGATCATAATGTTGATCAAAATGTGGATCGAGAACAAGTTACACTTGTATCTAGCTTTTATACACAACTTTGTGAAAATACTCATCATATTGAGCCCCTTATTAAGATTCTTCTTGTTGCTAAGGTCAACCATCTAATGAAAGGACCCTTTTTGGCCTACCCCTCGTACATCTAATGTGCATACATCTACCATTCCTACATCTATGATACCTATTTCATTTAAGACACCAAATCATGCACTTCACAGTTTTGTTATGAATATTCCTATGACCATTAATATTCCTACATCTCCTACATATAATTATGTGGTTCATATTCTTTTTCTTTTATCACACAAGCTCTTGAGACGTTTGTTCATACTTTGTAAGCTCAAATATTATAATTACAAAAAGGATCATTTACTTTTATGGATTCTACTCAATTACTTCATAACCCGCTTACAATAGAAGTGGCCTCTTATCCCTTTCCTATTGGTTTTGTTGTTCCTAAACTCCCTATATATGAAGGAAATGGTGTTCCTAAAGATAATCTTTGTACATTATATGTTTCTTTCTTAGATTATGCCTACAATGATGCATAACTTAACAAGATCTTTCCTCTCATAGTCTAAAATGTTTTTCTTTAGAATGGTTTAATGATCTCCATATGCATTCTATTTAGACTTTCACTTTGCCTTGGCTAGTAAATTTCTTGCACAATTCTCTATCAATATTAGAGATAATGTTTCATATGCTCAAATGGATAAAATATGATAAGATTCTAATGAGCACATTAGTGATTATGTTTTACGCTACAAGACTATGCTTACTAAAATGAGTAATATTTTGGCCGATAATGAGCTTCAAGATCTCTTTGCACAAACTCTTCTTACTCCCTTATAAGAATCAATTATCTTTGACAAATTTCATTCATTTGATCATAAATTACATACATTGAAAGAGTGTGGGGATAATATCCTTAACATAAATAAGCTCAAATATGTTGTTCTTTACTACTAACATGTCTAATCATAAGTTTCAAGGAAAACATACTTTCAAAGCAAGCTCAATGATGATAACTACAAGGTTAAAAACTTACTCAATGTTGTATCTTGACCCATGAAACTACAATTTCAAGCTCCTCGATAGAAATTCACATGTTTTCCTTATGCATTGCATCTTGTGTTTCATAAATTACTTGAGTGCAACCTTGTATCTCTCCCTCCACCACTTGTGGTCAATGTAAACATACTTCATGATTAAAGTTTTGATGTCAATTCCCATTAGGATTATAAAAATGTGTTGGTCATACTACTAATAAATTTCTTAAGCTCCACCATGTTATAAATATCTTCTCAATTTGTGTGTTATTGAATAAGATACTCGCACTAAATCTAAGCCTACTAATGATAATGCAAAAATAAAAAAGTTAATGACCCACTTCCTAATCCTAATACTACTAATTATACTTCATAGGTGCACCATAGTCATCATTTTGTAATGCCTCCATCTTCATATGATCACCCATTAGATGTTATGATTGATATTATTACTACTATGACACCTTCTCTACTAGTTATTACTTTTGATGATATTGATATGGCTCACAATCTTGTTTCTAATAAAATTTACATTTGTGATTTTTATGATCAACATCATATATATAGTGTTTTGGTTGATAATACTGCTCAACAAAATATATGCACTCTCAAGTTACTTCGTTCTCTTAGATATACTAAAAAAAAAAAAAATTGATCTTATGGAAAAAATGGGGCACATCGTTCTCCCTATCATAGTGGGCTTCACTACTCTTGATATTCCCTTTTCCGTTACATCTTTTATCCCCTCATGTGATGTATTAGGTTGCCCTTGGCTATGTTATTTTATGGATATCCCTTCTATACTACATCAATGTGTTTAGTTTATTTGCAATCAACAAGTGGTTACAATTAGAGGTATACCACTTAAGGATAGTATACCTAAGTAAGTTGACCAAATAAAATCAGTTATAACTCCCAATCCTAGGGCATATTTGGATAAGTCTTTTAATTCACATGTTACTTATAGTGGGACACTCCTTCCCAATGCATATATGCATAGGTCTACTAGTTCACATGATACTTCTAGTGGATCACGCTCTCCTTGGCCTTTTGCTTGGTCATCTAGGTCACATACTACTCAAGAATATTTCATCTTTGATTTCCTTTGACACGTACTATGGTTTCTACACATCTTATACAAGAGCATTCTTCTTCTCTTCGACACTTATGAGGCTCGTGCCTCCTTCACCGTATGGATCTTGCGTGCCTCCTTATGAGGATATTATTGGGTAGATCTTGTGTTGCCCCCTTTCCTATATATATATATATATATATATATATATATCAATCTACAAATGATAAAAACCTTCAAATAATCACATAATACAAAAAAACATTCACATGTTTGCAAAATTTACAAAAGCAGGACCTATGTATGATTTGATTGACTAGATTGTCATTTTACATATGTTTTTGTCATATTGGGTTAATAGATAACATATATTTCTATTTAGTCGTTACTCACATGCATTCAAGAGGTAAATCGAGCTTGATGCATGACACACATATATTAATACACAATGATGGTGTTTACTTAGTCTCTTCCCACTAACACTACCCTTTGGGGCATCTACTACAATATATAAGTGTTATTATTTCATTTCAATTATTTTACACTTCTTCATTATGTTTGATTACACTTATTGTGTATATGTTATCTTTTGAGCTAGCAAGGCTAACACATGTGTATTGTGAAGTGCTAACATATATTGTATCCGTGCTTTTACTATCACTATTTGTTACACTTGATTATCACATTACATTTATTACTTGTTTATGTGGAATACTTACTTAATTTACTATTTGTTTGCTTTGTATGCAACCTAATTGCCTTGATTATCTTCGACATTGTGGGTATGTTTTTGGTTCTATGTCGATCTTACGTGTATACACTTGCTTCTTTATATGCGACCTACAATGTCTTCTATTGTGATTTTCTTGTGACATAGTGGGTGTTCCATATTTAGGGATTTATACATTTGTAGGACTATTTTATATGTCATTTCTCATATTAGCTTCATTGATTATCTCTAAAATTTTATTTCTACTTGATATACATCTAATGTTGTAACTCTTTTTTTGTTGTGTGTTGCATATTGATTTCTTTATACACCGTGTGCAACCCATTTTGTAGATATAATTTTCTAATGGTGGTCGACATTCCATCCTTTTATGAGATCCAATGAAAATTATCGACTCATCCAACATAAGTACACATATTTTCTTTTGAGTCACATGCTCAATTTTTTATCACACGCTCCTCAAAAGAGGGTGCATTCATCAAAATATATTACGCATCTACAAATGGTAAAAACATATTATGGGATAGATGAACAAGTTTTTCATAGGGTAAAAATTCTTAGAAATAGGTACATATACTACAAAGTGGAAAAAATCAATAATGGTCAAAATTGCACACTTTAGTCAAGATCATAGACCTTCCCAACCCTATTGGAAGTTCTCGACCATGAGGTATATTCTCATTAATTTCCAACATTTTTTAGATTCTTTCAAGTGATTTAAAAACTTCTAATGCAAGTTCATACATAAGTTACAAAATTCAAAGCACTATACATGGGGCATGGATACTTCATTCCTTCTCCTTTACACTACTTGGATATGGTTACAACAATAGTGTTTGTGGGCATGGGCCTTCTTCTCCTTTGTATTATTCAAAAAAATTATACTTCCTTTCAGTTATACAACACGGTGTGGGCATGGTGCATCCATTCCTTTTTTATTGTGTGGTTTATTTCCAATATTGGGCCTAGATCTATCTGTAGTGATGTGGTCTATGTGATTATGGAAGGTATTGAAGTGACTAATTTCTTTGTAGGAAGACCTTCCTCTCCTCTTTATAATTTGTAGGGGAATAAGTGAGGTATACTAAACATTTTGATATACAACTTTCTCTCTAAAACTTCATTCCTCTCTCTTATTCGGTGTTGGGTTGTATGTGCTCAACACTCCAATTTATCTATTGGCACAATCGGGAACTAATCACCTCCAATCCTTGGATATTTCAACAATAACTTTGAATCTCTAAAGTACAAAAAGAACAAGAACTCCTACCTCCATATAACAAAAAAGTGTATTATTTCCATGTTTTGTATCTCCTCTACTTTACTTTGTGTAAGTTCAATTTTACAAAAGTTACAAACATTATTTACATTTTGAATTATAGTTTAGTTTCTATCATAGACATTGACTACATTGTGTGTTGCAGGTTTTTCCATGGAGCATGCCATCACCAATACTTAGATGAAAAGTATCGAGCAAAGGCAAAGTTTGTGTACACTCTTAGGTATGTTTTTCCTTTAAGCGTGCAATTTTCAATTACACATTGGGGGGGATGTAAACACTCAAATTTGGCAACTTATCCTTTGACAATGAAAATTTTGACTATGATCCCTTGCTAAGACAAATGATCACATTCTTGTTCCAATTGATACATCTCCCTAACTCTTTCTTGACTTGCTCATCTCCACACTTTGCTTTGTCCCAAGTCGGGAATTATCAATTAAGAAAAATAGTAAATCATTTTTTGCATCATTTATAACTTTTTCTTTTGAATCACAAGCTACTTGTCTAAAACCATATAGTATGGTCAAGATAAGATGTATGACTTTGGCAACTTGTATGACCTTACCCCTTTACATATTTTGATTGTGATTTCAATTTGAATATCTTAAGTGTGTTGTTTCATCTTCATAGGGTCAACCTTATCATAATATATCACACATGAAAGGTGATATAAGTAATTTAATGTCACTTTATTGGTCAAACAAAACTTTCATAAGCTCTTATTGTAAATATCAATCCAAAAGCACCCAAGGCTCTCCTAAATCTTTCTACAATCGGTTTCACATCACTTAGAGAAACCACTACTATAGGTTTAAAGCACTCAACCAAATCGAGAGTCTACCTTTATCCATTTTCAAGTATGAAAAGGTCCTAAAGTCATGTCTTAACAAGAGTAAAGTCACTACAAGAATTGTCATAAGTCCTTATGGTATAAAAAGGTTTAGTTTAGTAGTTAAAGCACACTACATCACTCTACTACCGTGTTTGGTACATTATTTACTCTATAGTTAGACCACTATCTTTCTATCAAGAGACACAAGGGTAATTATATGGGGTTGGCTTAGACCACACTTACACTTGCACATGCACCTAGGAGAACTACATGAGGCTTGATCTCGCTCAAGAGAATGTAGTGCAACATGTGGATTGGTTCAGCATGGGTTGACCACCGAGAGTAGTCTAGTCTCACCACACACTAATTTCTCCTTTTTATCTAATGATTTGCTAAAGGAATTGTAGGTACCTAAGGTTTCCACTTTGTTGAAAGTCATTACGGAGTTGTGTGAACAATAGTGACATGTATAATAAACCACATTTCCAAGCAAGCAAAGCACACAAAATATTACAAAAGTTTACTACAAAAGGATCTAAGACCGTATAATACTAGTTAGACTGTACACAATTATAACAATATTGTAAATAAGTTATACGGTCCTCTAACAAGTTATTTTCTAGTTCTAATCTCATAAATGAAGCATCTTGAGCCTCGGATCAGTTTGTTTCTCTTGTCTACACATCCAAATCTTCTTTGTTCCATTATGTACATGTAAGTATTTATCTCCCCTTGTGTATTTGAGCTATCATTCTATCACTTATCATTGTTGCAAGTATAAATGTGGTGTTCGATTATGCATGAATAATTATAAATTGATTAAATCATAATAGTCCGTTGTAATGAATCATTACATCCTATATATTGTTTTACACATTATATATTCTAGGGTGTAAACAAAGATATAAAGTGTATGAGTACTCAAAATGAATCTCTTTGCTTCATCAAACACATTCACAATGACCTCGGTTGAGCCTTACATAGAACTCATACTATTTTTTTGGCCAAAACATAGTTTTGGGATTCTCCAAAACAATCACACATGCACAAAAAAACACAAAGCTCTTAAAAATGAGATTTATTTTCTAATCACATGAATTTTAGATTATCGACAATTCAAATGGTCCTATGTGCATACCCAACACCACTCTTCTTAGATTACAACACTTGTATAGATGTTTCGCAACCATTTTCACAAACACTTAGGCTTATTTCGGAGGCTGCAATACTGTACTGAGATAAAGAATTTCTCTTGGGCATTTTTTGTTGTACCTTACACATGAACAACCCATCACAAAAATTTATTTAGATTCACTACTTGTTGTCTCATTTCTCCCGACCTATACCTCTCAAAAAGTCCCTTTTGTTGCTCTTCTTTCACTTATTTTCTATTTTTTATGGATGTCTTCTTTCCACTTCCTTGTTGCATTTTTCTTGCCTCTCGGGAATCCAAAACTACTCCTCCACGAGACATTAGAACAACCATTAAAATTATTTTTGCCTTGACATGAGCGTTCTCCTGATTTTCAAACATATGTACCTCCCATCCTAAGCCTTCATTCTCTAAATGGTTTTGGTTACATCATGTCCTTCCAAAACCAAATAAAAATGTTATAAAAAAGTAGCACCCTACGATTTTCTCGTTATAGATCCATAATTTTTGCTAACATGGGACTGTCTCCAAATTGTGGGACTTGCGGCCCGAGACACAGACCTCGGAGAAGGCCGGTTCCTCTACTTAAATTTAATGTTAACACTATTCCTAATGATGAAATGCAAACTAACTAATCCTAAAATAAAATTTCCAAGGGACCAGGGAGAGAGAAAAGGGTTAGAAAGATGCATGAAAGGGAAATCCTAAGCTAAAAGATGGTGATAACACCAGAAAAGGGTGAGAACATTCTCGTGAAGGAGAAGGGAGAAATAAATGGAGAAGAGATAGGCCGGACATAAGTGACACAGACCCAAAACTGTATGAACTTGCAAAGGAGAAATGCATGCACAACACAATACATCAAGTAAAGGAGAGGAAAGGTTGCAGATAAACACAAGTCAAGGTTGATAAAACACCACAAAACAAACTTTATTGCAATAAAAGTATGCATCAGACCATTACAGTTGTAGAGGAAGGAGCGAGACCACATTGTGAAGCCCACAATGGAGGTTCGACTGACTCCACAAGTGTTCGGGAACCATTTTGACATAGTTCCTTTACATTTTGGAATGTCCTCCTTTCAAAATGAAAGATTTTACAATATATAACAGAAAGAGAAGAAAGAGAAGAGGGAAAAAGAAAGGCATGACTTTTAACTTTCAACCACCAAAAATCTACATTGAATTCTCTTGCAAAGCACATGGGCACCTCTGAGGCCATTACTATGTCCATTCCATCTTGCAGAAGGAAATGGAAGCCATACTTCATTAATTTTGGTGGTTGAGAGTGAGATTTGACTATTTTCGTGCTCAAGACTGTCTTCTCTCCCTTTGAGGCCGTGTTTTCCATTTTGACCCACCAAACCTCATAAATTTATGATTTTGATGATGCCAAATTGAATGAATCGAGGAGACCTTTCCAATGCTATAATTTTTTTGAGATTTGGAGATTTCAATCGAAAGATATGGCCATTTGAATTTTTTTGCATGTGAGGAGCACATGAACG